>ML776901.1:2463702-2501853 GCA_009831015.1 Picea engelmannii | reverse complement strand
CATCAAATCCATTGCAATTTCGAATTCATCTGCAATAGCCCAAAAATATCAAGTTAGAAAGATATTTTAGTAACAAAACAATAAAAATCTAATCTTACAGACTTAGCTACAGAATCATCTGATTCTGTAGCTAGTCTAAAATAGCATAAAGGATCAAATAAATATCAAATCAAATCTCATTAAAATAATTCAATCCAATTTTTTTTAATAAACATTAAAAACGAATCACTAATGACTCACATGATTTTATCATTCAAATTAAACAAAATCAATCAGTGATTCAATCGAAACAGGGGTAGGAGTACTCTGTTTCACTGTTACCATAAAATCGGGTCAACAGTAACAAGACTATTTCAATTCAAATGAAATCAACAATGAGTGATATCGTATGCGATACGATCTAATCCAACACAACTATAATGATATAACAAGAATTCATATCATTCAATCGAATGCATAAATGGAAAAACTGTTACGATTATGTGTAACTAAATGATACTTCAATAGCATCAACCCAATCAAATTTGTGATTGATCCTTGCACGGGCAACAGACAAGATCATGATCACAATCTTAATAGAATCAATAGAAGTTATAATTATCAGCTGGGCAAATAATCAAAAACGAATTACGACTGAGTTTAATTATGGAAACGAATCCTGAGACTGGATACAGTCAATTTCGTTCCTCAAATCGAATTCAAACAGCATATTCATTACAATACGAATCAAACTGATAACACGGTCGACTAAAACAATGTGAATCAATCTGTTGGGTATAAGTGTTATGAATCATATCTATTCACAATTTGGGTGCGTATAAAACAAAATCATATTAATCATAACCCAAACTTTATCCGAGCTGGTTGAAAATCATATATAAATAAAACCGAAACAGTTAACCATTATTGCCAACCATATCGTATACAATGTAACCAATTCGAATCGAAACATTGATTGTGTTCAAAATTGAAATACCAGAAACAACTTGTGTTTAGAAAGGATAGAAATGACTTCAATTAGCAACAGAGTAATCCTCTTTAAGCCAAATTAAACCAATCCAATCCATACCACAATCAATCAAATCGAAGGAGATCTAATCAAAGCTAAACTGGGAAAATGAATTTAATTAATCAAACCATAACCATGTACACAATGCATATAGTATGATAGAGCAAATCCAAACTGAAAACAGAGCTATGAGTTTGTTATATAAACACGTGATAGACATACCAGTGAGGCTACTCGAGCTATGCCAATTTTGAATTCACGACTGCTGTAGCTGACTCCACATTTTTAAACAAAATAGAACCCGTTGACCTCTATTTCTTGTCAGTGGCTTGCATATCATCCTTTTGACTGGTAAGCCGTGCAACTTGGTCCTCCAGAGAATGAATTCTGGACTGTAGCATTGGCACATCAAGATAATACCTTTCTAACCACGAGCCGCACTGATCACAAGGTGGCATTGTGGGTTGAGATAGAGCAGGAGAGGGTTTTGACGAATCACCGGGGGTTTTACAAGGCAACTTAATGCCTGGGTAATCAGGGTTATTTTGCAAGCAAGGTGGTAGGTTCGACACGAAGTCAAAAGAGGGTTTGGCACAGACCTTCGGAATAGGGATATTCACTTGCCAAAAAATGTTCAACCTCTGAATCAGAGTCCTCGCTCAATACGATAGGGTCAGGATTGATAGGGGGCTTCGGCTTGTTCCTCGCCATGCGAGAGATTAAACGGGCAATCTTTTTGCCTTTGGAATTTGCAGTAGGTTTGGCTTTAGATTTCTTGCCCACAGGCTTAACAATTTCGACATCCTTGGTCACAGAGTGGGGTAGGTCGATAGGTGAGTCGGGTAAGGGTTTAGGTAACAAAATACTGTAGGGTACCGGGGGTACAGACTTGCCCTCGCTCACCACAGGTTTGTCAACCTGTGGAGGGTTTGAGTCCTCAAAATTATTACGAGCAAGAAAATCATTCCAACAGTCTCGGTGTAACCCCAAATGACAGACAACAATTATTTTAATCAGCCCATAGTGAAAAAGACTGCTGTCAGCCTGGTTCCGTTTGTATCTCTTAGACATTTTAAACAGGCTTCTATGCAAGTAATAAGGCATATTAAGCTCATAGCCCATGAAAACCATAAGCAAACGAAGGTGGTGTAAGAAAACAAAACCATACCGACCCTCGCAGGTGATAAACTGTTTGGTTATCATCAGAAAATCATGCCAACATTGCTTGAGCATGTTCGTGGGCAAACCTTTGTCACAGGAGCTAACCTTACGCGACTGGAAGAGCAGTGTCCACAGGACCTCTTCAACTTTGCAATTCTTGGACCATCGTTGTCCAGTGGCAGGCAATCCTGTAGCTAAACTGAGAAATTGCTCGTCAATTTGCAATTGGACATCCCCGACCTTGGCTCGACAGCCATCAAAGGTCAATGCGAATTGTCGAGCAACGCAAAGATTAAACCCTTCGAATTTCTGTATGAACGGGAGACATCCAAATTCCTCAAGGTCACTGCGGGCACTGTCGAACATCAACAGAGCCTGGCTGCCATTAGGTTTAGCTCGAACGACAGGAGCCATGGTGCGGGCACATGGTAAGGGTTTGGGTTGCAAACAACAACACACAGGAGCAAAGTCGCTTGGGTTAACAGCTATGAATGATGAAAGGGGAAGCATTAATGTGTGCGTGCGAGGGTGGTGGGATTATTCACCACCATGTAAAGGAGTAATGACAAAGTACAGCCTCCGTTCAATCAATCAAAACATAGTTCAAACCATATTATTCGGCCAACCCAAAAATCAAACAGTGGATAACACACCAATGTGCCATTGTATTGTTTGAAACCATGAATATTCAATGTGAAATCAACCCAAGCGCTTGTTGCATAATATGTAATCAAAGTTTTAAAACATTGTGGCAATCGATAATTGTAGAATTAACAAGCCAAAAGCCATAATAAGGATCACATCATATAAAAACAAAATAAACCATGACCCCTATGTAATTCAATGACTAGGCAGGTGTTAAAAACAAAATTTTCATGCTCAATGCCTTTTAAGTTATGCAACCAAAAATGTCCAAATAGGCATAGTTTGAAAATTCATTTAGCCACACAATAATAAACCAAAGGTAAGTGCCTTTCAGAATATCAATGAGAAAATCACGACAGTTCAAATAACGATGGAGGAGTTTTCATGCTTTCAGTCGTGAAAATTGAATCGAGACCAATTTGCAAGTGTCGTAAGAAATGAAAATATCGTCTGATTACAAAATTTTGAAGTTCAGAAGTCATAGGTGTAGGCAGCTTGTAGGGAAAATGGAAAAAATTGAATTGGCTGCCAACAATGGCGACACACTGGGAGAGGTAGTTATCTCTGTCAAAAGAAATAAATTCAGATTAGGACAGCGAAGAAAATTTCAACTCAAAAACAACAATCAGAAAATCGTACAAACATCATCATTTACCATCTTTTCCAGCGATGTTTTAAAAGATGAAAACTAATAACAGTCTTAAGATCAGCAAGTCACGATATTAATGATAAAATCTTCAATANTGTTGGCATGGCCACTGCTGCCAGCAGGCGTCCATAGCCTCGACAAGGTTTCCATTTAACCCACTCCGACATCTGTATCCTGTCAAGAAGTTCTAGATCAGAATAAAGGACATTAAAGAGGTTTCTTATAATTTTTTACAGATTTTCGTGTACCCGACATTGCTTTGCTGCCAGCAGGCTTGTTCAGTACCCCGACGAAGTTGTCTTGGCACCATGCATGCATTTACCCGCTGCCAGCAGACCTGTTCAGTATCCCGGCGGGTTTACAAACACTTCCCACAGCTCTTATTAATATTTTTATTTTGTTTTTCTTTTGTAGATATATGAGCGGGGTGACGCTGAAAATCCTGATATTTTATCATATTTTTTAGACCTCATCATAATTTTTTAGCACTGTCCTTTATTCAACTCTAGAGATGTTTTATTTCTAAAACAACTTACTATGACAGGGAGATACCCTTTTTGAGTCATTCCTTTACGGAAAAGGGACAGCGTAAAAAGATAATAGATGATCATGACAAACTTTGCTAGAAGATTGAAATTAGTAAACTTCTTTCAAACAACAAAATTTTCCAACATAAATGTCAGTTTTAGAAATATATCACTGATGTTCATACAATCTTTCAGAAGTCATTTAAGTGAAGAAATATTTCTATGGTCTTTGACTGAATGGCTCAACGCACAAGTATGCATATCTTTCAAGCAACACAAAAAAACTGATCAATTAAATCAAAACAAAAAACGAAAACAAAAGAAAAAATAAAAACAAAATGAAATATATACATAATATACAAGGGTAGTAATCAAGCGAAGTATCTTTTCAGGGCTTGGCCATTCACCGAATAGGTGTCAAGCTGCCCTTCAAGATTCTGCAATCGAAAGGAACCAGGACCCAACTTTTCAACAATAAGAAATGGCCCAAGCCATAAGTTTTGAAACTTGGTGTGTTCACCCTTTCCTTCGTGTGGTTTGTCCCACTTTAAGATGAGATCGCCTACTTCAAAATTCCTATCGGAAGCAGAATTAGAATCGAACCAGCTTTTAATCAGTTGTTGATGTTGATCTAATTTGCGCTTAGCTTGGGTTCTTTCTTCTTCTAACTTCATCAAGGCGTTCATGTGGCTTTCTAAAGGGGGACAATCTTCTTCTTGGAACTTTTGTGACAATTGAAGTGAAGGAAGAAGAATGTGAGGTGGCAGAATGGCTTCTCTACCATAAACGAGAAAAAAGGGGGAATTACCTATAGCGGCTTTGGGTGTTACCCTATCATCCCACAGTGCGTTTAGCAGTGCATTGTGCCAGTTCTTGTGATTTTCAGCCATGGTTCTCTTGATAATTTTGATCAAGTTCTTGTTTGTTGATTCTGCTAAGTCGTTTCCCTGGGGGTAGTAACTAGCAGAATATTTCAGCTTTATTCCTTTCTCCAAAGCGAACTCACTCATCTCAAGAGAGGAAAAGTATGAAGCGTTATCCAAGACTAAACAATCAGGGATACCGAAATGAGTGATAATATTTGAGTTCAGAAAAGCAATCACCTGACTTGTGTTAACAGTTCTTAGTGCAACGGCTTCATACCATCGAGTAAAGTAATCATTGG
This sequence comes from Picea engelmannii, assembly GCA_009831015.1. Classification (NCBI taxonomy): domain Eukaryota; kingdom Viridiplantae; phylum Streptophyta; class Pinopsida; order Pinales; family Pinaceae; genus Picea; species Picea engelmannii. The sequence continues at coordinate 2,496,697 of ML776901.1, read as the reverse complement.
CTGTCACAATATACTTGTGCTATTGTGAGGATGGAGGGTTAATAGGACCTATGATATCAAGGCCCCATTGCTGGAAAATAGAATCGACTGAGACGGGTTGCAAGGGAAAGACTGGTTTTTGCAATCGTCCTGATGCTTTATGATAAATGACACATTTACGGCACAAGGCATGGGCGTCCCTAAAAAGCATGGGCCAGTAGTAACCGGCTCTTAAAACCTTATGAGCAGTGGTGTCGCCACCGAAGTGACCACCAGCTTCTCCTGCATGCAACTCAAGCAAGACTCTTTCTGCTTCGTCTTTTTCAAGACAACGCATCAGTACGCCATCAAAATTCTGATGAAACAGTATACCGTTAACTAGATGAAAGGAGGCGGAATTTAGTCTCAACACTCTTCTCTTGGCGGGGTCAAGGTGACGGGGTGCTGATCCATGTTCAAGACAAAATCTAATGTCGTCGTACCAAGGACTTATGAGGTTTTGTGCACAACAAATCAAACTTTGATCGCGTTGTTCTAGGTTTGACATATCACTATCTTCTTGTTGTTCTATTTCTGAATCAACAACCAACTTACACAATCCTTGGCCTCTCACAATCTGTGCTGGGGTGATTTCTAAGTCATACTCTTGCAAGGAGGTGACCCAGTTGGCTCTTTTCTCTCCTAACTCCTTTTGCACTAACAAGTTCCTTACAGCAGGGTAGGGGACAATGAGCTTCGTCCTTGACTTCAAAAGATAGGACCGAAAATGCTTAACTGCTTTGAAAACAACATAGGCTTGCCGATTGACCGCTGGGTAGTCAAGTTCAACACCTTTGAAAGTAGAGCTCATAAAGGCGATGGGTACTTCGTTATTCTCGGAATTCTTCTGAGTTAGGACTGCGGCATAGGAACGATCAGAGGCAAAAGTATAGAGTGTAAAATCTTGAGAGAAATCAGGGCTCATGAGAGAAGGAGCGTCTATTATGGCCTTCTTTATGTCATTAAAAGCTTGATTTTCTGTTGGTCCCCAGTGATATTGGGTGTCTTTCTTAATCAGGTTCTGGAGAGGTTTGACCATTTCGGAGAAACTGGGGACAAATCTTCTCACGAAATTAATCTGGCCTAGGAAAGACTGCATGGATTTTTTGGAGATAGGTGGGGGAATTTTAGTGATGACTTGGGTCCTCTCGGGGTCAATAATCATTCCATCACTAGACACAATGAATACTAGTAATTTACCCTGTTCTACTGCAAAGATGGACTTCTTAGGGTTCAAGGAGATGTCGTATTTACGACATCGTAGTAGAACGGCTCGTAAGTGAGCTAGATGATCATCTTTGTTTTTATAATACATGGTCACATCATCTAAGTAAACTACCACAGAGTGATTGATTAAGCCTCTAAAAGCAATGTCCATTACTCTCTGAAAGGTAGCTCCAGCATTAATCAATCCAAAAGGCATTTTGCGATAAGCATAAGTGCCCCACAGGGTACGGAAGGTAGTTTTTAGTTGGTCTGGTGGAGACATTAAGACTTGGTTGTATCCAGAGAAAAAATCCAGTAAGGATAGCCTCTCGGAACCAGATACTTGTTGAAGGATCTGTTCCATGGGAGGGACAGGATAATTATCTTTGTCAGATGCTTTGTTGAGGTTTCGAAAATCGACACAAAGTCGAATTTTCCCGTTTTTCTTCCGCACTGGGACGAGGTTGGATACCCATTGAGTGTGTCTAACAAGAAAAAATATTTTAGCACTTAGGAGTTTATTCAATTCTTTTTGTACGGTCGGTTCTAGCTTAGGATGCATTTTCCTTAGTTTCTGTTGGAAGGGTAAGGTTTGGGGCTTCATCGGGATGACATGCTGTATAATATTAGGATCAAACGTTTTAAGATCATCGTAGGTCCATGTAAAGACATCCTTGAATTCTTTAAATAATTTAACAAAAGCAGCTTCTTCATGCTTAGAACATCCCAAGCCTAAGTTGATACATTGAGGATTTTCATTAGTCCCTAAATTGACTTTTTCATAAGATAATGAGGAACTATTTGTTTTGCAATTGATCGTCTTTTTAAATTTATCTTCAAAATCATAAAACTTTTCTAATCTAACAACAGATTTGGGTATGAAATTTACCATGTCCAATAGAGCTTCAGGAGATTTCGGATCAGGTATTACCGTAAAGTCGTGCAAATTGTCATCGTGTGTTCGTTCATCTATCACTGCGCCTTGAAAGGTTTCTTCCATGTGCAGAAAGTTAATGATCTGTTGATCATCGTCAAATACTCTCTAGTTTGTGATATTGTCAGGAACAGATGGTCGAAACAATAGCTCCACGAAGAATGCGTTTGGGGATAAGCCTTCTGCAGGAAGAAGTTTAGAGGCAACATTAGCTAGTAAATCTGCTTCAGCATTGTTTAATCTAGGAATGGAATTTATATTAAAAGCATAAAATTTGTTCATTAAACTCCATACCTCATACTGATAACTTTTGAGATGCGAGGAAAGACAGTGTGTAGAGTCTCTTACCTATCTGACTACTATCTCAGAATTGCCGAATACAACCAGATTTTGAATGTCCATGTCCAAGGCTTTTTTGAGACCTTGCAGTAAAGCCTCATATTCTGCGATATTGTTTGTACATTCAAATTCTAATCTACAAGCCATTAATGTCTTATTACCTGCCGGATCGATAATGATGCAGCCTGCACCAGCTCCTTCTTTAGACTTGGAACTGTCGAAATATAGAGACCAAAATTGATTTCCATCGGGTTCATGGGACTGTTGCAAAGAAGCTGTTGGTTGCACATATGCTATGATCTCAGATTGCTGTTGAGGATTGCTGATAGGTGAAACCTCAGCCATGAAATTTCCGAAGAAAGTGTCCATCCCTTGGACTTCAGGTGAATCAGCATGAGGTGTGTATGGTTCATTAGGGTCGTTCAAATCTATGACCGTGAACTTGAGGTAACACTCATGATTTACTCTGATCTTGTTGGGCTTACCATTCTCTGGAAGCCATAAGTGAGACCAGTCCGTGGCGAAGTAACCATGTAGCTGCTCCAACCAGTCCCTGCTCAAAAACAGACCATACACTTCTGGAATATCAACCACAATTATATCAATAACCTGATGAACCTTTGGGTTAGACGATAATCTAATCAATACATTTTTCAATTTGCCTATCACTTTAACATCTGTTCGATCAAGTTGTATGATTTTCAAAGAAGATGGTTCTACTTCAGCGTTAATCTTTTGGCAGACAGACCAAGGCATCACATTTGATGATGCTCCTGAGTCAACCATACAATTATGCACATTTCTGTTGAAGATTTCGAAAGTTAAAAGAAAAGGAGGTACATTCCTGCGAGTACTTAGAGTAGTAGCTTGTGGTTTCTTACTCGCGGTTTCTAATGCTACTTTATCTACATTATTTACATCATTTACATTATTTATATTATTATTTACGGGAGTTACAGGAAGGCTTCCTTTATCTTGAGTATCAGGATTGTTTTTAGTGGAAGTCTTCTGCGGCACTTTGCTTTGCACAACCTTGTTACCATTTGAGTTACCATTCTTGCCATTTTCTGAAATATTTTGCAACATCTTTTGTAACAAAAATGGAAACGTCAACAACTCATAAATAGAAATGTTAGCCCTTAATTTTTTAAGATCTTCAACCACATCATAATCTAATTTAGGGTCGGCATTACTTTGTTTAGTTTCTACTGATTTAGATGGCTTTGGAGGTGCAGTTGTCATGTTCTCGGCAGGAGGTTTGTTTGTTGTCTTATTCCTAGTGTTGTAAGGGTGAACAGTCTCAAAGTTAGCTTGAAAGATTCTATCCGAGAAGTGTCCAAAGATGTTTGGAGAAGACTCTTCTTCTTGAGTTGTTTCGTGCTCGACCTCATCTTGAGGGATTTCAGGAGGCATCAAGTCATCTTGGGCTCCTAGAATTGTTTGAAGAGCACATTGCAAACTTTCTAGGTTCAAGCCTTCTGGGTTTGAATTAGGACGATTGGTGGGAAAAATCTTTCGGAAAGGAGGTTTGTAGGGTCCTTTACTCGAGGAAGATTCTTCAGTTGACCTTTTTAAATCTATAACTTGATTAGACAATTTTTGTACAACTTTAGTTAAATTTTCCAAATCAGAGTTTTTCAGGCTGTGTTTTGCTTTGTGTAGGTCTGGGGAGAATTTGAATCTTCTTTTTGGAAGAAGAAACAGTCTCAGTTTCGTTGCTAGAAAAGTCCTTAAGGATAAGTATGTCTTTTTCAATCTGAGTAGCCTCCTCGAAGGCTTCTAACAATGTGGCCTTTTTAGAACGTTTGACCCAAATAGCTATATTTTGATGTAGAGCTTTAGTGTAGTAAGCTATTACAAGACTCTCAACAGACATAGAATCTGCAGGGATTCGATTTTTAAGCGTTAAGAATCTTTGATTGAAATCTTTAACTTTTATTTTGGGTTCATTTTTAAGCTCGAAAGATCCATGACTAAGACTTCCGGAGGTTTACCATCTCTGATTTTTTCTAAAAAACATGACTCAAACTTTTCCCAAGACACTATTGTATGGGGTTGTTGGGCAAAGTACCATGTGGATGCATTACCCTCAAAATTGTAAGGGAACAACCTACAGACAACGTCTTCATGTTCAACATTACGGATTCTGATGGCTAACATAAATTTTTTGATATGGTCTTCAGCTATCTGTTTTGAATCGAGATCAAACTTAGGAAGCCATTTCTCTGGGTGCTTAGGTAAAGGGTGTTGGGCTCCAGGTACAGCTACAACATCCTTGTCTAACCATGGTCTAGCAGGGTTGTTCTGATTTTCCATTGGGGTAGTGGGTGTGGAAGGCTGAGAAGGTGGATTACCTTCGTCAGAAGAGGAATCTCCTCCAGAAGAGGAAGGAGATGAGGGAGGTGGTGAAGGAGGTATCCCAGATCCTCTTGTAGCAGGATTTATGTTTGGATCTGTAGGATTCACATTGAGGTTAATATCACCTAACTGTTCTCTGATATCAGAGAAGTCTAAAGGTTGACCCCACGGATGGTTTGGTCGCCTTAAACTAGCTAAGGCACTATGTGTTTTGATAAGAGATCGACGAACGATCTCTTGGATATCACCACCTGTAGGATTAGGGGTTGTTGGCTCAACTGTGATCTATGGATCTTCGGTTGAAGTAGTTGTTGTTTGAGGGGGAATATTATCTTTTGAATGACTTCTAGTCACTATAGGTGTGCGATTAGGTGGAGGAGGAGTCTTGCGACCGCCTCGTGCCATTAATTAAGTTCATGCCCTCCTTCTAGCGCCATTTGTTGACAGGCAAAATTGACCGTCCGTCAACTGAGAGAGTGGAACCGGTCCGGGGTTGTCTAATAACCCAAGCCATTTGGAATGAACCACCCTGACGAGTTTAATGGCTCCGTTGGCCGCTCTAAGGTCTTAAGAAGGCCAAAGATAAAACTAACCTAAACTAACTAATCTAACTAAAACAAATAAAACAAACTAACTAAAACTAAATACAATAAATTAAACTAACTAACAATAAATACAAACTAATTACTAATATAACTAAAACAAACTACTAAATAAATTAAACTAAAACTAAATATAAACTAATCTAACTATTTTGTATACAAACTACTAATTACTATTACGCTGACTCTAGCAATTTAATATCTAATTACTAACTTCTTCACAAATATACATTTATATACAACTTGCAAATTTGAATAAAACCTGTAAAACTCATTTGATTTCTGTCCTAAGACAGTCAAAGATATTTTGATTTTTTTTTTGATTTTATGAATAAGAAATGAAACTACTAAAATTGAACGATCTAATATATTTACTGAAATTAAACAATCTAATATACTAATTCTATCTAAACTAATAAAAACAGTAAACAAATAAGCGACTAACTGACCTGGGAGCGCCCCTAATTTGTCCTGCGTAGGATGACTTTGAAGATGGTCGGAGGAAGTAAACTCGCACCGGTTGATCCAAAATCTTTTCGTAAACGATTAGCTGCACTGCTCTTTGAGTGGTTTACAGGACAAACAAGACATAAAAAAATCATAACAATCTTATGATTTATAAATCTCTGCAATAAGGGAAACCTGTTATGCAAAAACTTATATTTGATAATTCAATCAATGAAGAAGATAAACCTGTCATTCACAAACTGAATTAAACAATTGTTATGTCTTTTATACACTTGGAAGAAACCAGATATGGATTACAGTGATTAAAATTATATCATTTGCACATGATTAAGATAGCTAAAGTAGTCATTAACCAGATACAAATTGATATACACAACATGAAACAAAATATTGATATAATGAGAAGCTAAAGCTGTGACAAAACACCAAATTCTGCTCCAGTCTGTATTAAAACTCCATATCCTTGTTCTCCCACGAATGAGGATGTCCATTATTACAAAAATAATAAGTATATATAAGTCTCTCCACAGGGTAAAACCTCCCTGTGGATAATATCAAACTGTTTTACATCATCTGGGAGATATCCCAAAATCAACTAAACTAGGAAATTAAAATTCAAATGAAATATTCCAAATATCCCCTAACTGTTCATCAAATCCATTGCAATTTTGAATTCATCTGCAATAGCCCAAAAATATCAAGTTAGAAAGATATTTTAGTAACAAAACAATAAAAATCTAATCTTACATACTTAGCTACAGAATCATGTGATTCTATAGCTAGTCTAAAATAACATACAGGATCAAATAAATATCAAATCAAATCTCATTAAAATAATTCAATCCAATTTTTTTTAATAAACATTAAAAATGAATCACTAATGACTCACATGATTTTATCATTCGAATTAAACAAAATCAATCAGTGATTCAATCGAAACATGGGTAGGAGTACTCTGTTTCACTGTTACCTTAAAATCGGGTCAACAGTAACAAGACTGTTTCAATTCAAATGAAATCAACAATGAGTGATATCGTATGTGATACGATCTAATCCAACACAGCTATAATGATATAACAAGAATTCATATCATTCTACCGAATGAATAAATGGAAAAACTGTTAAGATTATGTGTAACTAAATGATACTTCAATAGCATCGACCCAATCAAATTTGTGATTGATCCTTGCACAGGCAACAGGCAAGATCATGATTGCAATCTTAATAGAATCAACGGAAGTTATAATTATCAGCTGGGCAAATAATCAAAAACGAATTACGACTGAGTTTAATTATGGAAACGAATCGTGAGACTGGATACAGTCAATTTCATTCCTCAAATCGAATTCAAACAACATATTCATTACAATACGAATCGAACTGATAACACGGTCAACTAAAACAATGTGAATCAATCGGCTGGGTATAACTGTTATGAATCGTATCTATTCACGATTTGGGTGCGTATAAAACAGAATCACATTAATCATAACCCAAACTGTATCTGAGCTGGTTGAAAATCATATATATATAAAACCGAAATAGTTAACCATTATTGCCAACCATATCGTATACAATGTAACCAATTCGAATCGAAACATTGATTGTGTTCAAAATTGAAATACCAGAAACAACTTGTGTTTAGAAAGGATAGAAACGACTTCAATTAGCAACAGAGTAATCCTCTTTAAGCCAAATTAAACCAATCCAATCCATACCACGATCAATCAAATCGAAGGAGATCTAATCAAAGCTAAACTGGGAAAAAAAATTTAATTAATCAAACCATAACCATGTACACAATGCATATAGTATGATAGAGCAAATCCAAACTGAAAACATAGCTATGAGTTTGTTATATAAACATGTGATAGACATACCAGTGAGGCTTCTCCAGCTATGCCAATTTTGAATTCACGACTGATGTAGCTGACTCCACATTTTTAAACAAAATAGAACCTGTTGTCCTCTGTTTCTTGTCAGTGGCTTGCAATTCAACCTTTTGACTGGTAAGCCATGCAACTTGTTCCTCCAGAGAATGAATTCTGGACTGTAGCATTGGCACATCAAGTTAATACCTTTCTAACCATGAGCCGCACTGATCATAGGGTGGCACTGTGGGTTGAGATAGAGCAGGAGAGGGTTTTGACGAATCACCGAGGGTTTTACAAGGTAGCTTAATGCCTGGGTAATCAGGGTTATTTTGCAAGCAAGGTGGTAGGTTCGACACGAAGTCAAAAGAGGGTTTGGCACACAGACCTTCGGAATAGGGATATTCACTTGCCAAAAAATGTTCAACCTCTGAATTAGAGTCCTCGCTCAATACAATAGGGTCAGGATTGACAGGGGGCTTTGGCTTGTTCCTCGCCATGTGAGAGATTAAACGGGTAGTCTTTTTGCCTTTGGAATTTGCAGTAGGTTTGGCTTTAGATTTCTTGCCCATGGGCTTAACAGTTTTGACATCCTTGGTCACAGAGTGGGGTAGGTCGATAGGTGAGTCGGGTAAGGGTTTAGGTAACAAAATACTGTAGGGTACTGGAGGTACAGACGTGCCCTCGCTCACCACAGGTTTGTCAACCTGTGGAGGGTTTGAGTCCTCAAAATTATTTTGAGAAAGAAAATCATTCCAACAGTCTCGGTGTAACCCCAAATGACAGACAACAATTATTTTAATCAACCCATAGTGAAAAAGGCTGCTGTCAGCCTGGTTCCATTTGTATCTCTTAGACATTTTAAACAGGCTTCTATTAAAGTAATAAGGCATATTAAGCTCATAGCCCATGAAAACCATAAGCAAACGAAGGTGGTGTAAGAAAACAAAACCATACCGACCCTCGCAGGTGATAAATTGTTTGGTTATCATCAACAAATCGTGCCAATGTTTCTTGAGCATGTTCGCGGGCAAACCTTTGTCACAAGAGCTAACCTTACGCTACTGGAAGAGCAGTGTCCATGGGACCTCTTCCACTTTGCAATTCTTGGACCATCGTTGTCCAATGGCAGACAATCCTGTAGCTAAACTGAGAAATTTCTCGTCAATTTGCAATTGGACATCCCCGACCTTGGCTCAACAGCCATCAAAGGTCAATGCGAATTGTCGGGCAACGCAAAGATTAGACCCTTCGAATTTATGTATGAACGGGAGCCATCCAAATTCCTCAAGGTCACTACGGGCACTGTCGAACATCAACAGAGCCTGGCTGCCATTAGGTTCAGCTCGAACGAAAGGAGCCATGGTGCGGGCACATGGTAAGGGTTTGGGTTGCAAACAACAACACACAGGAGAAAAGTCGCTTGGGTTAACAGCTATGAACGATGAAAGGGGAAGCATTAATGTGTGCGTGTGAGGGTGGTGGGATTATTCACCGCCATGAAAAGAAGTAATGACAAAGTACAACCTCCGTTCAATCAATCAAAACATAGTTCAAACCATATTATTCGGCCAACCCAAAAATCAAACGGTGGATAACACACCAATGCGCCATTGTATTGTTTGAAACCATGAATATTCAATGTGAAATCAACCCAAGCGCTTGTTGCATAATATGTAATCAAAGTTTTAAAACATTGTGGCAATCAATAATTATAKAATTAACAAGCCAAAAGCCATAATAAGGATCACATCATATAAAAACAAAATAAACCATGACCCCTATGTAATTCAATGACTAGGCAGGTGTTAAAAACAAAATTTTCATGCTCAATGCCTTTTAAGTTATGCAACCAAAAATGTCCAAATAGGCATAGTTTGAAAATTCATGTAGCCACACAATAATAAACCAAAGGTAAGTGCCTTTGAGAATATCAATGAGAAAATCATGACAGTTCAAATAACGATGGAGGAGTTTTCACGCTTTCAGTCGTGAAAACTGAATCGAGACCAATTTGCAAGTGTCGTAAGAAATGAAAATATCGTCTGATTACAAAATTTTGAAGTTCAGAAGTCATAGGTGTAGGCAGCTTATAGGGCAAATGGAAAAAATTTAATTGGTTGCCAACAGAGTATTTGATAAATACAAGCAACCTCCCACATTACTAAATTCCAGGGGACATTTTCTCACACCATCAAAAAATCCCCATGATTGTTATTTATATATTTCTAAATTTAGTATCTATAAAGGGATCCATTCTTTAACAAGAACTTTACATCTATAAAAGGTGGTGCTAATCTTGCATAAACATTGAAAATGAGGAATGGATTTATCCTAAAAAAATTGAGAGTTCCTTGCCAACCAAATACCTTAAATGATAAAAGAAGCTAGAGCCTTAAAGTCCCTTAATTCTTTTTTGTTGCATAATTATTTTGAATAGGCTTCCACTAATGCACTAGCCCATACATTGTTTTACTCATGTAACATGTTCCACTTCTATCAAAATATGAAGTTCACAAGTACATTTTTATTAACATACGTGAGATCATTTCTTCATCCTTTTTCAAAGAATACATATCCCCAGAACTTGTTTGCTTCTTTTATGAAATACTTCCCATGTCAAAGCTTTATTCTTTTATGGGAAACCATAAGAAAATGTGTCTTCTTTGGAGCTATTAGTTTCCAAACTACTTTCCACCACCAATATGGCTCTTGAATATTAGATTAAAACATATCTCTATACCTAAAGGATGTTGTGTACTCACCTCTTGTCTTAGTTTTGAACCATGTTAATGTATATTCCTCACCCTTGAGTCCAACATGACTCCTATAAATACTATACACATATTATTTCCATAGATCAACATTTTCACCTTTTAGACCCAAAGTTTGAGTAGTCACGCATCCTTTCTTCCATAAGGTTGTTGTTCCTTGATATTCTACCTGATTTAGAGTATAAAATATTCTTTCTTGAATGATATCTATTAAATTATTAATGGGTATAAATAATCTATTACAACCCATCCAAGGATCAACAACAATCCTCACTTGTTCACCATCTTTCACCCTCCAAGCTAAGTAGGTCCCAATCATAGGGAAAACTTGTACCAAAGCTTTCCAATGAATCAAAACATTTTTAATGTTATTTTTCTCTATTATTTTCTTTCACAGACCCTCGTTTGTAAAAATTCTCCATATACTTGGCTACTAGTAATTTTGCAAAATAAAAAATACTTTTTAAACCTCAACTTGCATCATCTCTTGGCTCGGATATGTTCTTCCATTTTACTAAGGGAATACCCTCAATTGTTTTTTTTCTTGTTCATAGAAACTTGAAGCACAATTTTTGGATTTTTTCCAAGACCCCCTTTGAAATATATGCCAAAAAAATGTTATTTCTTCCAAACCTAACATTACCATTGTCAGAGTACTTCCACCAATTGAGAACCATCCATTATACCAATGATTGATTCTTGACTCTATATTTTTCAATAACCAAGACCAATATATTTTCCCATCGCCATTTGGTTTTACTAGAAAACTAGGGCATTTGAAACCTTCTTGAAAGTATAAATACTTGTAATATTTATTTTTCTAACTCTTGATATAGGTCATTAAAGGAAATTGTAGATTTCTTAACATCGATCTCCATACATATAACCAAACTATATAACTCTAGAATTTCTTTCATTTTTCTTGCCTTGTTTGGAGATCCATTACTAAATAATATCACATCGTCAACAAATAGAAGATGGGATAGAGTTAAATCCTTGCTTATTTTAACTCTTGAAATAACCTTGACCCTCCTAACTTCCAAAATAAGCCTAATTAAACCTTCGACAATAATTAAGAAAAACATGGGTGATAAGGGGTCTCCTTGTCTCAACCCCCTTGTAGGATTGAAGAACATGGATGCAAATCCATTAATTATTACTACAGAGGAGACTAATGTTAAGCATTCCATTATCCATTTTACAACTGGAAGAATGAAACCCACATGGAGGAGCATCAACCCAATGTAAATCCAACTAGCACTATCATATGCTTCAATGCAAGGTCAGACATGAAGTCTCTGAGTTGTGGCTTTAGGAACTCCAATTGTGATAATGGAATCTCCAACTATCAAATTGTTGCAATTGTGCCTCCTGTAGAACATCTTAACACAACTATGGTGGAAGTAAATACACAATCATGAAATACAATCTCATGCACTTCCCATAACAATCAAAACATAACGCAATCACTTAAGCATACATAGCGACGATGAAAGAAACACAAAAACATCCGATCACACAAAATCATAGATGGAAAAACAACATTCAAGCACAAAAGCAATAATTAATAAGGGAAAATTTAAAATGCACTAAACAACAATTAACCCCTCTTTCTACATAATTACATAGTAATTAAAATCGCTTATTCATATGGTTGTTGCTCTATTTCACAAGCAACCACGACAAGCATTTAGCTCACTATTATTTTCTTACACACCCTCATGATTCTGACCACCATGTCATAAGAATTATTGAGTTCCCTCACCCTTTCCATTCTCACCCTATAGGCTCAGGCATCCCCTTCACTTCTACATAGTCCCTCGGGTGATCCATCATTTCCCAAGGTGTTCTTGCGCAAGGGGAGTGCCAACTCACTACTAGATTTTCACTAGAATTTGTAACCAATGGAAATCATAGGGTTCTAGTGTCATAACAATAGCCTCTTTCCCAAGATTTCTCATCTTTAATAGCCAACATCTCATATGTATCACACACATACAGTCATCATGAGATATTATCATAACAATTTTAGATATTAATTTCCAAATATGTTTTATAATGTAACCAAAGTTGAGATTCATTCACAAGATAAAATAAATCATGAAAGCACAAGATAATGGAAAAATAATTTTCTTTTATTCCTTCTCCATCATAACTATTGCAATTGAAGTTCAACCCCTTATAACTATTATCTGGGATTTTCGAAAACAACTAATTTTCGAAAAACAATTATTTTTTAGAAAAACAACTAAATTTATAAATTTCTCGCATGAGTCTAAAAATTAACACTAACTAAGAGATAACTAGTGTGACACTATTTGTCATCTTTATTTTTTGATTAATCTCATAAACTAAGAGATAACTGATAATTGAAAAATTAAAAATTCCCGTAAAAACACTAAAACCCCAATTTGAGGCCTTATATGAAGGAATTTGGCCTTGAAAAAGTGTTGAAACGATGTCCAATCGGAAAGATCCAATCGACACAACAGTGAACGCTTTGAGACGCAACTCCCCGTAAAATTTCATACCAAACGAATCACTGAGTCAAAATTGATGACCCTCGAAAAATCCCCGAAAAATCCCTGCATCATTTTACATATAGGAAATTAAGTTTCCCAAGCACACAATTTATTCTCAAGATGCTTGGCTCTTGTAACAGTAGGCATATGTCTTCCTTATGAGATTACACCACTTCCATATCCAATACCATTTTTTCTGCAATTGTTTTTTCTCATTTTAATTCAACCAAACAAATTGTTCGCATATCATAACAATTTTCAGCAGTTCATGAAATGATCTTGAAATTGTAATTTACATGCAATTCAATCATTTCTATTCATTATTCGGTTTAAAAATGGAATTCAACCATTAATCATATTATCTATAATGAAAATATCATTTGCTACAACATGTGTATTCAGTCCATGAAGTGATTTTCAAAATTATATTAATCTACAAATTCCATCACTTCCAACTATTATTCATATTAAATGGAATGAAACCATCATTCCTCACATATGCATAACCAACATCAAACTTTTCATAATGCAATCAAACATTACCAATAATTAAACCCAATGTGCCAATGACCATATCCACATTTACCCAATGCATCTTTGCATTAACTCCAGAATACCACATATCCATGTCTTGTATTCCACCATGTGAGTTGGAAAATCTATCCAACATCTCAACACATCGTTCAAACTCTTCCCCGTTCACATGTCCAATCATTTGGATACCTTCCTCTTCGACCCATGCACAACACTAGGAATGAAATTTTCTTAGTGCTCTCTTGTGTCGGCAAGGAGGTTGCAGTCCAACATTGGTTATACCGGGGAATACCATTATGCACTTGTGTGGCACTATATCGTTTCCATATACAATCTCATCATGGACTTACACACGGCCATCTTTATTGACATTTATTTCTACAAAAAGACTAATGTCTCCTAACTTAACTTTGTTATAATCAATATGCAATTAAATTTCCCATAAATTCATTCAAGAAATAGATAATATTTGCATACTCAAGGCCTTTTTCTTTTACATCAATTCAAATATTGAGATTCAACTGAGGGAATTCTTACCTCAATTCCCTTTAACATTTATACATCATAGAAACCCCAAATGCATACATGCATGGTTGTTATAAACTTACTTGATGCTAACTAATTAGTTGGTACTTTGTAGAAGCTCATAGGCTCCCTTCGCCAACCTCTTGATCAACATTTCCACCATCCTTGTTTGTCTTCATATATATGGATGACATAAGAAACAATATCATCATGCTATAATCATTTTCCCTATATACACAATCTATCATTAGTTTTATTTAAATATCATAACATCATTATATATATATATATATATATATATATATGTATGTATGTATGTATGTATGTATGTATGTCAACAGCCTACTCTTAGTCTATACTCATGCCACCAACATGTTCAGGCATGTACAGATGCACAAACACATATTAGTATGCACCAATAATTTGATCTTTCATGCCTATTTGATGCACATGTATTCTATCTTTATTTTATGCATCCTGCATTAATTCTATCATTCACTCCAATACATATATATTACAACTTTATTTATTTATTTAGCTTTGTTGTTGTAGATGATCGTACTTGAATTCCTCTAGAACATCGTTGCCTTGTGCATTTTCATTTTGTTTAACTGTGCACCATTGGCCCTTATTCTAAACCTTCGAGCCAAGCCCCACTTGGCCACCCTGCATCTCCAACCACTAGATCCACTAGTGTTTCCATCTCACAACTGCTTCCTTTATGCAGAGAATCATGTCCCAACATTTAGGATAAAGTTCTCAATATTCATAGTGTTGTAGCATGCACTACTCCAGCTGAACATTATCACTGCAATTTAATTAACCACTCTCCATTTACTTGACCAAACCGGCCTTGAAATATCATTATCATTGATTGGCATTTCAACATTCTAAAATATTTATTTTATGTCATATTTCTAATACTCTTTTCCATCCATGACTTTGCTCAATTTTAAATACCTCTCTTCACTTCATTGAGTGATTCATTGTGAAGCACTACTTGGACACTCAATACCACTATGTTCTAATTGAAATGATAAACTCCTCCATTGTCACCTATACCCTTCTTTTACTGCACTATTTGATAACGTAGGCAACTTTCTTGCCTTGGATACTTTAGACAAAAATTGCTAGATCATATATAACAATTCCTTCTTCCCACATTCCCATGCTTGCACATAGAGATGACTCATCCAATCATGATTCACACCTTATCTAATGACATAATTATTCCTCTTATTGCATCAAGCTTGTAGCCTTCACTATATTTCTATCTTCAAGGCTATGGATTTCTCCTTATTTATGAAATTCCTCATCCAATCTCTTCATACCTATGTGAGGACCTCTATTGATTTTCCTTTAAAATTCATTAAGACTCTATAATATTTGTATAATAATATTCATCTGCTCTTCCTTAGAACTTTTCATCCCTGCATCACCTACTCTGCAACCCTGCACTTCCTTTTGCAACTCTTGGATGCTTCAACCAACTGTACAAGATTGACATGCTTCCCTATCCAATGGACCCTGGAATTAATCTAGAATAGACCCACATAATGGTCAATTATGGATTATTATCCTCTTTCTAGAAATCCATTCGCACAACATTCTCACTAGAGTGTTCCTATACTAATTAACAATGCCTTGTTAGCAAGATCAACCACCTTTTTCTCATTATTAGGTTGTTTCACTTAAAATGTGTCTCTATATTTATGCATATGCACTATCCTGAGCATATACACTCTTCCTTACACAACAATAACTTTTGGCACTCACCTCTATCATTTGGGAGAGTTTCTCCAAACTTTGACACTATTTGGAAAAATATTCACATAGAGTAATTACACGGTTCATGGAATTTCAATTCCACTTTCCTTCAAAATTTATGGAGCAACCCAATGCTACCCTGGAGAACTTAGACCTTCCGTCATATTTTCATCTAGATTACCTTTCCTATGACCATACTCATTCTTCAATCTTTTTTATGAGCCAAAAGTTATCGCTTCCTGAAAAAACCACTTTCACCCCATTTGTGCATTTCTCCACTGGAGTAATTTTTTTTGAAAATCCAACTTGTGTCAATTGTAGAAGAAAATATGTCAGGAACTAGATAAACTTTTTTATTATACTTAGATAATAATAATTACAAGTAATTCATAACAACTCCCATATTTTCAATCTGATGCTCCAGTAAAAAACTACAATAATGTGGAAATGACAACTTTGTCATTTTTCACCCATTTTTCCAGACTTTAAATTTTTAGCAAAACTAGCTATCTCTCATTCTGTGCACTTATGGAAAAATTCCACTAAACCAAAGTTGTTTTTATTAAAAATATATATAAAATTTCGAGTAAATAAAATTTTCCAGTTTTGTGATCCGGGGTCACTTTTCCTCTGAAAATCACAAAAGTCCCCAAAAAGTGGTCTAAAATAGTGGATTTCGGCCTATGTCAGCATCTCCATTCCAATCCCCATAGGATTTATTCAATTCGTTCATGGGTTATTTCCATGTATTCTTTTTGGAATCTCTCCAATAATTTCAGCTTAATCCAGATCTTTGCTAATGATCTGGACCCAAATCTTAAAAAACTACTATTTTGTAATTTTTGACAAATCCAAGCAGAATTGGACAATGGTCCTCTTTGGAACTTTTGTAGATCTCCACTTTGCAGAAAAAAAAACCAGAAGTTTCATCTCAATCCAACTTAATATACTCCATTTATGGTCAAAATAAGAAAATGGCTCCATAATTTATTTCTTTAAAATTTATGGACAATCTTGCCTATGTGGCAACCTACATCATCGATCCCAAATCAGAAGAAATATGGACCATTTATCTACCCTGTATCGATGATCAAATATTTCTTTTGGTAAACAAACTTGCCCACTGATCTCCTCGACGCCCGATCATCGACCATCGACCATCGACCACATCTCTTTGCAAACCAAATGTTTCCCATGAATCTCGTCGATCCTTGACCATCGATGTTGGCCATCAGAGAATTTCTATGACAACCACTTTTACACACTCTCGATGAACCCTGACAATCAATGATCGACCATCGAATAATTTCCTTGACAACCACTTACCAACATTCTCGTTGAACCCTGACCATCGTTGATCGACCATCCCTTCGTTGACATGGAAACTATGTTGACGTGGCATGACACATAGATGTTGTTGTGGCATGACACATCATCCTAAGGTATCAAATTTGCTAATGTGGCATGACACGTGGATGTTGACATTGAATGATACGTCATCATCCTCTTTTCCTTCGTCGACGATCAACCATTTTCTTGGATGAATTTAAAACACCTTTCTAAATTTGACTACGCCCAATCATTGACCATCGATGATCATAGATTTCTCTCGGTCAAATGAAACTCTTTCCAAATTCTGCCGATCCTTTATCATTGACATCAAAGATCGATGATTTCTCTCGGTGAAATGAAAACTCTCACCAAATTCGGTCGATCCTCTATCATCGACCATCGACGATTGATGATCCCCTTTAGATGCATGCAACCTTTACCAAATTTTTTCGATCCTTGAATGTCGGCCATCAACAAATTACATCAATGAACTTTGACACTTAGAAATTTTGGCCAAATTTTGTGACAAATCTAGATCATCGATCTCCTGCTCAAAATGATCTCATCCATCGATTCAGTTCCAACCTCCCAACAACTGAAATGAATCTAGGTTGTCGATCTACCTCATCTTCCCAACTGCCAAAAATGAATCTCGGTCGTCGATCTCGTAATTTTTCCAAACTTTGAAAACATTTGAAGTTTTTAAATTTATTAAAATGAATTTGGGTCATTGATCTTGAGATCAAACACGATATCGGTCATCGATTCATCAATGCTTCCATTCATAGGCATTCAAAACTCGAATTTTCCCATGAATTTAGGGAGGTCACTTTGATTTTTCCTCCATTTCCCCCCAAATTCGTTAGAGATTGAAGTCCGTGGCAATGGATTTTCCCAAATTTTCACTGGTTCTTGGCCCATATGGTTCCAGTGTTGAACCAATAGCTCTGATACCACTTTGTAACATACCCGGCCTCCAGCTGAGCAACATTAAGTGTGAAAAACATGTTAAAATTAATATTTTCTAATTAATTAATTTTTTGTAGCTTACCAACTACAGATCACACACATATTTTACCAATTGACTGATAACAACGTTCTAGATGCACCTAACAACACATATTAAAACATGAATGCACTGTTGAAGCAAACAACAAACACACAACATTCGTATTAAAACATTTACACAACATAATAACATAAAAATATAATGTAAACACTTATATGTTAATAGTTAACCAATTGGTCACATACAAAGGATGAACCTCCTAGCCATAGGCAATGTTGTTCATTTTCTCTCAACAACAGGCCAAACCCGAGATGAGGCTATGAGTCCACAAGGAGATCTAGCCCATTGGCTATCGACTCTCCACATAAAACATCCCCCAAACCCATATGTCACTATGTTTTCCCACAACCTACACAACCCAAGGAATGAGATGCCCCTTGACTGCACATAGTGCCTCGGGCTTTCCCACTTCCCTCTAGAGCTCTAGTACACCTGGTTGACCATGGATTTTCCCAGCTACTCCAGGAGTTCTCACAACAACCTTCACAAGGCTCTTGATCCATTTCCTTAATGGTAAAACGTACTACAGAATTACAACTCGATTTACAGGCACACAAGCCTCTTTCTCAACATACAACACAACCAAATAATGGTTTCCTTCAAGCACAAAATTGTTGGTGCTCTTGCCAACAGTCAACTCTTCTCTTTCTATCCAAAATCTTCCTATAAAACTTGTCTCTATTCTGCATATGAATTTATTATTTTCCCCTTGCTTGCTTGCTTGACTTGACTTACACTCTTCCCCAAGTTGATTGTACTTCAACCCATGCTCTCCAATAACTATGGGATGTGACTTCTCACACCCACCCTCTTACATGAGTTAAATGATTGGCTTTGGGAACACTCAACAACAAATAGAAGGTTATACACAATGATAATATAATTTCGGGAATGTGGGTTGGATTAATACCCATGAATAATTCCCCCTTGGCCCCCCTCTCTCTTGTGGAATCATAGCCCCCCATCGTTCTTCATTCCTTTCGTATCACAACCAACAATTACTATTTTTATTAATAATTTCAATGCACATAATATACCATTCAACCTATGGCCATATAAAACCAATACAAGCTCTTCACCCCACACATTGGCTCACCAACCTGAATGTCATTTATACAATTACATTATAATTCACGGGGATTGAGACTAGGGATGTTACACTTTTATCCTTTCAACATGCCCTTAAGAATCAATCTTTCTAGGTAAGGGACTTGGCATTTCTTGAATCTCCTATTTGCTTCCTTCTTTAGGCTCTAGAGACAAGTCATAAATATTTAACAATATTCCCTTAACCTCAACCATTGTTTTTAGGTTAGGGTCTTCAATAGAATGATATAAACATTTTTCTTCCATGCCACTTGAAGATTCCTTTTCCTTTCTTGAAACCCCCCCTTCCCTTTGGATAACATTTCTTTGTCACACTTTTTTGATAAAGGGTTGCATGTAATCCTCCATGACATACCCATAGATATGCCACCTTGTGCATCTAAATAAAATGTTGACATAGTCCACTATTTGGTTATGGAGAGTCTTCCCCACAACAATGTCTAGCATTTTTGAGAATCCTTCTCTCAAATCTATCTCGACCAATATATGGGAAATGGTCTTATAAGGGCTTTGTTTATAGGACTAATCAATGTTGATAATTCTACCTATAATATTTCCTCTACCCCTTAATATCTTATATGTCTAGAGTTTGATGGGGAGTTTTGGTAACATTACCTAGATTGACTTCCAACCGTAGGTTACAACAAATTGACCACCTTTGTAATGACAACACCATCGATCCCTAGTACTAGTGGCCACCTAGCCAACCTCTTGCCAAAAGGTCAAATTTTGGACCATAGCCTAGAATTGGACACCAAACCTTCTACAACTAGTCATTTAGGGTTCTTTCTGAGACTTGTTGCACATTGAATTTTCCAATTAGAGACTTTCCATTATATTCTAGATCCCGCTCTAGCATTAAATCCTCTCCTACCACCATTCTCAAACATTTTTTTTCTATTCTATTTTTTTTTAATTTCACAGACTTTCTTATCTCCTTCACCCTATTATTTTGAGGAGCTTCCAGATCTAAGCTTGAAAAACTGTTGTTACCACCTAAAACTTCTAGATCCATCCCTTTCCCTATAAACCTTGAACCACTTAAAACATCCTTATAATTTGACTCTTTTTCCCACTCCTTTGGAGACTATGAATACTTTGTCTCCTCTATCCTAATCATATTAGGTTCAAGCAATACAAGATCCTTTGGGATGATGGCATGCATGCCATTTATTACACCTTTATTACTCGCCACCTTGACCTTGCCTCTGACAATATCAAGGATCTAATCAATTCCAAGTGCCTTGTACTTCATCTTGACTCCTTCATTGACCTTGTTAGTCCCCACACCCCATTCTTTGGATTCATTTTTACCCACTTTTGTCCCTTTTCCTAAAGTCCAATAAGTTTAGGTTCCTTATGATATCTGCTTGAGTCCTCTCATAGATAGACTTTAACTATCAACATATACAAAAAAAATTAAAATAAATTATCCTCCTCATAAAGATCTTCAAAATAATCCATGAGTTATATTTCCTTAGACTCCATTTTGAACTCTCCAACTCAATCCATTCACCCAAAGCATCAAATTCTCATTATAAAATCTCTATGTTCAAATATGATAGGGATATGATGAAAATATAATTTATACCATGTACTTGCATAAATATTCTTTAGTAAAATTTTTATCAAAGCATCAAGTTCTCATTATAAATCTCTTTGTTTTTTTCCAATGGAAATTAACCCGCTGGGAACCCACCTCGATACTTCCCCACATAGTGGATGATATGAGAGTGGAAAGCAGCAGCCCGAGGGACTCGTAGCCAAGCTTGAACTCGTGACCTCTCCCCAACCTAGGAGAGTGTGCGCACGTTCTTGCCAATCGAGCTATCCCAATCTCTCTGTTATAATATGATAGAGATATGATGAAAATATAATTTATACCATGTACTTGCATAAATATTCTTTAACAAAAAAATTATCAATGTTATTACAAAGTATTATAAGCTTTCGCAAAAAGAGTTGAACCAATTTAAAGTCAATAGGAAATCTAAAAAAATATTGTACTCTTTCATGGAAATAGTTGCACCAACTTCTCAATATCAAATGTAGAAGATATTGTACGCATCCATGGATAGAGTTATTATGATATCTAGAAGAAAGAAATAGTTGCACCAACTTCTCAATAGCAAATGTAGAAGATATTGTACGCATTCATGGATAGAGTTATTATGACATTTATAAGATATTGTTCAAGTTGAACTTTATTTCCGCTGTTTTCTTTTTAAAAGTAGAATATCTTAAGTATATACTTTATTTTCACTTTATATATATATAAATATATTAACAATATTTTTTATTTATTATGGTATGGATAAATGTCATTTATTCAAAATCCAAATAAAAATAAAAGTTATTTTAAGTATATATTTTATTTTATTTTATATATATATATATATATATATACTTTATTTTATTTTATTTTATATATATATATATATATATATATATATATATATATATTATAGATATGGATAAATGCCATTTATTCAAAATTCAAATAAAAGTTGAATATTCTAAGTATATACATTATTGTAACTTTTTATATATAAATATATTAACAATATATATTTTATTCTCATTTTTTATGTTCAGCGTGAGTGGATCTAATGGTTAAGAACATGTGTTTCTTCCATTGAGGTCACAAGTTCAAATCCAAAGGGAAGTAGGGTATGTATACCTTCGTAGACTTTAGATGTTAAGAAATTTGATCTTATTAGTGATTAAAAAAAATTGAGTACTTTGTATGTTTCTATGTTTGTGAGTTGAAAAAACATTGGATACTTTGTATGTTTTTATGTTTGTGAGTTGTTATTGGAGTGGTTGAGATATTGGGTATTTTATATGTTATATATATTTAATTTTTAATTATTTATAATCATTATTTTTTTTAAATAAAAATTAGTGGATTTTATTTATTAAAAAGGTGTGGTTAAATTTACTTAGTATAATTTTTTTTTCTCAATTTCTTATAAAAATCTAGTTCATCTAGAGCATCATCCCTCCATTTATTCTGCCTACTCCTATGACTTAGCCAAGTTCTAACTCTACTATATGACTTAAAGATGTATAATCAATAGTAAATACGGTTAATACATATACTTAAACAAAACATTGACAAAAATAAGTTTAAGAATGCAACTAACTGCCATATCCATGCTCATACACCAATTTTGATTTTAGTGAACATTCTTCTTCATTACACATCTGGATATTTATTACACATATGGATATTTATTAGATATTTAATATATTTTTGTGTATTTATTATTTAAAATTATATAAATATTCACAAATTTAATATAATTTTTTAATTAATTAAAAATTATAATATTAATTTTACATTAACATTTTATAATTATTTTTAATTTTAATAATCCATTTTAAATATAAAAAAATTGTTATAATATTTAGAAAATAAAATTTCAAATTAATTTTATATTATTAATTATTTTAATATCATATTTTAAAATTTCCTTTCATTTATATTTATTATTCATAAATAAAATTTTTTTTATTAAATTTCATTGCACAATAATAATATCTCTTTCTTTTTATTCTCTACAATCCCATCCTTCCACTCACCCACTTTTTCACACATATTTTTATTGTGGGTTATGACATGTTATTCTTGATTCGATTTGAATTGTCCTCCAAACACTTATCTACTTTTCCTCAATATTTTATTGATAGTTATCACATATTCCATCCATATCCTCCTTTCTCGATTTTCCTTAGCGTGCAAGGAATCGTTTTCAAGAGATATAAATTCACGATTTTATATAAAAGTTGCGAACATTCATAGGTGGTACATGAAGTACCATCATACATGATTGAAAATGAGTTTCAACAATCACAATAAAAATATATGAAAATGAATGTAAAATTTTGTGTAACTTTTTCATTGGTACATGAAGTACTATCATACATGATTGAAAATGAGTTTCAACAATCACAATAAAAATATACGAAAAGGAATGTAAAATTTTGTGTAATTTTTTCATTAGATAAGTATATGTAAGTTTTTATTGATATATGAGATGAGTTATAAATGTTTTGAATCAACATCTAGGTTTTGAGAATGATAAAAAAATCAATGAATATAGTTTATTTCGAGGGGAACCTCTCTTTACGATATATCCAATTTATAAGACAAGACAAGATGAGATCATATGATCTTAAGATTAGGTCTTCTTGGTGTATATATAGGAGACAAATGGTACAATTATAATGAAATGGTACAATGGAGGGTTCTAGTCTATATACAAATATAACACCAGAAATGTAATAATTCAATATCTAGGGCTTAATAAGGGGTTTAATACATAGCATGGGGCTTTGTTTAGGGCTTAACATGCCCCTCCCCTTCAAACAAGTGTTATCCTCAACACTTAACTAACCATATGTGTTTCTGCATGAAGAACTTGTCTTCCCATGTCGCCTCTTCTACTGTGTTGTGCCATCACAATGCCCTCCCTAATTTTTTCTTTTAACCACTACTCTAAGAGAATAAATTGCCCCACCTACTAAAATTTTCTACTGGAAAACCTTTTAGACTCTCTCATGCAAATGATAAATCCCAAGACTCTTTTCTTGCTATCCATACTTCACCATTTTCATCAATTTTGAAGAACTCTCTAGCCCGTCGATACACAATGTATTGACGGTCGTTTTCTTTCCCTCATTGATACAACCTGTATCGACGATCATCTTTTTTCCCTCGTCGATATAGCTTGTATTGGCGAGCATCCTATTTCCCTTGACGATACATCATGTATCAATGGACATCTCTTTTCTTCACCGACACACAAGTTGGGGAATTTTTTTAAGAAGTCTTGGTGTATCAACACCCGATCAATTTTTAAGTGTCGATACACCGACGTTAAACCCACCATCATCACTGATACACAAAATGAACTGACACTTAGAAAATTTTCATGAAGAGTTGTTGTATTGGCGCCCGATCAATGTTTGAGCATCGATACACTGACATGAATCAATTGATGGATGTTGACACACCAGAATCCATAAATATTTGAACATTGGTACGTGTGAAGTAGTCCCTACTGGAGAGTTTTCAAGTACATGTCCCATGTATCGACGAATGAACTTCGTTGCACCACCGATACAACTGACTGCAATCACTCCTTACACTCTGATACGCCTACATTCCATCCACTTTCGTCTGCCGATATATATCGACACATGATCTCTTTTTCTCGACGGTACGTTGTGTATCGACGAGATTCCCCTATCTTCACTGACACACGATGTATCAACGAGTTTAATGTATCTTCGCCGATACACTGTGTATTGACGATGATCTTCCTTTCTTCGTTGACACAAATTATATCGATGAGATACTCACATATTGAGGCCTCTCCTTTTTCCTCCAGCTCATATCCTTTTTTTTGTGCCCATTAAGCAAGCTCTTTTGATTTCCCGTTGATTTTAATCTATGTCATGTTGCAGTCGTGATTGAGTTTGTGTGTGTTGCTAGTAGCTTTTATTATGTATATTTTGCACCTTTTGATTCTATGACTAACCTTGATAATGAAAGTGTTGTTTATTGTTAGGTGGGTTAATTGCAACATTTACAGGGCATAGGTTGGCTCTGAATTGCATCTAAGAGAAAAATTGGTACTCTTGTCGCATACTCACTAGCAAGTGCTCCAATCATAAGTTGATTGTTTTCGCAAGATAATATTTCTCAGCCACTGACATATGAATTTAGTTCCAATGGATGGATTAAGAGCCTCTATAACACAAATGTTGTAGGAATTGATGGAACTGAATTCGAGAAAAGAAGTAGCCAGAATAGGGTCCAAAATTTCATTAAATAATGTCTTTGCTCGTAATTTTGTGTACTGATAAAAGTGGTTTTTTCACTCTTGAATCAGGCTAGATGGATGTTTTACGGGATTACGATTCCAATGCCACTGATGGAATCAATATCTCAGGTGTAGAAGTGCTAGAATGATTGCCAGGGATTTTGTGTCAAGCAAGCCCTGTTAACTATGAACTTCATTAAACATGAATATACTCAAATGGTTCAATGAAGTTGTAATGTCTCTCACTAAAATCCCCACTCTGTGCTCTCCACGTTGCAAAAAATGGCGCCTCAATCAGACATCGTATGAGAAAGTTATGGAGTTTCGAACTCAAGTTCTTATTGTTTCTTGCCATTAAAAAAGACACTTAGAAAATTTTTGATTGTCTTCCTTCACTATAGGAAATATTGTTTCTTTTGCTAATACAACAGAGGCAATCTTGTTTCTAGCACCTATACACCTACAGATCCTGTAAAACCGCCTTTCATATTTTTTCCATAACGATTGACTTCAGAACTCATTTTGTGCGCTCCTTATACCATTGGAAGGTCTCGTCAAGCTCTACAACTTCCTAGTTATAGGTTTCATGAGAGTCCTCACTATTCAACCTATATTTTCAACTTTTCATACTGGATTTCAATCCTTAGGGAGGTCATCATCCCTTTGAACCATCAATATGCTTAGTGTAGGTGGAATAAATCTCTTTCTTGCCGATACAACATAGGAGATCACCCAATTTCTGTCGATATGCCTAGTGTTGGCAGAATCATCTCATCTTTGTTGATGCAACAAATGGGTCCAACACTTAGTTTTTTTAATTAATTCATTTTCCTTCCTTTAGACGACAAAGCTCAATCTTTCTTCCAGTGCCGATACATTGGAGCTCAATCTTTATTTTGGTGCCAACATACCGAAGCTCAATCTTTTTTTTGGTGTTGACATACTAGAGATGATCCTTCTTCTAGTGCCGATACATCGGAGGAAAAATAAATTCCAACCTCCAATACAATGATGGGTCTTGTAAAATTGCATTTCGTATTTTGGCCATAACTTTTGACTCCGATATCCATTTTGCGTGTTCCTTATATCGTATACTACATAGACATAACGACATTTTTACAAATGAAGTCTACAACAAAGGATGATACACCATCATAGGAGCAACCATAAAAAAAACAGAATCAAGCCCAAATGATAGAATACGAAGTACAATCCTCATAGTATGCAAGCCCCCAGGAGTAGAGGAAGGAGAGACCCCCAATGTTTAGATTATTCATCACATTGTATGAGGTGAACTAGAGCCAAAATCCATGATGGCCCATGAGCACTAAAAGAAAATAATTGAAATGTAAATGCATATAATGTTTGATATATTAAATCGTGAAAATTTATACTATCATTATTCCCTCATCATGCCTTAGAGGAAAAGGAAAAAAGTTATAAAGGGAAGGTCAAGAGTAAAGAAGGTGAAAGGTCAAGAGTCGGGAAGGCGGAAGGCCAAGAGTCAAGGTGAACCTCAATAAATGAAGGTATTTCATTCAAAGCTAGGGATTTTGGTCTCTTAGAGATTTCATGTACTATTATTGAAACTTAATGAGGATAAGTCTGTTTGGCCAAGTTATTATTTGGAGAACTTTGATGCTTGTGTTCACTTGTTTGGACTATTCTGCTGTGTTTTTCTTAGCAATTGGGTTGAGTAAGAATGTACTTTGTATTGTAGACTATTCTTGTGTATGTTTGCTGCATTTGTATTTATGTTATTCAGGGAATATTTGTCTAAATTCGTGGACATAGTGTTGTGGGTGGGAAATCCCTCCTACGGACTAGAACTAAGGGTTTTATCATGCATGCAGAAATGACCTAAAGATTCTTACTTTTTACCATCATCCCATGCCTAAACCCCCATTACTCATATGTAAATATAAGGCTCAAGAGATTAAGTTAATGTACCTTACGTTTTGTGTTTGATGTCGATCCCTTTTTGTGCTTGGTTGTTCTTTGACTGCAACTTTCCTCCCAATGCTGACCTGCATTCACTAAAGACAAACAAATAACTCCACATGCATTTGATCTATGAACTAATAGGTTAGAGATTTAATCAATCATACAATCAATATTCCAATAATGACAATCTCATATGGCGGGACAGGAAAAGTAATTCTTTTATTAACTTCACAATGATACCTTACAATGATAAAGTCGTCTACTACTCCTCGATCCTGGCCCTAGGATCTTCTTCCACTATCTTCCAACTGCTTTTCTCTATACTTCTCTTTGCACAAGGATGGCTAAAGGTTGGGACAAAGGGAATGCTTAATCGGGTATAGTTTCTTTACTATGATTCTCTTCCTTTCAAATGGGACCCCTAACCCTTCTTTTATAGGCTAGAAGAAGCTAGGTATTTGGTCGAGTGACCGGCCATGCATGGTCGAAAGGTTTAGTTAACTTACCCAAAGCT
This sequence comes from Picea engelmannii, assembly GCA_009831015.1. NCBI lineage: Eukaryota > Viridiplantae > Streptophyta > Pinopsida > Pinales > Pinaceae > Picea > Picea engelmannii. The sequence goes on along the minus strand of ML776901.1, from coordinate 2,468,982 downwards.
GTGTGTTCTGTCAGCAACTTTCCTTTTTCCGTGCTTTTGTAGGTACACATGGTCTATCTTGGGTCAGTTAGCATGTACACGCGTGCAGTAATGGAGTAGGGTGCATGGGTTTTTATAAAAGGGGTTTTTAAGAAGAGTTGTTCAACAGTGTTTTGGCAAAGAAGGAATCTGAGATGGCCTAATGCCAGGTAAGCATATCTAGTGAAAATTAGGGTTATAATAGATGCCCCCTAATGTGTGAGGTCAGAAGAGAATCTGATGGCCGAAATACATTAACAATCTTCACCGATGTTCCGAACAAGTGAGCCCAGGGACCAAAAATCGGGAGGTGTCGTCTGCAAAATAATAATTGTCTCACCGATGCGGGCATACCCATGATCGGGATAAAATAAAATCATGGCTACCAATCAAATACACTATAGATCCATGTCATATAACTATATAAAGTGTAGCCACGAGAAATACACAACGGAGCTACATCTCGAAATAAAAAAGATATACATGTAGAGTATCCATCTTCTAGAAGTTGATAAGGCCTGATGGATGGAGATGAGGTCTTCGAAGCTCGAGAAACAACTTCAAAATATTCAAAACTCAAGTAAGAGTGTAATAATAGTGTACGACTTCACTACCCAGAGGTCTTTGATGACTCGTCGATCATGGACTAGAGAATCTTGATGATCATACTAAAGGCTTCATTGATTTCGAACGAGAACTTGATTGGACTTTCGGGATGGCTGGGCATGAGGGAAAGAGACAAATTGCAGAGGGGCCGACTCAGGTTTGGTAAAAACTTCCCTTGGACAATAGCACGACAAATTATGAGACTCAGGCAGCATGGAATTAACATAAGTTTACGAGGCAGGAGGCAACACAAACTCTCCATAGGTTTGGAAGAATAACCAAATGGAGGAGGACATAGCTCAATGTAGCGGGAACAACTTCCTAAGGTCATATTAAATCCCAGGGTTTGAAAAACAAACAGACAGATGTGCTTTATCCAAGGGCGACTCATGGTGCTGCCAATACAAAGAAAATACTTTTCCCTTCCTCTTTTTGGGGTATATTTGATTTTTTTGTCTTTTTCAATAATTTTGGAAAAAGAATAAAAGAATGTTACGTTACAAAGGAGGAATGAGTGTCACAAACATACAAGTTTGAGGCTCAAGGACAAGACTAATGTTTAAAGAAAGGACACTCCGGAAAAATCCCTCCTGGGACAAAAGGTGTCAAGACGCAGAGGCAAAGTGCTACAGGGCTTGCATATAAGGCATGCTTCAGATGGTTCAATTGAGAGAAACATGGAGCCGACATTAGACCAAAGACGCAGGTATTGAAACATGGTTAACAAAACACACAATGGTAATGTCCTTCGATGTAAGTCTAATGAGCCCAGAGAAGGTAAGCTCGATGGTTTTTCATATTTAGAGAGTCTGAAAAAACGTAAAAGGAGACTCCGATGGGGTACCTTTTTTGAAAGTAGTCTAGTCGGTTCGAAAAAGGGGTAAATTAGCACCGAAAAGACGTCTATTCAAAACCATTTTAACGAGTGTGATAAAGACAAGATCACTTGGCAATTTTTTCATTTTTAAGGAGTCAGAAAAAAGTTTAACTATGGACTCCATTAGGAATGTTCTTTTGGACCATTTTAACGAGTGTGGAAGAATAAGGTCACTCAACGATATTTTCAATTTTAGGGAGTCTGAAAAGAACTTAACTATGGACTCTGTGGGGGTTACTTTTTCATAAATTTAGTCCCTCAGGCCCGAAAAAGGGGTAAAATTATAGTTGAGGGTACTCTTCTAGAGAACTGAAGTTCCTTAGAGTATACCTTTGTTCTTATAGTTGACCGTTTGGACCGAAAAAGGGGTAAACTACTGTCAGATAGACGTGACTTCAAATTTCAGTTTAACGAGCGTGAAAGGCCACAAGATCACTCGACAATATTTTCATGTTTAGAGGGTCTGAAAAGGGCTTAAAAGAAGACCCGTTGGGGGCTACGACTCATGTATGAAACTGGTTCAGGTAGAGCCCACTGCTAGGCTCAGACCAAGAGTCTCTTTGATAGTCAACTTGGAACATCTCCCAAAAGGGAAGAAAACACAAACCACGGTGTAAGTCCTCCCGCGGTATAGAAACCGTAGTCATGGATTCAAGGATATCCTCATCTGAAGGCAATTCAAAATCCGAGAAATCACACAAACGAGGGTCGACAGTCCCAAAGGGTGAATTAAACTGACCATACTCCATATGATGATGGAGGTTCTGTCCAAGACTGGCAGAGTCTATCAACGAAGAATCACAAGCGCAAGGGCTTGAGGATCTACAAACAACGAGATCAGACTCAAAAGGATACTCAAGCCCACTTGGACCAAGAGGGGGAAGCAAGGGCTCCCATGCCCCCATTGGATAAACCAAAGGATCAATTGTTGATTCCAAGTCTCGAGAAGGAAAACATGATTGCATATATTCCTGCTCAGAAGCAATTGAACACCGAGGATAAGACTCCACATAATTAACCTGTGGTGGCGTGGAGTCTACATGAACACTAGGAACATATAAAGGGGTAGTCTGAACTAACACCGAATTAGGGTGGTGATTATCAGATGCCAGCTGGTCGATAGTGACAATGCTTCCATTGTGAGGGAAATGCATCACCCGGAAGAGCATAGACAACACAACATTCATAGCATATACATAATCATGCCCAAGAAGCATATTGAAATCTAACGAGCCTTGCACCACTATAACATCGACACGGACAATCTTCCCACCTAACGAGATAGGAAACTGAGGAAGAACCCCCAAATATTCATTAAGATGTCTATCAAAAGCCAACAGTTCATGCAAAGAAGACACAAGCTCGGGAGATCCCAAGACATTCCAAACCAAGGAGGATAAAATACTTGCAGAGGCTCCTTCATCCACAATACATCGATAAATGTTTGTTGAATTAAATTCAACCGTTATTTGAAAAGGTGTGGCAGAAGGAAGACGATGCTTAACAAGATCATTCCAATCAAAGGAAACCATCCTAGGGCTTGGAGGGGGTGTGCTCGGAATGAGTGGAATTCCCCCTTGTTATGAAAGTATTGAACCATAAATGCTAAAAACATAGTCGATAGACACGACACTCCCCAAAAGAAGAGTGGGATCATCCGATGACTGCATCGGCATGACCACTTTCGCAACCAGTGGCTGAATAGGTTGCTGGACTACAAGGTCTAAAGGCACCTCACCCCTCAAAAGAGGAGTGGGATCAACCGATGACTGCATTGGCATGACCACTTTCACAACCAATGGCTGAATAGGTTGTGAGACTACATGGTCTAAAGGTACCTCACCCCCTAAAAGAGGAGTGGGATCAGCCGATGACTGCATCGGCATGACCACTTTCTCAACCAATGGCTGAATAGGCTGAGAGACTACAAGGTCTAAAGGCACCTCACCCCCCAAAATAGGAGTGGGATCAGCCGATGATTGCATCAGCATGAACACTTTCACAACCCATGGCTGAATAGGATACGAGACTACAAGGTCTAAAGGCACCTCACCCCCCAAACGAGGAGTGGGATTAGTCAATGACTACATCGGTGTGACCACTTTCTCAACCAATGGTTGAATAGACTGTGAGGAAACCTCAAAAGACTCAATATAAGAAGAGCTTGCAGATAGGGACCACAATATTTGTACCTCTAGAATGCCAGGGAACAAATGAGTAAGGTGATCTCCCTTGCAAAGCTTACAAGGGAACTTAGGTTTACATCCTATCCGTCTAGGTTTCTCAACAGAATCAATGCCCCCAGCATGACTAGCAGTGGTTGGTTGCACATCTCCAACATGACTTGCAGAGGTTGGTGATGGGTCGGTAACTTGACTTGCAGAGGCTACAAACCTATTACCAATATTGTTAGCGATAAAAAACGCACTAGTATTTTGATCGGTATTATCATCACTCTTCAAATGATTATCGTTTTCCTCAATTTCTTTCCAGTGTCTTGACCTCCATATTGTCCATCAAGCTCCCGACCGATTATGATTATTTCAGACCTTTGTGACACTGCCATGACCTGCATTCCAAAATCTTGGTTAGTATCACTTAAGACAACTTAGTTTCTGCCTTTTAGATGTGTAATTATAAACGCTTGTCAAAAGGTGTGCGCATATGTCTTGTTTTAAGTCTATACTAATACCATGTATCAATGATATGGTAAACTCCAATGCATATACCTAAATCACAAGTCTAGAATCTTTTATACCAAATTCTAAGTCTATCAAGCGCATTCATACAATGCAAAGCCTAGCGTCCACAATGCACCAAGTCAAACTCCAAATCAAGCCACACAACATATAAACCGAGTCCACATGCCACTCATTCAATCCAATCCGAGCCACAAGCCAAATGCAGGCAGTTGACAGGTGCCAAGGGATTGAGTTTTTATCATACTTATACAGGTGTTTAAGGAGCTCCATTGCCAGGTGTCATGCCACGAGAAAAATCCATGAACAATTCGATGTGCAGATGCCATGAGGATCAACAGGCATTAATTTCTAATCATATATCGATGCGCAGGTGCCCTAAGAATGAAGATGGCTCGACTTTTCAGCATTTGACAGATGTCAAGGAAAAGACAAATGCATTTTTCTTCTTTTGCAGGGGAGGAATATGTATACAGGAAAGCCACGAACAAAGGCCAAATAGATGCACGTTGCAGGATTCCAAGCTTATTATCAGTAGATTGGAACATCTAGGGAGGAAGCCGTTTGACTTAAAATATCAAGTGTTTCAGATTTGTAGAGGAAGAAAGGCCGTGTCACATCCAACACTTATTAAATTGATAGCCATGAGTAAATACACAAAGTCCAGCGCTGAGCCAAAACACCAGCAGGCCAAGTCAAAGAAAGACACATTGAAAGCTCAGGCACAGTCAGAAAATATCGCACAGAAAGCGAACGAGGGGTTCGACACTGTTAGCACGAATAACGTCCTTGCTGTTTTTAAAAAGATGGATTCCAAGGGAACTCTGATTTCCAGGGGATAAGAGTAGGAAGTAGATCTAACGTGCAAGATGCAGAGGCAGAGGTAGAGACGAAGCAGGTTCAAGAGGAGGCAAAGCTCAAGTATTTGGGCATTTTCCAAATCGCCGTGTTGAGGGCAATGATTTGCCTTTCTAGTTTATATAAATATGCCAAAGAGAACGCAGGACCTATGAAGCCCGACATCGATACATTGGAGCAGACCGTGAAGACTGTAGTTAGTCCTGTTTATCTCAAATTTGA
>ML776901.1:2444650-2462155 GCA_009831015.1 Picea engelmannii | reverse complement strand
GACTCCACTGGGGAGGATCCTGTTGATAAAAGATGAAGAGGCTCAAATCAAAATCCAGGTATCAGTTCATTGGTTTGCTTCATGAACTGTTGTTGTTCTTTATTACCTCTTTCATTCTTTTCCCTTCGCGTGTAAAGAGAATTTTTTTCTGTTTTGTATATTTAGAAAATCATCATCCTTCTTGTATATATTCATCTTTAGAAGAGGAAATCTTGCAGCCCTGCATTGTAGATGTAGATTCGGTGGTTTTACCTCAGCCCATTCACAAAGATGACCACTGTATTTCTTTTCCTTCAGAATCTAATAAGCCATGTGACCTTGAAAAGATTGAAATTTTTTCAGACCTTGTCCAGATCTCAGCCCCTCTTTTCATAATTTCTGAACCTTGTCATGAACTCGTTAACTCTCATGATCAGCCCATAGCTTTTCAAGTTAAGATCCGGATGAAGATGCTCAAGCCTTTAAAGTTGCCCCTTCTTCTTCATCCTTATCCTGATGACGGTTATGAATATCTCCCTTGGTTTTCTGGAGAGAATCAAGCTTCATCTGAGAGACACGTGGAATCCTTTTTGGATTTCGTTGATCATTTTTAGCTTGCTCATGAAGATGTGATCATGAGATTTTTCTCAAAGTCTCTGATCAAAGATGCTGCTGCATGGTTTAAAAGTCTGAGAGCTGATTCAATTGGCTCTTGGACGGAATTCTCTAATGTTTTCCTGAAGTATTGGGGCAAGTACAAATCTTTAGATTCCTACCTTGCTGATTTCTATGCTTTGAAACAAGACCAGGATGAAGCCCTACCTGTTTTCAACAGAAGGTTCTACCATGTTTATCATGACATGCCTTTGGAGGTCAGGCCTACAGAGACAGTTGCCATGATATATTATGTCATGGGTCTTCATTCAGATCTTGTCCTTCTTCTTCTAGAACGAGAGTCTTCATCCCTAACCCAGTTGTTTGAAGATGCTCAAGAAGTTGAGGAAAACATTCATCTTTCTCGAAGGATCCGAGTTCGATATTTCTTTGAAAATTTGCAAGTGAATGAGCAAGCAGAATGTCAGTATACTTCAGATTCTGAGCACGAGAGTTATGAGCTTGAAACAATTTTGGAACAACAACGAGCATATGGGTTTATTTCAGATTCAGGTCAGGATTTTTCAGTGTTTGCTGAGTCCTCCAGAGATAGGTATGCTTGTGAAGTTTATGATCAATTTGTAAATCTAGAAGAGCCTATGAAGAATGAGGACTGCATAAGAGATTACATGTTCTTAGATGATTATTTTTCATGTGATGGAAATCCTGTGTTGTTATCCTCTTGTAAGCATTATTCTAATAAGAAAACTGTATTTTTTGATGATCACGAGTTAATCTCAAGAGAACCAGAAGATTATTTGTCTTCTTTTAGAGAAATAGTTATGGCTGAACAAGTGTCTTCTATAGATGAGCAACATGATTTTTATATTCTTCTTGAGGATCCAGTGGCAACTTTCATGGACTTATACTTTTCAAAGAACCTGAAGATTTCAGATTTCCTTAGCTTGCCAATGTTTATGGGTGACAATTTTGGATTTGCAACAAATGCTAAGGGCAGCCATCAACTTTCATTTTTGCCGACAAAGGGGAATTGCAACAGAAATAATGAGCAAAGAGATGATCATAGATGTATGCACGTCATGGTTAATAATAGCTATCAAGATCAGATTGCCTCCTTTGAAAGATTAAATAATGATGAGTAGATTTTTATATCAGCATATGACAACTTTGAATCTACAATAGATCCTAAGGGTATATCTCAGTTTCAAGATTTGCAGCAACGGGAAGTTCGCAGCAGATATCAAGAAGAAGGCGAGGAACTGAACAGTCTAGCGCAACAGTCTATCGTATATGTTTCTCCAACAAATCTCGAGCAACCTGCATTCAACAATGAGATTAGTAAAGGCAGTTTTCAACACCTTTTCAATTTACAGTTGGATCAGCAGTCCAAAGAGGTATTGCTTTATGAATTTGATGACCATTTTGTTGACTATTTGGAGTCTATGAGTAGCATAGATGTTAAAAATTTTCTGTCAGAAGAAGATTGTTTTTATCATTTGTTCAAACCTCTTTTCTGCATGATACCTCTTCCATTATTGTTCGGGTCAAGATCAAGGATTTTAATAGTAAATCAGTTTATGATATGGCTACATTGGAAATTCCATCTTACTTGATAAATCTGCCTCTACTAGTTAGCATAGGAGTAGGCAGAGGAATAATCTCTCCATCCGAGTAAATGAGATCTTTTTCAGTTGTTGATTTCATAAATAAACAGGACAGGTTACAGGCAGGTTACAGGTAAGCTACAGCCAGACTACAGGTTTGAACAGTTGCACAGGCCAGATGACTCCATGCCCAATGCTAAAGGCTACTGGAACTACTAGGTTCTTGGAAACCTTGCAGGGAGGTCTCCATCCCAGCTGGAGCCAGATGTTAGCGATAAAAAACGCATTAGTATTTTGATCGGTATTATCATCTCTCTTCAAATGATTATCGTTTTCCTCAATTTCTTTCCAGTGTCTTGACCTCCATATTGTCTATCAAGCTCTCGACTGATTATGATTATTTCAGACCTTTGTGACACCGCCATGACCTACATTCCGAAATCTTGGTTAGTATCGCTTAAGACAACTTAGTCTTTGCCTTTTAGATGTGTAATTATAAACGCTTGTCAAAAGGTGTGTGCATATGTCTTGTTTTAAGTCTATACTAATACCATGTATAAACGATATGGTAAACTCCAATGCATATACCTAAATCACAAGTCTAGAATCTTTTATACCAAATTCTAAGTCTATCAAGCGCATTCATACAATGCAAAGACTAGCGTCCACAATGCACCAAGTCAAACTCTGAATCAAGCCACACAACATATAAACCGAGTCCACATGCCACTCATTCAATCCAATCCGAGCCACAAGCCAAACATAGGCAGCTGATAGGTGCCAAGGGATTGAGTTTTTATCATGCTTGTACAGGTGTTTAAGGAGTTCCATTGCTAGGTGTCAGGCCACAAGAAAAATCCACGAACAACTCGATGTGCAGATGCCATGAGGATCAACATGCATTAATTTCTAATCATAGATCGATGCGCAGGTGCCCTAAGAATGAAGATGGATTGGCTTTTCAGCATTTGACAGATGTCAAGGAAAAGACAAATGCATTTTTCTTCTTTTGCAGGGGAGGAATACGTATATAGGAAAGCCATGAACAAAGGACAAATAGATGCACATTGTAGGATTCCAAGCTTATTATCAGTAGATCAGAACATCTAGGGAGGAAGCCGTTTGACTTAAAATATCAAGTGTTTCATATTTGTAAAGGAAGAAAGGTCATGTCACATCCAACACTCAGTAAATTGATAGCCATGAGTAAATACACAAAGTCCAACGCTGAGTCAAAACACCAGCAGGCCAAGTCAAAGAAAGACACATTGAAAGCTCAGGCACAGTCGAAAAATATCGCACAGAAAGCAAACGAGGGGTTCAACACTGTTAGCACGAATAACGTCCTTGCTGTTTTTAAAAAGATGGATTCCAAGGGAACTCTGATTTCCAAGGGATAAGAACAGGAAGTAGATCTGACATGGAATATGCAGAGGCAGAGGTAGAGACGAAGCAGGTTCAAGAGGAGGCAAAGCTCAAGTATTTGGGCATTTTCCAAATCGACGTGTTGAGGGAAAAGATTTGCCTTTCTAGTTTATATAAATATGCCAAAGAGAATGCAGGACCTGAATTGGAGCAGACCGTGAAGACTGTAGTTAGTCATTTTTATCTCAAATTTGATGGAAAGCACCTTGAATTTCTTCATTTCCTTGATCAAAAGGTTGATGACACGATTGGAAAAGTAGACTGTAATTGATATGGTGTTCTGATGTCTCTTATTCTGGGTTATCCTCTGGTCCAAGATAAGCAGCTGCAACATCCAAAACAAATATTTAATACTATAATTGGCCTAATTGTTCAATTGGCAGAACATAGTCTCATTCACTGTGAGTTCAATGAGTTCAATATTATGATTGATGATGAGGAAACTGTCACAATGATTGACTTTCCACAAATGGTTTCTGTCTCTCATCACAATGCACAAATGTATTTTGATCGAGATGTTGACTGTATATTCAAGTTCTTTGAAAAGAGGTTTACCTTTGCTGCTGAGCGGGTGGACCTGTTAGACGAATCAAATTCAGATTTAGATGATGACAGGAAGCCATGCTTTGAAGCAATTGCTAAATCAACTGGTTCCTTGGATAAGGCACTTGCAGCAAGTTGATTCACAGAACAGAATCAAGATGATTTAGAAAAGGTTTGTTTTTGGGAAGGCAGATAGTAACGATGGCACAAGTTAAGATATGCAAGGAGATAAAGCAGGGACACGCTGAGTTTTTCATAAAACAACAGTTTTGGAGGTGAAAGTTCTTGTTGGCCAAGGCAGAGCTTTCACCAGCGCAAAGGGTTAATTTACGACCAGTTAGCTGGTGAAAGACAGAGCTTTCACCAGCTAACCAATGAATCATAAAGCGAGTTAGCTGGTGAAAGCAAAAAAATCATTTTTGAAAGCTAAGGATGGAGCAAGGCGTTTTTCATAGGATTTAAAGAGGTTCCAGAGCATTAAAGGATCAACAACTTGGTCGGAAAATACTCTGCATCAGAGATTCGTGGGAGTTTTGAAAACCATATGCTAAACTGATCTCCTAAAGTGTCGACTCTGAGTAATTGAAGAAATCCAGCTGCCAAGACAGGTGCCTTTGCCATGTTTCATGACACAACAGATTCCAGAAGCTGAAGAGTACAGATGTCAAATTTTGAAATTGAAGACAATTCGAATGCTAGTCTAGCCATTAAGTCTTTGTTATCGATTTGCTTAGTTAATTTGAATTGCTATTTTTAGATACAGATCCAAGTTTTTAGGATCTTAAAAACTGATTGTAAAAGGCTATAAATGCCTATCTTTTCTAAGAGACAAGCGTTCGATTCTGGATACAGAAATTACATTCTTTGTAATAGACTTTCATGATAATACAGATGTCAGTTTTCTCTCTTTATTGATGTCATATTCCTCTGTTCTTCTATACTGTCATTCAAGTTGTCTTAACTGTCATATGACCATCATCTCATTGTTCAGTTCACAATTTGAATGTTATTTTCTTTCATTATTTATTAAACCCATCACTTAGTATCCGGTTTATAAACATTGGTTTCTTCACCCATTTTTAAGCTATTTATTTGATTATCAGTTCTTGAGAGCACTGGCTTATTTGATTATTGTTAGTAGTCTGGATACATTGTTGTATTTCAGTTATCCCATTGATCCATTCATTACTTAAGCATAAATCCATTCATTTTATAAGTTACCAATCATCTTTGGTTTACAACCCCAAAGAGTTTCTTGGAGGGCTAACAAGTATGACTAGCAGTGACTGGACTCTTTCCCCCAACATGAATTGCAGAGGGTGGGTGTGTTCCCCTAGCATAACTTGTAGAGGCTAGGTGTTGGTCTTCAACGTGACTTGCAAAGGTTTTCGACCTATCTCCAACATGACTCGCAAAGGTTGGTGATTTCTTCTTCCTATTTTTCCTCTTTCTATTTCGTTTAGACTTTCAGTTACTAGTAACTGTACTTTCACCAGAGGCAGGAGAAGGAGGAGGAAAATAATTTGCTGATGAAGAAACATCAACAGGGTGCCTAGGACATAAAGTGTTTAACTGAGAAGCATCAAGAGCATTTGGGATATTTGGAATGGTACCCAACCAAACCGGTAGTCCCACATTCAACCCAGGAATGTACAAAGTGGCCATCAAAGGGACACCAACGTTTCTGAAGAAGGGAAAAGCACAAGAATCCCCTTGTGAAAGGGTTCCTTGGTTGGTATGGTCGGGAAAATTAGCCATGAATATCCTATGCACAGGTTCTCCCCTTCCGAGATTGTTCAAGTCCGTAAAAGTCTCACACACTGACTCTGGCAAACCAGTGGTATCAAAACAACGCCTATAAAGAGGCAACTCCACGTTTCTAAGCGGAAGACCAAAAGTCCCTCATGACTGACGGAGTGGGCGGTCTACCACCCTAGGTCAGAGACCCAAATCCACAACTGACTAAATCACTATGGAAAAATAGGGAGCACAGAGCACACACTAAAAGTTCCTAAAGGCAAATCAAGCAAATTCCTAACTAGTTGGAAGAATAGTTACACCAACCAACACTAGAAAAACTTACTGGTGCAAGTGAAACTCGAAAATGGAAGAACCATCTGGGTATACTTTGCAAAGCGTGGCCCGATGTCTATCCTAGGTACCATGGTATACCCCCGCAGTCACCTGTGTATGTCACTAGAAAGATAGGCAACTAGGTTGCCAGTGCATGAACAGTCACCAGGTGGGTACAGTCGACAGTCGGGTAGACCACAATGAGCAGGGTATCAAGCCTGAAACCTGCCAAGGGTATCGAAATAAAGTGGTCTGGAAGACAACTGAGGACCTCGAACGGATTCGAGACCCATGAATCTTCGTGGCAAATGCAATCGACGAAATCCCAAGACAAGCCCTCTATATGTGTTCTCCACTACGATTGGTCCGGCTTTGGAGGGGTTATCTCCGCTACCTTTCTGCAGGCGACCTCGTGTTTATCCCCTGTGTTAGAGGGGGGTCTTGGATAAATTTCACGATACTGGACTTTGACACTCCCTAACTCAGACTCCAATGTTTTATTTAATGGCCTTGAAGAGTTTCCTCTCCAAACTAATTCAAGGCCCTAACCCTAAACTAGTTGGTTGACCCTACAAACATAAAAAGTCTAATGAATTTTAGATTTAGCGTTAATTTTTATGGCTTGTCTTAATTCAAAGGTTATGAAAGTGAAACTAGTGATGTTTGAAAGACGAAAGAAAAATAAACAGAAAGCTGGAAACAAAATAACTTCTTCTTGACTCAAATCTTAAACAACTTTTCAAACTAAAATTTTTCTAAAATCTTTGAACAACAAAATCAAAGCAGGATTTCACTCGACTATGAGTTACTTATGATCTAAGTAAACTGTCAATAACTTATGAAAGCAAAGACTTTTCCTGGTTACTAATGCAAACCAACACTATTTAACCAAACAAAGAAAAACAAGTTTTTTTTTTATTTGAATGCTCACAAAGCAAAAAGGAAAAATATCAACAAGTAAAGACCAAGAAAACTTCTGGCCTAAGCGCAGATCGCAAAGATTCACTTTAAAAATAACACACAAGAAAATTAAAACTAGACTCTCACACTTGTCTAAAAACCCTAGAAAAACAAAATTTTGAGGAAAAAATTCTTAATGAAAAAGGAAGCTATTGTTGTGATCAAACCTAAGTTACTGACCGCTTATGATAGAGACCCAAAAACCTGAGAGGTATAATTCTTGACAAAGGAAAGGATGATTGCCTCACCTTAAACAAAAATTTTCTCCACAGGCACGTTTCTAATAGTTCAACAGCAAGCGTGTGCACGCGAGCTGTGTATAGTCAGAGCATGTGTACACGCATGTAGACCTTATACAGGCCGCGTGTACTTCTAAAACTCTAAAAAATGAAAGGACAAGCAATCAATCCCAGGCAGAGACTACTGGTACTGAGAACCAGAATCTCTTGAAGACTCAGACACTTACTTTGACAACAAAAAGAAAACAATTCATGGAAAACTTCATAGAACAAACCAATCTGAGGTGAAACCTAAGCTATAGACTGCAAACAATAAAGACTAGAATGAGTTCCAGAAAACCCCTGAGAAAGATTATTTCTGATAGGGGAGAGGATGACTGCCTCTCTAAAAGAAAATTTCTAAAATCATACATGTGACTGACACTTCCTCAACTAGCGTCTACACGCGGGCTGTGGGAAGGTAGGGCACGGGTACACGTGTGAAGACCTTATATAGGCCACGTGTACCCCTGTGGTTCTTGAAAAAAAAAATGTAGTCAAGCAAAGAAACAAAGATAACTGGTATGGAAGACTAGAATCTCTGTTAGCTCAGACTTTTGCAGAAACTTTAAAAACAAGGACTGGAACCAGTTCTTAAAAATACCTAAGAAAAAATATTCCTAGAAACCCTAGAGATCCCTAGTATGGTTGCCAATACTGTTGTGGGTGGGAAATCCCTCCTACGGACTAGCATGAAGGGTTTTATCATGCATGCAAAAATGACCTAAATATTCTTACTTTTTACCATCATCCCATGCCTAAACCCCCATTACTCATATATAAATACAAGGCTCAAGAGATTAAGTTGGCGTACCTTATGTTTCATGTTTGATGTCTATCCCTTTTCACGCTTGGTCATTCTTTGACTGCAACTCTCCTCCCAATGCTGACCTGCATTCACTAAAGACAAACAAATAACTCCACATGCATTTGATCTATGAACTAACGGGTTAGAGATTTAATCAATCATACAATCAATATTCCAATAATGACAATCTCATATGGTAGGAAGGGAAAGGTAATTCTTTTATTAACTTCACAATGAGAAAGTCGGCTACTACTCCTCGATCCTGGTCCTAGGCTCTTCTTCCACTATCTTCCAACTACTTTTCTCTATACTTCTCTTTGCACAAGGATGGCTAAAGGTTGGGACAAAGGGAATGCTTAATCGGGTATAGTTTCTTTACTATGATTCTCCTCCTTTCAAATGGGACCCCTAACCCTTCCTTTATAGGCTAGAAGAAGCTAGGTATTTGGTCGAGTAACTGGCCATGCATGGCCAAAAGGTTTAGTTAACTTACCTAAAGCTATGTGTTCCGTCAACAACTTTCCTTTTTTCATGCTTTTGTAGGTACACGCGGGCTGTCTTGGGTCAGCTAACGTGTACACGCGTGCAGTAATGGAGTAGGCCACGTGGGTTTTTATAAAAGCGGTTTTTAAGAAGAGTTTTTCAACAACGTTTTGGAAAAGAAGGAATCTAATATGGCCTAATGCCAGGTAAGCATGTCTGGTGAAAATTAGGGTTATAACACATAGGACTATAAAAAATTGTTTAAATGCTAGACTATTCTATGTTTGCAATTATTTATTCATATTCTTGTCTCTAATATGTGTGAACTGTTTCCCGGGCCATCGACAGGAGCACATTTAGTTCTATGTTTTTATTTCTGGTTACCTTTTCCATCCGAATGCATGCATCTTAGATTAGTTTCATTTCATTCTTTATCTTAGAAGCCTTCATCGGTAGACCATGCCACAACCGGTAAACCCCTACACAAAAAATGGTTGTCAGGCCAAAATTCGGATGGGTTCCCTATTCCAAATGATGTGAGGTCTAATTGGGACTTCTCACTAGGGGTAACCCCTGCTGTTGATAAAGAGAATTTTTCCTGTGTCAACATAATTGGTGCTTGAAGGAGGGTCGGATGACAAGCTTGCCTAGGTGGAGTCATTTCATTAATTGTTTTTAACCAACCCATGGATCCTCTCTATATTTCTGTATTGGATAACCATTTGAGTCTCTCTAGACCCTTCGAGGGCATCTCAGTCGAGACAATTAAGCTCTTTTCAAACTCAAAATTTGATGGTGAAAGGCATGTCTCTGCATTCACGCATCTCAATCAGTTTAACATTGCACGAAAATCTTAAGATTGTTCAGTACAATGAAATTTGTTGATTATTTATCCTCGCATTTGAAGGATGGTGTGAAGCTTGGTTTAGGACATTACCAGTGAAATCGATACATAGCTAGAAAGAACTCATGCAAGTATTTATTGTTGCTCATGTATATTATGTTTATGATGAACTCTTTAATGAACTTGAATACATACGTAGGCTCAGAAATGAATCTATGGATGATTTCTTTCAAAGAGTCTTGGAGATTTATTTTAGATTTCCTAAAAGTGACAAACCCTCAGACCAAGAAATCTTTTATTGATTTTCATATCTCGTCTTTGTTTCTGAAGGGTACAATCTGAATAATCAAATTATCTCTCATTCACAAGATTCAGATATGCACAACGAATATTTGATCACCTCTTATCCCACATAAATGCTTTCAATCCTACATGCCATTCAATCCTATCCTCAGACATCTGGCACTTTGTAATCTGTTTTCGATGAAAAATCTGATTGGAATGATTCAAAAGATGATTTAAAATATTATTAATTAATGAATCAATTTATGAAGCTTCTTTAAATTTGATTGCTAATTTAGCATTGTGAAGCATAGTAATGACCATATCCTTCATGGAAAGTCACGATTTGACGATGAAGGATAGGGGGTACATGATCTCTAATCAACACTCTATCACGACTATGGGGGAATCTTCACCAGAAATATTAAACCCCTTAGACATGGAGTGGGAACAATCTAGTGTCTCCCCTTTAGAGAATCATGAGTATACTTTGGTTTGTGACGAATCTCTCATTGAAAAAATCCCGTCATTTTTAGAATATGAAAATATCTTTTCTCTTTATACATATATGTTTGATAATGATCTCTCACGTGAGCATTCACAAAATTATCACTCAATAGAATATTCACACTTTTCTCATAATGAGACACTTAATAATAAACAAGAACAAGAATATTTCCTAGCTTTGATTGATCAAAGGCTCATTCTTAATGATAGCCCATCCAGGATGCACAATGTTGAAAGTCCTTCACAATTCAAATTTCTGGAACATGCTAAATCACAATTTGATAATGATAACCCTATTTTTCGATGACTATTTTTATATTCTAGAATTTAATGTGAGCACTAATATATCATCTAATGATCTTGTACAATCTAAAATTTATGATCTCAATGCACAAATTTTAATGATAGAAAATATAAGGCATGCAAAACACGAAAGGTTTTCATATACCCATGAAGAAATCATATCAAATGAACATCCCATCACCATGCAAAGCACATGAAACATTGATCTGATCCAAGAAACATTGTCACCTAAATCTTCTCCATAATCACATGTCCATCTTCAAGGGCGGATGCATCACTCATTCTTGGATTGTATATCAATAGTTCAACATTGCTCACATGATTTTGATGATGTTATAGGAGAATTCTTAGAGTCATATTTTTCTCAACATTTCCCTCAAATTGGCAGATATCATTTCCCCTCTCAGTATGTGGGTTATTTAAAATGTGGGCCCAAGGAGACTTTCCTAGATGATGAGGCACTTCGGTTTCATTTGACGGTTATGTCAGGTTATCATTATCTTTCTTTGACCTCTGGAATGGATGATACCACCCATACTGAGACTCTCCCACAAGGCACATGTCATGAAAATTTCATTTATGGGTCTCATCAAGCATGCCAATCATTTTTTAATTCCATTCAACTATCCTATGGTGGTCATTGTAAATTTTATGATGGAATTGAACCTTGGTTGGAGGAATCTTACATGTCTACATTTCCCATGAATAATAACACTGGCAATTTTCACATGTTGGGTAGAGATTTACTGGATTCAATTCTTCCTATCTTTAATCTCTCAATACTCCAATTTTTTCTATTGACTTTTGATGAACATGTGGTTGCAGGTTTGGTGTTGCTTGAATGTCTACATTGGCGCTATGCTTTGACATAGTCCCTTTTCAGCCAGTTTAGGATAGATTATGAATAAGAGTAGCAAAATTATTTTACTTCCTCTCTGCTTGCATAGTTTAGATGCTTGCTTCCATTTTTTTTATGCAACATACATTTTGACTTATCTTGATCTCTTGAATAAAATCCACCAGTTGTTATTAGTTTAGGTTCCAACTCATGGTGGCTTGTTTTATTATTAATTTCTTTTTGCACAAGAGATTTATTATTTTCATTTGATTCCTTTCATTTTGTTGTTTAATCGCAAGCTAGGCTTAACTTAGGTTTTCACGACGAAACTATATGCAAAATTGTTTGAGAATATTTCACTGAAATATTCATTTTCTTCAATAACATTCCTTCTAACGTTGAAAACTAGACAACTTACAATCTTGAGATTTCAAAAAAGTATCTTTTGTAGAACAATTTACAGCTTAGGGGAAGATGAGAACTTGGTTGGAGGAATCCTTGTTGAAAATATTTCCAGTGAATGGAATGGAGTTCCTTCGATGGTTGAACTGGAGCAATGTTGCTAAGGTCCTTGGAAAGGAATCACATTGTTTGTTCATGGCCTTTCTTTTCATAATCCAAAATGGATTTTCAAGTCCCATTGATCAATCTTTCAATGGCTATGTTTCTCACAAAAGCTTCTAAACCAATAGATCAATGTTACAGTATCATGGCTCCATTCTCTTGGTTCTTGAAACAAAATCCGATGAGCTAAAATATGTTTACAAAACCTTCTCAACATGTATGCTTTTCCATAGAATTGAACCCTCTATAATGAGTTGATTTAAATAATGTAAAAGGTAGATCATCGTTTTGTTCAAAAGAAATTCAAAATCCTATAACAGATTGTGATCAGTGTACCTTAAATCTATCATAATGGTGTATGTTGAGTATAATCATTGAGTGTTTTCTGCTCTATAAAGAGGATTTGCTTGAGAATTTTAGAACATATATTCCTTTCCTAGTCATAAAAGTTGTTTTCATTTATGGGGAAAAGAAATAGTGTTTTTTCGCCTCTAGCATGTACCTTTGGGAACAAAAGGTCAAGTTTTAGTTTCCCTTTGACCATTTTGAGTTTCTTGGAAATAAGGAGGGTTGCAAAGAACATACACATAAACACTTTAATGCTTTCTATTGCACTAGAAGCTCCTAAGTTTGAATTTTAAAGTCAAATACTCTACCTAGTCATCTTGGGTGACAAGATATATGTCTATCCTTGGTCCTATGAGTTTAAATTGATGAAATTCATTTGCTTATCATCATACATAGTCCATTATAAGGGTGAAACATAGTATTTTTTAGATCAAATAACTTCCTTTAATGACTTTGGTATCTGGCTTACAATGTTGTCATGCTTGTTGAAGTTTGAAGGTATCTTTTGAAGCTCTCTTGACTCATATTTGACCTTCTTGATATGATTACTCATTTTATTGCTCTAGTCTTCAAATAATCTGATGCAATATTGTGACTTGGGCCGACCGAATTGTTTTCATTAGTTTTCTCTTGACATGGTCTTATTTCAGTGTTCTCATGAAGTTCATTGGTTTGGTTACCTTCTCCTTGATCTCACTCGAGGGTTTTGCATCATGATGTTTCCGTTTCTTTTGAAATTGGTATTTTCAATTGTTGAATGAACAGATACATCTTAGTCAAGTCATGAAACTCTCAATAGATCTCTTCAAGGAAATGGTCTATAATTTTTTGGAAAGGCTCATTAAGAATAATCTTTAAAAAATAAACAAAGTACACAAAACATGATCCATATAGTAGGTTGCAAATTCACTTGCATTAATGTCACCTAATGGTTTGCAATCTAATAATCAAGGAAATTCCGAAAGGAAAGTGTTACAAATAACCTTACCCTTTCGTTTCCAATTACATGTGTGATGTGTATGCTTACCATGGTTTCAGAGATTGAACCTGTTCAAAACCTACCATACCCGATTTCAAGGAGATAACAATTGAAGGAGTGACAACAATATTTGTTTGACGAACATTTCCAGCTAGGAAAGAGCAGTTTGAATCAAGAACAGTGATCTATAACAAATGGCTCAAGGTTTGAATCCTCTAAGACGTTGATAAATAAATTGGTTCCTAAAATGCACTACTTCAGGATACAAAGATACAAAGATGAGTTGACAATATTTAGAAACTCAAATGTGATATATAGTTCTCAACTAGTGCTAGTACCGAATCCCATATAATCGAAATTATTCACATATAATATTTCACAAGGTTAGTCTTTTCAAGAGGCTACAAAAATCATTGTTGTGTGATGCAGACCCCCCTTTTCTCCTATCGGGGTTGCTAACCTTCTGGTTAAGGATCGATCAAGATACTGAGTCGAATTGACTCTTTGGGTCTCAGCTAGACCCCAAATCAACTTACATAGGTCCTTTCTCCAAATGCGTTGGTCGTATGAGACCCACGGGCCCTCTCTTGAGCACTATTCAAATTTCAACACCAAACGGGTGCTAGCTCTTCCCTGGCTAATCTCCTTCTGTTATGTGACCAGAGCTGTGATCACTCGCCTAACCAAAGGTGCATCATGATTTCACGTGTCGGGTGTTTGCGTATGAGCCAACTCTGATTCTCCAGCTTCTGAAATCCCGACGTGGGGCCTAGCACATGCTAGCTCCTACCTTATCCTTCGACGATGTGACCCCTCGCTATGACCTGGGCCTAACCTCTCGAGAACTTCGTGGTTTCACGTTTCGCACCCGTGGAAGGTTTGTTTGTTCGTCCTCCTAATTTTTGAAATCCGAAATCTAGGCTCCACACACGTCAAATCAACGGTCCAAAATCCATATGATCCGATAGTCCTACTGTCTCCTTCACATTTCGCGAAGTTGGAGGGTCGCTCACCTCCCTTCTCCCGATCCCTGATTTATCAAAATCTCCTCGCATCAGAACAAAGGTCCTTAACTCTCTGTGATTCAACGGTCCAGATGGCCTCACAAATTTGAATTTCGTGAGTTTTCACAACTCCTGCCTCTGGTTCCCCCGATTGCGAATTCAACAAAACATTGATCTCTCGCCACATGTCCCTTCTTGATGGATGGTTCCGACAGACCTTGGAATTTCACGATTTCACGATTCTGCCTCTCCTGTGCACTTTCAAAGGGTTAAGATACGTGCACCTCACTTGGATCCAACGAGTGTTGGTCCTTCGCATCTAGATCCGATGAACGAGATCTGTTCTCCCCTTGTGCGTGTTCCTCCTGTCTAGACTCTGATATGATGGCCCAAATTTCTCCCTGCAGCCAATCTAGTGGTTGTTGTAGCTCCTCCTCCTAAGCTTCCAGATCTGTGCACTCCTTGCAACAGATTCTTATGCAAGACTTAGTTCTTGCGGGTGACTGTGCACGCCTTGCAATAGTAGATTTTCACTTCTTGCAAAGGGAAAGTTTTGTGCTATCTCTTCTGAGCTTCGAAATTGAAAAAAATTACGTCAACGCACTCCTTGCATTCGGTGTGCACACCTTGCACTCAATCAACAAAAGATAAACAATTGAAACTTATATTGACATTCATAGTTTCATCCATTCATAACAAAATTTATTCATTTATGAAAATCCAATAATAAAGAATTGCAAGTAGTAACAATACTATGCATTTGGCTCAATTTTCCTCTGTCATATTCATTCAAAAGTAAATGGCTACAACCAATATCAAAACAATAACTTAAAACTCAGAAAATTCCTACTAACTCGCAGCAGTTATTAAGCCCTAATATTGGCTCATTACCACTTAATTGGGGCATATTATATTAGTAATGTTATTTTATTTATGTCGGCTTTAGGCCATTAGTTGTAATTATACCTCCTAGTCTCCTATATATACCAAGGAGACATTTTCCTTTTGAATCATCTTGTACTTGAACATTTAAGTGGGGTAAAAGGAGGTTGCCCCCTCGAAGAGGCTTATTATCTGAAATTATCTCTTTTTCAAGGCATTGAGTACTTTTTTTTAGGCTTTTCTATGCTATATTGATATTTGGTTCTTAACATATGGTATCAGAGCTCAAGGTCTTGGGGTTTCGCTGCTACATATGAGACACCTTGTAATTTTCACTATAACTTTTTTCTACAACGTTTCAGAAGGAACATCTTGGAGGATATTTATTAGACAGATCAAGCTATGTTGTGATCAAAATTAAACTCCTGAGGCCTTATACTTTTGGAAATACAACCTGTACAAGATAAGGTTATGGAATCATCCTGAACTGAGTCATTGCAGAATTTTCGCTATAAATTTTTTTCTGTAATGTTTCAGACCTTGAACTTCAGAGGATAGTTATAGAAATTAGTAAGGTATCTGTGGTAAAAAATTCATCTTCTGAGTCATCTTAAATTTGTAGATACACCCTGTGTAAGATAGGGTATCTGACTAGTCCTGTTGACTAGTCTCAAGAAGGTGTTCCAGGTAAAACAATCCTAACTTCTTCCTAGAGTATCCAAATTGAGTGGGTCTAGTTTCATTGGATCATGGATAGTCTTTAGTATTTCTGGTGCAAGTTTCATAATTTTATATCAATTATGTTGCGCGGGGAACGCTATACAAGTGAGATCTCTTGGAAAGGCCAAAAATCGGAAAATTGTGGAGAAGTTACCTTAAATTCCACTTGGCACATCCAATTTTGATTAGACCTATGGCATTGCAGAGAAGAAATATCAGATAACTACATAAAAGAAAGTTTCATACCCAGAAGGGTCGAAACTTGGGAGATACAATAGAATAAATATTGTCTAGAAGAACCACCTCAAAATCAAGGTTCAAAAGTGATACTTGGCCAACATGCCACCCAAAAAGGGAACTTCTACACCAAATAAGCCTCCAGACAATCCTACTTGGAATCTTGATGAAGGTGAATAAATGCGTAGGGACACAAATGATTTACAAAAGAAGATAGTAACAAAAGATGAACTACAAGACATGATGGAGGGTTTAAAAGGGGAGATCATGGAAGTATTGAAAATTTTTGTAACAGAGAAGACACCTGAAAGTGAAAATGCATCTCATGAAATTCATGATGAGGGCACAAGGAAGGTGAATCAAGAATGGAGAAACTCCAACTTTGGTTTGAATATCAACCACGTTCCTAATATTGATATGAGGAAGTTTGATGGCAAGGACCCAATCACATTGATACTTCAGATGGAACAATTCTTTGATCTCCATAATGTGCCACATACACAAAAGGTACGAATTGCTTCTTTATATTTAGAACCTAATCAATTTGTATGGTATCGATGGATTTGTTCTCACAAATCACTCATCACTTCGACAATTTTCACGGAAGAAATGATAGCACACTACGAGGATATAAGGAGCAATATGTTCTTTAGCCAATTGATAAATCTCAAGAAAAAGGGTTAAGTTACTAAGCACATTGAGAACTTCCAAAGATTGAATATAAAGGTAACCGATATTCCAGATGAGCACTTGATTGATGTATTCATAGGAACTTTAAAGGATAACATTCAACATTAGGTTCTCCTTTGGGAACCCAAAACATTGGAGAATGTATTTAAGGTGGCAAGAAATGTTGAAAGTAAAAATATGGCCATGACTACTAGAAGGACCAATCCTAACATCTATAGAGAGAACAATGCTCCTTCTTCTAAAACACCTCAAGCTACAAGGTTGACACCTCAACAATTGGAGGAAAGAAAAGCAAAAGGTTTATGCTTTAATTGTGACAACAAGCACAGTAAGGGACATAAGTGTGGTGAGAAGAAATTATTCTACATAGATTGTGAAGAGGAATAAGAAAAAGAAAAGAACCATCTCAAGATGAAAACGTAGAAGCAATTTCATCTGAAGAGTTGACTCCCATGATATCGTGTAATGCATTGGCTGGAATTAGCACTCCTCAAACCCTCAAGATTGAAGGATACATAAAAAAGAAAAAGGTAATAGTC
>ML776901.1:2373760-2432938 GCA_009831015.1 Picea engelmannii | reverse complement strand
TCAACTGAACTATATACCTTCTTCAGAACAGATTGTTGATATCTTTACTAAACCACTAGCAGCAACCCCTTTTGGATATCTTCGTCAAAAATTGGGGGTGATAATTTCTGGTGTTTAAAAAGGATCACCAGGTCAGGGGGAGTTCTTATTGAATATCTGGTGGATTTCCTAAATGCTTATAGATGACAGGGGGAGTATGTTCTGCAACAAGTTCAGTGAAAGAATGTTTCTTCATTGACATTGATGTCAAAGGGGGAGAAAGGAGTCGAGTTCGAAATTTTTTGGGAACAGAGTCCAGTCTAGTTGGATGAATGCAGAGGAGTGTTGAGTCTGAATGTGTTGCCATCAATGCCAAAGGGGGAGATTGTTGGAAAATATTGAACAAGCAACGAGTGCGTGTTGATGGTTGTTGTCATTGATGGCAACAGTGGAGATGGCAGGATATGAAGGATAAAACCTCTTGGGGATTCGGACGTAAAAGCTCAGGAGGAATAACATTGAAGAAAACACGCGCAGCAAGAGTTTGCAGAGAAGAAGGAAGACAACGATTCAGTGACCGTTGGATCCCATTCAAGTTTCCCGAAAGGCCGACAACCGTCAGATTTGTAGAAATTACGAGGGAGATAAGTCATCGGAGATTCGACGATTGGGACTTTGAAATGTCCAGTTCACTCGACAACGAAAACCCTGAAATCGCGATATACTATTTCGCGATTTGATCACAGCCGTCGAGCTAGAAGTAATATAGACCGTTGAATCTCGACATAGAGTGCGAGTACTGTTATGATTGAGGAGATGATTCAGTGACCATTGGATTCAAGTGCAAGACCCGATCATCGTCGGATCAAAGATAATTTGCACGAATTTTAAAATACAAGGAGAAGTGGGAGTAATCGCGATGTGAAAATCATGAGATCTAATCCAGACCGTCAGATCCAGAAATGATCAGGATCGTTGATCTGAACTCTCATGGAGTGTCGGGGATCGCGATTTGAAAGTGACAAGAACTAGCAACTTTAGAAATGCCGAAATCGCGATATGCAATATTGCGATATAATCGTAACCGTTGAAACGAGATCGTATCCGAACCGTTGATCAAATTCTATGTCGGAATTTCATGAATTGGAATATGGTAAGGATTGAAACATAAATTGCGAAATCGCGATATGCAATATCACGACATAATCGTGGCCGTTGAGCCGAAATTACATCTGGATCATTGATTCGACCGATATATGGAATTTTGTGTATCGGAATTTATAAGTGAAGTTTGACATCGCAAATGCCGAAATCGCGATGGTGAAATCCCGATTGGATCTGAACCGTTGGATCAAATATTGATCGGAGGGTCACTGTTTTCTCTCACAGTTAACGACTGAGTATGATTTCTGTTAAGTGAAACGAACTCATTATGAAGAATGAGTTAGCGTTTCAGATGACGATTCAGTTGCTTAGACAGTTGTCGTTGTTCTTGCCGAAGGAGATGGGAAGTGGAATCGTCAAGGCAGGATGTATAAAAGAAAATGAGTGACACTGTATGTGAAGGGTTGTTCTGTAGGGAAAAAGGAATGAAATAGTGAGAAATGAGAAAGGAGAAAGGGTTGAGGAACAAGTTTAATTAATGTGCAGAATGAAATGAAATGTATATCAGAAACAAAGCAAATGACAGTCAGAGTAGAAGAAGAACAGAATGAAAAAAGAACGTGATGCAGAGCAGACCTGTTAAGGAAGAAAAGAATTACAGAACGTGAGGCAGAGAAGACCTGTTGAGGAAGATATGAATTGAAGAACAATATGCAGAGTAGAATAGTTGAGAACAATTTATTGAAGATCAGAGTTACAAAATAGAGTGAAATGGTAAGAAGTGATTTATCTGAATAAATTGTCTATGTTTTCATTATTTAATTCTTATAGGGAGGTTGGGAGGTGCTCGGGAGGACTGTTGTCCTCATAATTTCAAGTGGGTGCTTGAACACGGGAAGTTGTAGCTTCCTTCTGGTTGCATCCAGATAAACTAGGGTGCCAGGGTGGTGCCAGGGAGAACAGATGTTCTTTGTTATGCAGGTTGGAGCCTGTGTAACTGGAAGTTGGTGCTTCCATCCAGTTGGTTCTGGAAGAATCAGGAAGTGGGTGCTTCCATCCAGTTGGTGCTGGAGTACTCAGGGAGTTGGTGCTTCCTTCTAGTGGGTGCTAGAGAAATTAGAAAGTTGGAACTCTCAAACAAGTTGCAGCTTGTAAAACAGAGGTAGTAGCCTCACATTGAGTTGGTGCTCAATTGTAAATGATGTACAGAACAGAAAAAGACTGCCTATCATTTGGAAGAAGAAGAGGTTTTCTCCCTTTATGGGTTTCCTCATGAAAATCTGTCTCTGTGAGTATTTCATGTGTGACTGATGATCTTTACTCTTACTGTTCATATGCTATATGATGGTTGATGACACATGAAGAAATCTTAATAATTATTTAAAAGGTATAAAATTGTTTAAGCATATAAACAACTGATTCACCCCCCCCTCTCAGTTGTTTTAGTATTTCCAACAATTGCATCCCAAGGCCTCTCTCGTATTGACATTGGTTGATACAATCCAGTGTTCTGTCTTTTTCCTTTTGCATGTTGGGAGATTCTATAACTGTTCACAAACTTTATCACTTTTGTTCTCATACTTGGCCAATAGTATGAACTGCTCAATTGTGCAAATGTTTTATCATGGACGAAATGTCCAACCAATCCTCCACTATGCTTTTCCTTCAAAAGGTTTTCTCTCATTGATCATTTTGGTATGCACAACTGATTTCCCTTGAACATCAATCCCTCTTGAATCATATACTCTGTCCACTGGCTCCTTTCTCTCAGCACAAAATTTTCACATGCTTTATATGCTCCCTTGAAATCTGTATCATCACAATACATGTCCTTAAGGTGTTCAAACCCCAAGGTCTTCACCTGAAATTCCCACATAATCAAACATCTCCTGCTTAATACATCAACAACTTTGTTGGCATTCCCAACAATATGTTTTATGACAAAAGTAAAATTATGCATAAAATCAATCCACTTTGCATGCTTTTGATTCAATTTTTCCTGTCTAGTTATGAATTGTAAGGCATGGTTATCGCTATACAAGATAAATTCACGTGGGACAAGGTAGTGTCTCCACTTCTCTAGGGATTGAATTATGGCATAAAACTCCTTATCATATGTGGAGTATTTTATTTTAGTCTCATTCAATTTCTCACTGAAATAGGAAACATGTCTATTGTCTTGGCTCAAGATTGCTCCAATTGCATCTCCACTTGCATCACATCTCACCTGAAATGTCTTTTCAAAATTTGGTAAGACCAGAATTGGTCATTCTGTTATTTTCTTCTTCAGTATATTGAATCTCCTCTCGGCCTCCTTTGCCCATTTAAAATACTTGCGATTCTTCTTTACTGTGTCCATCATTGGTGCACAAATTCCACTGAAATATCTGATGAACTTCCTATAGAAACTTGATAATCCATGGAAACTTCTTACCTAAAACATGCTTCTTGGTGATGGCCAGTCTTTGATTGCTCTCACCTTTTCTAGATCCATCTTTAGTTCATTTCAAGAGATCATAAAACCCAAGTAAATGAGTTATGTCTTCATAAAAGAGGACTTCTTTAGATTTATCAAAAAATTCTCCTATTGTAGTCTCCTCATCACTAGTGTCAGGTGCCTCAAATGCTCCTCTTTAGTCTTGCTAAAGATCAATATATCATCTATATATAAAACCACAAACTCTCCAATGAAAGCTTTCAGTATTTCATTCATCAACCTCATAAAAGTGCTTGGGGCATTTGTTAAGCCAAATGGCATAACAAGCGACTCATACAAACCTTTATTTGTCTTAAAGGTTGTCTTCCATTGATCACCCTCTCTCATTCTTATTTGGTGATATCCACTCTTCAAATCTATCTTAGAAAATAAGTTTTCTCCACTTAGACAATCCATTAAATCATCCATTCTTGGCAAAGGGAACCTATACCTGATGGTGATATTGTTAATGGCTCTCGAGTCTATACACATTGTCCATCCTCCATATTTCTTTGGTCTCAACACAATTGGAACTGTGCATGGAATTAAGCTCTCTATGACCAAACCTTTGTCTAACAATTCCTGGACTTGGTTCTTTACCTCCTCATTCTCTCGAGGTGTCAGCCTGTATGCTGCTTTATTTGGCAGACTTGCTCCTGGTATCAGATCAATATGATGGCTGATACTTCTGATGGGTGGCAATGAGTTAGGCAACTCATCCACCACTATGTCAACAAAATTATCCAACAATTCCCGAATTTCTTTAGACAAATCATCCATTGAAGTACTTGTAAGGAAAACTCTAGGTTTCCTCACAACAACAAATTGCATCTCCTATCCTTTCTTTACTTCTTTCAGGAGTTCCTTCCCACTCATGAGAAGTATTCTTGTGCTCACTGCCTCTTTCATTTTTTCTCCTCTATTGGCAGCAACATGTGTGTCCTACCATTATTATCCAAGGTGTATGTGTTTTTTCTCCCATCATGAATGAGATTCCTGTCAAGCTGCCATGGTCTTCCCAACAAAATATGACATACATCCATGGGAATTACATCACATGGGATTTCATCTCTATATCCTCATATCTTAAATTCAACCAAGCATGGTTTAGTAACCATTACCTGGTGTCCTTTCTGCAACCATGAGACTTTGTATGGTTTTAGGTGTGTAGTCGTCTCCAACTCCAGTTTCTCCACCATCTATGTGGATACTAAGTTGTCAATGCTCCCAATGTCAATTATCACCTTGCACACTCTGTCTTTAGTCTTGCAAGCTGCCTGAAGAGATGGTTCCTTTGCACTGGCTTTTCAACTTCTGCTTCTGTTTTCAAGAGAAATTTTCTCAACATCAGAGATGTTCCATCCTTTACTCCTTCTGCTTCAACATTTCTTCTCTGTGATTCCATGCGAACTGATAAGCATCCTCCATAGTCCTTATTGACATCATGCTGATCTCATCCTAGATTTCATACCTCAGGCCATTTATATACCTGACAATTTTTTCTTCATCCTTCTCCCTTTGTCTAGTTCTGATGTTCATCTTGTAGAAATCCTCTATGTATTCTTTAACTGCCATACTCTTCTGCCTCAGGTTATGAAACTTCCTAAACACATTGATCTGATAATCTTTGGGCATGAATTTAGCCTTCAACTTGGCTACCATTCTGTCCCAATTCTTTATCTTCTGTTTGCCTTTACTTCTCCTCTCAGCCTGTAGTTCATCCCACCATAGTGTTGCATGTCCTTTTAGTCTGGTGAAAACATGTCTCACCCTTTTCTCCTCATCGACATCTTCATAGTCGAAATATTTGTCCATGAAATATTTGTCAACATCCAAATTACCTTCGTACATTGGGACTTCTATTTTGGCTCTAGCTCCCAATCTGAAAACTTCTCTCAGCAAGCGTTCTTCGACAACATTTTATCCTATAGCTTTTTCAACTTCTACCTATTCACTCTCTTCATCACTGATGTCTTTATCATTAGGTGCACTTCTTTGCGCTGCCTCCATCACCTCCAATATTGCACGAAGTTCTCGCATCTCCCTTTATACAACCCGATTGGCGAAAGGTGGTTCCACTCATCTCCTCGATGGAATTGTGTTGACTGTCTCTCACACATAGAGTACAACTTCAAGTTCTTTCATCTCCTTTATCTCCTTTTCCTGCTGTTTGCAAGAAAATTTTTAGCTCTGATTCCACTTGATGAAGACCCCCCCTTTCTCCTGTTGGGGCTACTGACCTCCCGGTCAAGGATCGATCAAGATACTGAGCCAAATCGACTCTTCGGGTCTCAGCTGGACCCCAAATCAACTTACACAGTTCCTTTCTCCAAATGCGCTGGTCATATGAGACCCATGGGATCTCTCCTGAGCATTATTCAAATTTCAACACCAAACGAGCACTAGCTCTTCCCTTGCTAAGCTGTTTCCGTTATGTTACCATGGTTGTGACCACTCGCCTAACCAAAGGCGCGTCGCGATTTCACGTGTCGGGTGTTTGCGTATGAGCCAACTCTAATTCTTCAGCTTCTGAAATCCTGATGTGGGGCCTAGAGCATGCTAGCTCCTCCCTTATCCTTTTATGATGTGACCCCTCGCTATGACCTGGGACCAACCTCTCTAGCACTTCGCGGTTTCGCATTTCGCGCCCCTGGAAGGTTTGTTTGTTCATCCTCCCGATTTCTGAAATCCAAAGTTCGGGCTCCATGGACGTCAAATCAACGGTCCAAAATCCATATGATCCGATGGTCTTATTGTTTCCTTCATGTTTCACAAAGTTGGAGGATCACTCACCTCCCTTCTCCCGATCCCCGATTTCTCGAAATCTCCTTGCGTCAGATCAAAGTTCCTTAAATCTCTGTGATCCGACAGTCCATATGGCCTCGCAAATTCATATTTCACGAGTTTTCACAACTCTTGCCTCTGGTTCCCCTGATCGCGAATTCAGCGAAATGCTGATCTCTCTCCACGTGTCCCTTCTTGATGGATGGTTTCGATAGACTTCAGAATTTCACGATTTCGCGATTATGCCTCTCCTGTGCAATTTCAAAGGGTTAAGATCCATGCACCTTACTTGGATCCAACGACTGTTGGTCCTTTGCGTCTAGATTTGACGAACGAGATCTGTACTCCCCTTGTGCGCGTTCCTCCTGTCTGGACTCTGATCTGATGGCCCAGATTTCTTCCTGTAGTTGATCTAGTGGTTGCTATAGCTCCTCCTCATGAGCTTCCATATCTGTGCACTCCTTGCAATAGATTCTTACGCAAGACTTAGTTCTTGCGGGTGACTGTGCACGCCTTGCAGCAGTCGCTTTGCACTTCTTGCAAAGGGAAAGTTTTGTGCTAGCTCTTTTGAGCTTTAGAATTGAAACAGAGTCTGTCAATGCACTCCTTGCATTCGATGTTCACACCTTGCACTCACTCAACAGAAGAGAAACAATTGAAACTTATATTGACATTCACAGTTTCATCCATTCATAACAAAATTCATTCATTTATGAAAATCCAATAACAGAGAATTGCAAGCAATAATAATACTATGAATTTGGGTCAATTTTCCTCTGTCATATTCATTCAAAAGTAAATGGCTACAGATAATATCAAAACAATAACTTAAATCTAAAAAAATTCCTACTAACTCATAAGATCCTCATTTGGGTGTACAAAACCTCTATTTAACTCAGAGGGTCCTTAGGGTTTCCCCCCCGACTATTCATTTACCTCCAAAAATGAAAACCTAACTGCTACCTAAGTTCAGTTACATTCAAGACTCGGAGTGAAACTCCTTGATTTCTCATGATCATTCTGTTCCCAAGTGTTTGATCTTCTTCCATTTTTCCAACCAACTCCAAAAGATTCGTTGTAACTCCCAGTGTTTGAGATTCTGAAATGATTCCGAGGGGCTGAGTTGTCCTGCCACACATGCTCACTGACGATGCTCCTGCATCATTGTGTTGGGATGCATAGACATTTTAAAGATACTAGAAACACTAACATTCATGGTTTTTTTTCCCCATCTACTCCTCCTTGATGACTGCTTATATTTGATCACTAGTTTCATTTTTTAGTTGTAGCAAGTTTTGGACCGAGTTTATCTCCTAATTTTCAATATGATTTCTCTCTTTCTTTCCCTATCATCTTTCCCTTGAATAATATTCATTCTCTAACTCCTGGTTGTCTTAGAATTCCTAATCATATTGATGACACACAAATATATCACCTCCATTTGTCTCATATAGGTAGCACCTTTGCACTCGAAACATTCCCAAATAAACTTGCATCTCTTTTCTAGATCATGAGTTGAACTAGGGGTCTCTGTTGTGTATGAATCATAACTATTTTGAAATATTGTGACAATAATCATACCATGACTTACCAGATTGGTTAATCAATAGTCATTCTTTCATGTTGGTTGGTGAATATATCCCATGTAACAGGGGAACGATCCACACTAAGCAACTGCTCATGTGAAAGATGACCTGTCAAAGTTTAAAGGCTAAAAATCAAAAGGGATAACCTTATTTATCTAGGTGAAAAAAATATACAAAGTAAATCTCAATATTTGGAAGTCATCCCCTCTAAGGATAAAATAAGACCACCACTTTCCCCATCCACTGGATGCTAAGCATACATCAAATAAACTAAGAAGGAATGAGACAAATAAATCTTGATCAGACTAGGGGACATGCAGATATCTCTGTCAGAGCTATGGACACCCACTGGAAGTGGAGCAAGGTCTGTGATGTCGTGGTGACTCCATCAGGGATATGGATGCTTGTGGGAAGTGGAGCAACACCTGAGGGATAATATATATGCACCTGGTGAAAATATTTTATATCCCAAACTTATATCAGTGGCAAGGGTGATTTTAAGAACCCCCCATAATTTATATGTATAATAAATGGGAAAATCCCCATGGTACATAGGAAAATTTGAAGGCTATTTTATCAATAATAAAACAATTATATGGAATTTCTTGGTGAATATTTCATTAAATTATAAAATATTGGAGAATCTTGGCGAATCTTTCACTAAATTGTAAAATATTCTAAACTTTTGGCAAACTTTCATTGAATTATAAAACCTTGTAAAGTCTTGATGAATCTTTTACTAAATTATAAAACATTGTGATGTCTTGGTGAATCTTTTGGTAAAGTATAAAACCATATATAATAATAGGAAAATATATTCATTAAACTATAATATACTCATTTTCCATGTTTGGAAAAGTAAACATAATCTACCCCTCCTTGAGACAACAGTGCAAGCATCAAAGGTTGTATTTGTTAGGGTTCTTACTATACACTCTTACACATCCCTCTATCAATTTTGATCATGTTTCACCACAAAGTTCATATTTGATCATGATTTTGTCCATATAACTCCAAAAATTTAAGTATGTCAATAGGTCACAACACATGCACAACTTCCTCTCTAATTATCTATTTGTACCCAAAAAGAAAGTCAAATTTAGTTGAAGATGGGTCACTTTTATCCATTATGTTTTTGTTGGATTATAAAAAAGTTAAAAGACACATAACTTTGTAATAAATTTTGGGCATAGACTAGGCCTTAAGACTATAGGGCACACAAGCACCCACTAAGCATAACTATCAACTATTTGGTACAAATGAGACCATAAAAACCTCTGGTGGGTATAAACTTAAACCTTAAAATTTGAAATTAGATTGTTGGATATAATAACTGTAGTTTGGAATAATCACATTATTTTCCATGCATATATGACATGGCTATTAGGTCATAAGGCATGACATGTGTAGTTAGTTTAAAATAAGAGTACCGGGAAATTAAATATGCAAAAGTAAACCTCTTTAATAATTTGCTAGCACAAAAAAAGAACAATGGATTAGAAATAATTTGCTAGCACAAAAAAATAAGAGTGGGCTCAATAATGTAGGTTGGTCCACCCTAATGGAAACCATGACTTATGAATATTGGTTCAAACACAAATTACATCAGGTCAATTTTCAATTTAGGCTCAAAACACAAAATAGTTTTCAAAGTAGGCTCAAAGCACATAATGATAGTTTTCAAAGTAGTCTGGAAATACAAGACATTCTCCTATCATAAAAACATAGAAATTTGGTTGACATTTGACTTAGTAAATTGCCTAGATGATTGAATTCACTTCATATTTAGCATGTGCTCTTTCAATAGAACACCTTGTAACTAAAAAGCTAGCTGATTTGTTGAATTTACTCATCAAAACCACTTGTATGCTTCTAAGTTCTAATCTTCCTAGAGATAAAATGTAGAGATGATTTCAAAAATGTTTACATATAAATTTGAGCTTTTGATCAAATTGTGAAACTCATTTAACTTACTACACTTGGTATAAAATTAATCTTAAAAAATTTATGTGGGACCTAACCATCCACATCAATAAAAAATATAGCTACAATGAAACTACTCGTTTGAAGCACTGCTTGAAACAACATGCTTAACAATGTCTACCTTATCACGCTCAACAAATTCAACGGATGGTTGTGGTGAATCCATCTTAGCAACTTCTAATCATAGAGCTCCCCATTTTCCAAAATGATATGCAATCAAAGTGAATAATCCATATAAGAGAAAGATAATAAGCTACCTCTCATAAAAAATGAAGTATAACACCATTTTAGATTTTACAAAATGTCCACATAATATTAATGTTCCTCTTTATCTAGTTACATATTGTATCTCCATTCATGTTCACCTATTAAATGTACAAAAATTCACCTCGACATATTCTTTCGAGTTCTACTTCACATGCTCTACAATCAAGGGTGTACCGCTCGAGGTCTCACATTATTATGTGAAAGTTCATTAAGGACCTTTTGAAGATAGCTAGGGGCTACATGTAATGCTCTTTTAGTCTTGACATCAAAATTATACTTGCCAATAGATCTTCTATGATGAATGCATAATAACCTAGTGCATGAACCATTTTTATTTTTTCTAAGCTACACATAACTCATTTCCCTTTATGAATACCAATAAGTCTTTTCAAAGAAAATATAAAACAAGAATAGTGGATTATTTCAATCACATAGTCAAAAAATTTAAATCACACACTCTCTAATTTACAATGATGTACTTAGCCTCAATACAACACAACTAAATTCTTTCTCTTGTTTCACTATGCATAATAAATACATTCCCTATTGTTGATTTTCTTCCATTGGTAACACCTACCCAATTGGCATCATTTTTTCTGACTATATTAGGATTTTTGTCACTTCTTCCATTGTACCCAATTCCAAGGTTCTTTGCTTTGTGTAGATAATTGAATATCTTGTTCACCATAGTCTAATTATGTTGTCTAATATTTCCCATGAACAAACTCATAGCTTCCCACTATATGGGAAATGCCTAGGTTTGTGTAAACCATGGAATACATCAAAATTTTCAATGTACTTTAACATGGAACATGTGTCATCTAGGATTTCTTATCCATATTTAGCTCCATTTACTTTGCCAACTTTTGATTCCCCATGGTTGGAATATAAATACTTTCTTGTTATTCTTATCTTTGGACACCTAAATGTTGAAGCAATAATGTACCTCTCCTATATGATTCATTTCAAGTTGAGATGAAAATTACTTCTTAGTGTTTATTATCAATCATATGCTTCTACTCCCTAGTACAGTATGAGATCATTCACATTCAAAGAAAAAAAGTTAAGATTGTATGATCTTCCTCTTCCCTATAATAAATGCATAATTCAATACCTCTTTGTACAAAACTAATCTTAAGAATCATAGAACTAAATTTAACATACCATTGTTTGGGAAACTACTTTAGTTTGTAAATAGATTTCTATAGCTTACACACTCACTAATCCTGCCCCTTTATTGTAAAGCCTATATACAACAATTCATATATGCATCCATTTTATATACTTACCAATATAGACATATTGTTATCAATAATATAGCCATATATGTCATGTTTGAAAATGGTGAGAATGCTTCTAAAATTCACATATTTGGAATATCACATGGATTTCCATTTGGCCTTGCATTATTTAATAGATCCATTTTTTACTTATTTTCACACTCAATGTATCTTACAGGTAATAGAGCTAATCAACATCTATAATTGTTCATGATTCATTTTTCTCAATTATTGACTTCAGTCTTCAACATCTTATTTGTTTAGTGCCTCTCATGTAATCCCTAGTTATTTAATACTCATAAAAAAAAGATAAAAAGATAGTTTTCATGTGGGTGCCACTCCCTTATCAACCTTGTTAGGTTTGATGTATTTTCAACTTATAAAACATTTTGTTGTACATAATTGGCCTCTACCAACAAATGAAAATTCTCCAATGTCAAATATTGTGTCCATTTTCCCCTTGTTTTCCCATTTTCCCATCAAATTGAACACAATAGATCTTTTTGTCAACTTCAACAAATCCTTTTCTAAATTCTTACTTAGACTTTCACGAAATTACTATTCTTTCAACTATAAATAATATGGTTATAGTATCATATAGTTTGAATGATTTGAATCCATCAATATATCCTAAGGAACATTTTTGGATAATAATGGATGCTTGAATTAATGTTAACCCCCCCCCCTCTCTCTCTCTCTCTCTATATATATATATATATATCATGCTATTCAATAAATTCACTCATCCTCACTCATGTTGTATTTATGAAATGACCCATTTGTTTTTCTTAATCCTATAGTCCCATTGTGTGGTCCTTTTAGTCTTTTCTTCACAGATTTATAGGTTTTCCTTAAATTAGTATTGCCATGCAATTTATTCAAGTAATGACTAAGAAATTATTTGTAACAATTGAGAGTAAAACAACTAAGTGGTCACATTTCACTTGATGTAGTAGGAACTAGAGTCCTTAATATTTGATTCTCCATCCACAAGGATAGATCCATTTTCAACCAATCACGAATCTCTAGAAAATAACTACCAAGTATATTGATCAAAATTTCTTCCATGACCACACACTTACATTGTATTTAGAGACGTCGATAACCCTTTGAACACTGATTGTTTGAGGTGGATTATATACGTGGTGTACAATGAGATGTCAATATTATCCTCAAGGATGCCATGATCACCCATTTTCTAGATCTTTATGTGGTGCTAAGGTGGTATTTACACCAATTATCTACATTTTTTTTAGCAACATGTTATTTCTAATCCCAAAGATATTGATCATGAGGCAAGGGTGGCGAGTGAAATTTATAGATATATTACAATCTACTAAAGAATAATTCACTTGTTTAGTTGTTGTAACCAAGAATTATATCATATATGGTTTGTAAGAAAAAAATATAGCACAATGGATGCTATGGACCCATTTGATGGGAGAATTCAATGTCCTAAACATGTTTTTCTATCACTTGTTATCGGGTTAATTTCTAATACCAATTCACCATTAAACTTGGGACACAAGTTTGAACTCAACCATACTTTATGTAGCAAGTTATACAAACCTAAATTAATTTTTTTTACAAATCTAAATCACCCAATGTTGTTAAAAAAAAATTGGACCATCAACCACAACAAAGCACACATAATCAACACATTCATACACAAATATACGAGAATACAATGCTACACTTCTTAAATATTCACTAATTCTCGATAACAAATATATAATACAAGATAAAACCAATGTATAAATGATATTGCAATAAATGCACCTATACCCGAATAATTTTCCCTTTGCCTTTTGTCTACCATGACCTTTGGTGTTTATCTCAATACCTCTTTATATAGAGGCTAATGATGGATATATATCATCATAAAAAATTGATACTTATCACCATTGGTATGTTACGAGCAATGTTGGGTAGATGTCCAGTAACCATTGCAAAAGAATGAAATATCCTTGATCTAGTTGATCTGGATATCTACTGTTGATCTGGTGTTTTGTCTCTCGGATCTGATACTCTGGGGGTTTCTGGATGTGTTTAAGTTATGTGTTATACTAGAAACAACAACAACCTCCCAATAAGATGTATTATGATATTAAGAAGGAAAATACAATGATATACTAGAAATATAGAAAATAGTCCTCAGTTAGATCTCATGAATTGTCACTGGAATACAAGAAGATAATATAAAATACTTGTGATTGGAAGATGAAGGCAAATTTTATGCATGCACAGATAGATCGAAAAAATCTATAGTTCCAGAGAAGCACGGTAACGCTACAAACTGGAAAATTCGTTCTGAAGGCTATAACTATTGGAATGAGCTAGAAACTATGTCAACACAAGCACGTTGGCCTCTAGGATGATCCTGGTGACTGTCAGATGAAGTATACACCCTCTGAAGCTTCGGATATCACCCCATGGGGGTCTACGCACCTCCTGGGCTCTCTGAGTGTGCCCTAATGATTCCAACAACAAAATATTCTGCTATATGTCTCAAAATGCGTGTCGTGGATAATGATGAACTGGGTCAAAGGGGTTTCCTTGGATATGATCTGAAGCCCATCTAGAACCCCAACTATCCCTACTCAAGAGCTGTGCACTGTATGGCTGACTGTTGCACCCTAGAGGATTCCATCGTCAGAATATGATGAAAGGTGCCTCAAACTATGTGCCCTGGCTAGATCTCAACTGGGTTAGAAGGGATTTGCAATACAAGATCTGATCTCGTGCAGCTACACAAACCCTCTCTTTGACCTTGTGCCCTCACTGGTTGAGTTGCGCAACACTGCAAACTAGATACTCCTGAATCACAAGGTGAAATACTTGGATGGTATCTTCGATAGGCTAGGGTGTGTCTCTCAACACCAAAACCGATCAATGGTGGTGGTTTCCTCCAGAAATCCACAAAACAGTAGAAGGTCGAATCTCCTCCTCCTCCTTTGGGAACTCTCTCAACATCAAATCATAACATATCATAATGAGGAATTAGGTTGAATTCCTCCCTTTATACTCTTCCCAATCTAATTCACCATTGACCACACTTAATCTAGGCCCCTTTCCTCCTAAGGTGAGTAATTAATTAATTAATTCCCCCCCTTAACACCTTTCATTCTATTTCTCCATTGACTTAGGCTTAAGTGACATTTCCTATATTTTTTTGCTTAATTAATAGTTTATCCATAAATTCTCCCTTATTTATCCTCTCGTTCCCTGTTTGTGCCTAACTATAGTTTACGGGAACAAATAGACTACTAATCCACTCCCTGCTAGCCTACTCTTGGGAATGGGACATCACAATCCTCCCTTCCCGAGATTGCTTGTCCTCAAGCAACATCAATCTTGGGTGCTGCAAAATATGCCCCCCCTCCCACATGGCATCCTCCACTGGAAGTCCCCTCCATCTAACCAAGAACTCCCTGATGACCCTGCTCCTCAACCTGCACTCTCTCTTCTCAAGTACCTCCTCTGGCACTATCTCCAACTGGCCCTCCTCATCTAAAGGTGGCAACTCCTTTGAAGTGATGATCTATTGTCCCACTGGCGTTTTAAGGAAAGAAACGTTAAATATGTTATGAATCTTGCTACCTTCTGGTAGCTCTAGCTCGTATGCCACCTTGCCTACTCTCCTTATGACTTTGTATGGCCCATAAAATACCGACTTCATTTTCTTTACTCTGCTCCTCTTCAAGGAGGACTGTCTGTATGGTTGTAACTGTAGAAAAACCAAGTCCCATACCTCAAAAATGTGATCTACCCTCTGCCTATCTACATAGATCTTTTGTTGGTTCTGTGCTGCCTGCAAGTTTTCCTTCACTGCCCACAAAATCCTCTAGCTCTCCTCCACCCAATATTTGCCCCCCAGGACCCTTCTATCCCCAAATACAGTCTCCACAAAAGTGGGTGCATCATATCCATACAATGCTCTAAATGGTGACATCCTAATAGACATATGGTGAGTCGTGTTTTAACAATACTCATCCACGTGCAACCACCTCAATAATGTGCACTACTTCCCTCCCACATAGTTCCTCAGATACCCCTCCACCCATTTGTTGACAATGTCTGTCTGTCCATCTGTCTGTGGGTGGTAGTTGGTGCTTGTGGCTAGCTTTGTTCCTGTCAACTGAAAAATCTCCTTCCAAAATGCGTCGATGAAGCATCCATCTCTATCACTGACTATCTGTCTGGGTAGGCTGTGCAACCTAAATACCTCTCTGAAAAACAACTCTGCTACCTGTATGTCCTTGTAGTCTGTGGTTATGGAAAATAAATGTGCAAATTTGGTCAGCCTTTCGACCACCACAAATATACAGTCCCTTCCCTACACTCGAGGAAGGTCTGTAATGAAATCCATAGAAATGCTCTCCCATTTATGCTCTGGAATGGGTAGAGGTTGAAGTAACCTTGCTGGGTCTATATGCTTGGACTTGTTCTGCTGACAAGTCATGCACTCCTGGATGTGATTCAATATATCATCCTTGAGACCCTTCCATGAGAATCTCCCTCTGATCTTCCTGTAATTTTTGAAGTACCCCTGGTGCCTTGCTGCAGGTGAATCATGACACACCTTCAGAATATTCCCCTTTAAGGTAGATTCTGGAACCAAGTAGATCTGATCCTTGTAAAAAATGATGTCATCTAGTACCTGGTATATATCATCAACCACTTGTCCATCCATCACCTCACAAGAATTTGTTTTTTTGGAGTATTCCACCAATAAATGTGCTTTCCAATATGTGCAAATGTCCATCATTGAACACCATGGTGGCCTCCTGGACAGGGAATGTGCTACAATGTTCATTTTTCCATTGAAATACTCAATGTCAAAGTCAAAGGATTAGATCTTCAAGACCCACTTCTATTGTCTCTCACTGAGGTCTTTTTGATCTAGGAAATACTTGAGACTGTTGTGATAAGTCTTCACTACAAATCTGCAACCCACCAGATACTATCTGAA
Organism: Picea engelmannii; assembly: GCA_009831015.1. Classification (NCBI taxonomy): domain Eukaryota; kingdom Viridiplantae; phylum Streptophyta; class Pinopsida; order Pinales; family Pinaceae; genus Picea; species Picea engelmannii. The sequence goes on along the minus strand of ML776901.1, from coordinate 2,416,507 downwards.
TTTGGTTAAGGCATGCATGATTGCTAGAATTTCCTTGTCATAAATAGAGTAGAGTCACTTTGAATCATCGAGCTTCCTTCTCTCAAACATAATGGGATGGACTCCCTGCATCAACACTGCTCCAATACCCACCCCTGATGCATCGCACTCCAAGACGAACGACTGCGAGAAGTCTGGAAGGGATAGAACAAGGCATGTACTCATAGCCTCCTTCATCTTCTCAAATGTCTACTGTGAATCCACTGAAAGGCACCCTTCTTGGTCAAATCTGTGAGTGGTGCTCCTAATTGTGAAAAAACCCTGACAAAACTCCTCTAATAGCTGCACAACCCAAATAAGCTCTGCAACTCTGTACAACTCCTGGGTGTTGGCAAATCCAAAATGGTCCTGATCTTCTCCTGATGTACCTGAACCCCCTGTGCACTGATGATGTGGCCTAATTAAAGTAACTCTATCATCCCAAACTCACACTTGGATTCTTTGGCGTATAGTGATTGCGCCTCCATGATGCTCAACACCTCATCCAAGTGCCCCATATGATCTTGCCATGTCTTGTTGTAGACCAAAATGCCATCGAAGAAAACCAAAACTAATTTCCTCAACTTCCCCCTGAATATGTGGTTCATGCGAGATTGGATTGTACCTGGTGCATTGGTCAACCCAAATGGCATAACCATAAACTCGAAATGGCCAAAATGGCACCGAAATGCCATCTTATCTATGTCCTCTCTGATGCTGATATAATGATACCCAAATCATAGATCAATCTTTGAGAAGATAACTGCCCCATGCATCTCATCCATTAATTCATCAATGAGAGGGATATGATACCGGTTCTTGATGGTTTTCTTATTCAAGGCCCGATCATAGATGCACATCCTCATGGTACCATCCTTCTTTAGGACTAAGACAATTGAATAAGCTAATGGACTACTACTATGTCTGATGTGTCACATAGCCAATGATTCCTTGATTGCTTTTTCTATATCATATTTGAACCTTCTAGGATGATGATAGGGTGGGGTGATCATGGGTTTGGCCACCTCGTCCAACTCAATGGTGTGCTCAAATCTCCTATCCGACGGTCTCCCTAGTGGAATCGAACCAAAAACCTGCTGATGTCATCTCAACAAGTTCCTGATCTCTGTCTGATACTGTTGTTGAGCCTCAGAATCCTTCTGCATAGTGATCAAACACTCTGCAGAAAATGCTACCTCCCCATGCCTGAATATTCTCTCCATCCTCTTGGCTGAGAATTTCCTGGGTGCTCCTGTCGACATGCCCCCTTAGAATAACCCTCTTCCCATCACTATCTCTGAGCCCCATCTCCAAGGTTTGGTAGTTGGTGGTGATTTTTACCAAGGTGATCAACCACTGGACTCCCAAAACCACATCTATTCCTGATAGGTCAACCATATAAAATGTATCTCTCACGGTGTAGTTTCCTAACTTGATCTCCAAGTCCAAAAATCTATCTAGACACTCCACTGTATGGGCTTCTACTACTATGACATCAAATTCCTCAAAATCCTCTGTTTGAAGGGCCCGTCTCGATACCAATGAAGCATCGATGAAGTTGTGGGTGGACCCACCATCTATCAGAGCGATTTCCTATTGCCCCTAAATAGTCCCTCTGATCCAGAGTGTGTCATACTTGGTAACACTAGAAAGGGTCGCTATGAATCCTCCCTTTGTTGGTTTCCGCCTGCTAGCCTGCTCAGTAGACTGTGGAACTACCGGTGGGTGGGATCCTGCCGGTGTCAGTGGTCTACCAAGAGGATGCTCCTCTGCCTGCTCTGACTCCTCCTCTGAGCTAGTGGATCCATTATCCCGCTCCTCCTCCTCACTGTCCACACTGTCTGCTGCCACCTCAATATAATGAATCTCTCCCTTTCCCATGAACATGTGGCCTGCGACCCAAGGATATCTGAAGTTGAAGAAAATATTATTCCTCATAATCTCTCATCTCGCCTAATCATCCAACTTCTTCTTTCCCTTCCATTCTCTCTGGAATGGCTTCCCATATCGATTCTTCTATGGTACGAAGGGTTTGGAAAAGGGTTTAGTTTTTGGCACTGAGTCTGCCAAATATCGAGTGTGTTGGATGGAATCCTGCAATGTGTGAGGCCAGTATGCCTTCACCCATACTCTCAAGGGTTCTATGAGCCCCTTTGTGAATAACATGATCATCCTGGGCTCAAATATATCTATCACTACCACTGCTACCGACTGAAACTCTGAGATGAATGCCTTTGTTGTGCTAGTTTGTCTCAACTGGGATAGATCTCTGAAATGGATATTTGGATCTGTCCTGTCAAATCTGTCCATGAGTCTCTCTGTGAACTCCCTGTAGGAGGTGATGTGACTGTGACCTAATGTCACCAATCCATGATTCCACCACTCGTGTGCCTCCCCATCGAAATGTAAGTTAGCAAAACTGATTGCCTCTATCTCTCTCATCTGGTTGAGATTGTAGTATGTGTCTAGCTTCTACACCCAATCTATAGTAGTGCATTTGGATGTACCGTTGAAAGAAGTTATGGTGATTTTACCAAATTTATGGATGAAATCAATGTTATGCCCCTGCTGCTACTGCGGTCCTCCTCTCTGAAGCTCTCTGGGGTGGTTCCTAAGTCCGAGTCCACAATAATCGACTAGGGTCATGTCCTGATGGAAGTCATGGTCCAATGCTGCATAATCCATCCTGTACTATGCAATGTCCTATGCATGAGTGGGCGACCTCTATGATATCGACTGTTTTGCTACTACTGGGGTGCCCTCTAGAAACTAGAAAACAAAGGTCCGAGTATCCTACTCGAAGAGGTGTATGTGCGAGTAGGAGACTGGGGTCTACTGCCTGCCCCTTAGTTCCCCTATGAAGCATGTGGTTCTTGTGTGTCTGGGGTGCCCACTATAGCCAATCTATCATCCATTTGTGCCAAGGACTGAGTCATGGCCCGTTGACTAGCTACCATATCGCTGATAACCTGCATGAATGTTGCCTCTGGCTCCATGGGGGCCTTACCACTGCCCTTTGGTCTCTCATATCTATCTCTGAGCATCCTCTCTACCTTGCGCTCAGCCTCATGCTCTTCCCCTCTCTCTACTTCCCTGTGTGCCTCGTGCTCTTCCTCTAAGATGGGAGGGAAAGGGGGAAATTCATACCTAGGCCTTCTTTCCTTGTGCCTGTTGTAAGTGACATATTCGTCACCTACATGCTCATGACCCTTTGGGTCCTCTGCTGCACTCATCATCTTTATTCATAGGCTGGTAGGACTAAAGCTCTGTTACCACTGAAATATCCCTGATCCAGTTGATCTTGATATCTACTGCTGATATAGTGTTTTGTCTCTAAGATCTGAGACTCTGGGGGTTTCTCGATACATTTTGTCTTTCAAATATGATACTATGGGGGTTTATGGATGCGTTTAAGTTATGTGTTTGAGATGCCTTGTGATTGTCGCATGTGTGTGTCATACATTATGGTTTAAACAATATATATATATATATATATATATATATATATATATGATGCATGTGGAAATAAGGAACAACAACCTCCCAATAAGATGTATTATGAGATTAAGCATGAAAATACAATGATATACTGGAAATATAGAAAATAGTCCTCAGTTAGATCTCATGGATCGTCACTGGAATACAAGTAGATAACATAAAATACCCATGATCAAAAGATGAAGGAATATCTTATGCATGCACAGATAGATTGACAAAATATGCAGTTCCAGAGAAGCACGGTAACCGCTACAAACTAGAAAAATCGTCCTGAAGGATATAATCATCAGAATGAGATGGAAACTATGTCAACAGAAGCGCCCTGGCCTCTATGCTCATCTTGGTGACTTTTGGATGGAATATACACCCTTTGAATATCCGGATCTCACCCCTAGGGGTCTGTGCACCTTTTGGGATCTCTGAGTGTGCCCTAATGATTTCACCAATAAAATATGCTGCTATATGTCTCAAAATGTGTGCCCTGGCTAATGCTGAAATGGGCTGGAGGGTTTTCCTCGGATCTGATCCAAAACTCCATCTAGAACCCCAAGTGTCCATCCTCAAGAGTTGCACACTGTATGTCTGACTGTTGTGCCCTAAAGGATTCCACTGTTAGAATATGATGACAAGTGGCTCAAACTATGTGCCATGGATGGATCTCAACTGGGTCGGAAGGGATCTGTAATACAAGCTCTGATCTCATGCAGTTACACAAACCATCTCTTTGACCTTGTGCCTTCACTGGCTGAGCTGCGCAACACTTCAAACTTGATACTCCTGAATCACACGGTGAAATACATGTGTGGTATCTCCGATAGGATAGGGTGTGTCTCTCAACACCGAAACCAATCAATGGTAGTGGTGTCCTCCAAAAATCCACAAAATAGTAGAAGGTCGAATCTCTTCCTCCTCTGGGAACTCTCTCAACATCAAATTATAACATATAATAATGAGGAATTAGATCGAATTCCTCCCATTATACTCTTCCCGATCTAATTCACCATTGACCTCACTTAAGATACACACTTTTCCTCCTAAGGTGAGTAATTAATTAATTAAGTCCCCCCCTTAACACCTTTTCATTCTATTTCTCCGTTGACTTAGGGTTAAGTGACATTTCCTATGTTTTTTGGCTTAATTCATCGTTTAGCCATCAATTCTCCCTTATTTCTCCTCTCGTTCCTTGTTTGTGCCTGACTATAGTCTACGAGAACAAATAGACTACTAAGTCATTCCCTGTTGGCCTACTCTTGGGAACAAGACATCACAAAGAATTCCATTGATTGTATTTCACATGTATGCAACCAATGTATTGATCCTTAAACAAGGGACCTATAACTCACTGGATTTACCAACATGGATCCTCTGCGGAAGTCTCTTTCTTTTCTTTGTCTCAGACTTGTATAGAGGTCTTTGTTCCTTTTCCCTTATTTAAGGATCTTTGTTCTTTTGTTGGATGCAAGATTTATTTTCTCTACCTAACCCTACTCCAAATTGGTTGGATGGCTCATTTCCGAGTGTAACAGACAAGAACCAATGGAAAATGTGATAGAAAAATGTATCTTGTTGTGAAGGATGCCAACATGATTTTTTGAGTTTTATCTTCTGGGTTTTATGCTATTAGGAGTGCAACAACCAACTGTAAACCCCTCACTTCTTATTATTATTTTGAAAGATATGTGACACTGGTCTATTAGCTACTCTTGACAATTATGATGTCCCTATTGAAATAAGTGACAAGTAACGTAAGAACTCTTAATTCAAAGTTCAAAAATCCTTGTGCAATCTTACTTGGTGATTCAATGTAGAATTCCAATGCAAACAACATGGATTTGTGTTTCAACACTTAATATAACAACAAAGCATTCTTCTTCTAATCCTTATAGAATCACTTAGTTCAAGAAGTTACTTGACAAAGAGGGGATTCGTTCTTTATAGTTTAAATAAAAATATGAGTTAGAGACATGTTAGCATCAAAGGTTTCACTCACTGCAAAATTCCTACAAACCATTATGGGAAACAAATGTTTTCAGGCACTCCCTCATATCAAAAGGGTATCATAAAATATTCTTGTTAATTTATGTGGAGTCTTCCTTGGGCATCTTTCCTCCTTCCACCATTGATAGCTGGTCCTTGATATCTTTATCCATTGCTCCTTCCCAAACAAGGAATTGAAATATCAACCGACCAAAGGAAAATATGCGAGTGCTAATGATCACTTCCTTATTTTCTCTCTTGTGTTTCCCGAACATGAGGTGGCTCAAACATGTGGAAAAACACAATCTTTTCTCTCAGTTCCATGTCCCATGATTTAAAAATACATCTTTATTATTGAAACATGAATTGCATACTATGTGAACAACATTGAATCTTTGAGAGGAAAGTCTACAAGTAAGAGCTCAACAAAAATAGTGTGAGGTCCAAAATCAATTTCACTCAACAAACTTACATGCCCACCAATAGTCATGTACAACTTGTATGACCTATGGGGCAAGAGAAAATGCTTACATAAAGCAAGATTGACCCCTGTGAGATAAAATCGACTCAAAAAATTGATTCATGGCCCAAGGAGCAAGGAACAAATCATACACAACTCGCACAACCTGTTAGTATGTTGTTTGATAGCATGGGTGGGGAAAAGTGACTCATGTAAGATCAATTCGCCCAACACAATAGAATTTTAGTTTAGGGAAGGAAGAATTCACCATGACAATGTAAAATTGCTCAAAGGGAGAGGATGTATGGTTTTGAGGAAAGAGAAATTCGCCCATGGAAAGATAAATAACTCCCAACAACCTAGGAGAGGTGGATTTCTACATATGAGGGACATGAATTAGTAACTAGCTAGAAAATAGCAACAAACAACTTCTAACAACCACCAATATCAAACTTCTATAGGAAATGGATGATGGACATTTCAGAGTTATTGTGGTTCCTCATTTCTATTAGAATTCAATTATAAGCAACAATTATAACACATGAGCATCCATATCTTATCTCATAAATGAAGTAAGCAACAAACTTATAGCTCAACACAATGAAATCAAGTACAAGTAATCATCATGAACTCAAAGGATTTACCCTAGAAACCCAAATGGGAAAACCAACTTCGAATGAGGATCAGTTCTTCATTATGGAAATATCTGGTTAAAAAGAATTATTGGATGACTATCCATTCTCCTATCCTTGGCCAAAAGACCTTTTGAGAATGAAATTGATGAGAGAAATAGGGAGAGTTGGGGTAATGGGAATACCAACATGCTGACCTTTGGTTTCCAATTCCTCACTCTTTTCTATTTATTATTTTTCTTTTCATTAAATTCTCAATTTTATCTATTGTCTTATTCACTTTACATTGCATTGTCTCTTACATGGTTTACTAACCTTCATTAATTGCTGAAATATCTTTCAGGTACCCAGTCTTACAACCATTCTTAGTTCATATCATATATAGTCCCACTATCTATGATCATTTCTAGGCAATAAATGCTATATTATTCATTGTATATGATTCATCACATTATTTCATTTCATATCAATGATGTATTTTGTATAACACATACAAAGATAAAGGTTGCAAGAGTTATCTTTCTTGTTCCATAGATTTAGAGATAAAGTCTTTCTCCAAGATGCACACTCGATGATCTAGAGGGATAACTATGTTTTCTCTTAGATAGTTTCCAATGGCATCATGATGCCCAAAGCTCTATAATATCTTATCATGAAGTTTAATAATTGCACTAGTGAAGAAATTTGTTAGAGAGGTTACAAAAAAATTACATATGCCAAAACATCTCCCCATTTAACTTTTTCAAAGTTTTGAACCACCAGAAAGTGAAATATTTATAGCCCATCATATAAATGAAACTACCCTTTCGAAATTGGAAAATTCATGTATTTTCATAGAAATGTCGGTGCAATAAAGGCACATAGCTGAGGACCCTACATTCACCTAAATCAAGGGAAGACTTTCAATATAGAAAATAAAATAATCTAACATGGAAAGCCCTTTGTATTTACACTTAATAAAACTCAAGCAAGTGAAACTCAAGGAAGTCAAAGTCATCTGCTTCTTGGACTTCTATTGAAATTTGTCAACAAGGTGCTAGCGATTACTCAATGAAGTTCACTCATCAAGCTAAGAAAAGTAATAGCCCTTACACATATGAATTTCTCAAGTATGTCTAATACAAGTATTTGGTATGGCATGAAAATCTATCATGCATTCCATAGGTCCCAATTCATAGGTCCCAATTTGAGAAGAAATTCATCTTGTTGTTGGAGAAGACATGCACTTGTTTGAGTTATGAGAATGAAAAAACTAGGAGGAAGCCTTAAAAAAGAAATAATCTAAGTATGAAGTTAATCACAATTGAGGTCCTGAAGTCCCAACGCCCTATTATCATAAAATAAGAGATTTTTTCATCTGTTGAAGTTGACCTCATTCAGAGGATAAGAATAGCCAAGTGAATTGGCTTAGTCTCCACTATAAAAAGATGTCCTACTGCACTACCTTTTTATAGTTTATGTTTTGAATCTATGGTTTGGTTTGGGATGGTAATATATGCTATTTTTTTAGATTTTTGGTGGTTTATGTAAATTCTTAATGTATATGGATGCCCATAAATAGAGTTATGTTTTGAAAACTGTTTATACTTGAGGATATGCATGGTTCTCCTCCCTCCCTCTCTCTCTCTCTCTCTCTCTCTCTCTCTCTCTCTCTCTCTCTCTCTCTAATGGTTTTTTATCCAAGAAAAAGATCTCTCTCTCTCTCTCTAATGGTTTTTTATCCAAGAAAAAGAAGACAAGGGAAACATGCGAGGCTTCTACCACACTTAACCCATATTTAATGTCTTTCAAGTTTTAGATCACAAGTATGTGTTTTGGCCTTAAAGATACATCCTTTAATGCTSTCTACTCCTGAAACAATGGACTATTGCAGATTTTACTCCAAAATTAAAGGCATATAAAGTTTTTTTTGTAAAGGTTGCTAAAAAAAATAAAGAAATGAACACATTAAAACATGAATTATCCACAAGTTTAGGAAAACACATGCAGATAAATCAAGAGAAATATGCAGTGTCCATCCACAAGCTCCCACTAGAATCCATCCATTTGCTTGATGTAGTATATTAAGTCTTCCAATTCTTTAATGTAGCCTCAAATACTCATCATGTATCCTATTTTTTTAAAGAAATATAACAAAGCAATGCAACAAAATAAAGTGAGTAATAGTCGAAATAAAGGTCATATAACATATCCTTTCTTTGGTCACTTAAGGTCCCTAGATACAATGAGATTTTCCAAAAACTCCCATAAATGTATTTATTTTGAAAACGCTTTATATAGAAAATTTCATCTTGCACCCAAATCTTCTAGAAAATACTAATTCCTACTAAACCTTCCCTAGCATCAATGTTTTCTGATGCTTCTAATATTCATTTTACAATTAATTTGCAATATATGAAAAATAAGAAATCTCCCTTATACAGGATTTTAGTAAAGTATCTAACTTTCAAGATGACAACTGTGCTCATCTACTGCCATATTTATATGTAGCTACTGTAAGAAATTTTCCTAGGGTTAGTTTGCATAACTACTGACTAGTTGTTATGGAAGGAATCTTCCAATCTGAGATGAAATAGGAGAGATCTTCCTCTTTTATGTTGCATAAGTTGGCAAGATGCCACCATTTTTTCATTGAGATCGATTTGTTCTATCTATTCTACTTTAGTTATTACAAAATAGTGTATCATTAGCATCAATTGAAACAAGTCAAACATATAAAATTAAACCCAGAAGAATACACCAATGAAAAACAAGCAAGGATGGGAGACATTTTCAACCATTCCATGACCACCACTTCTTCTTCAGAGATGGAGGTTGCAGAAGTTCAAACATTGTTTCCCTTTCCTTATAAGTCAAAAGAATTTTTTCAAGTAGCCTTATAGCCATAATATGCACATGTCTTATGTTGATGCCTTCGATGTGCCCAAGTCCCTGTGAAAATCCCTCCTACAACAAACTATACTTGAAAATATTTTGGTATTAAAAACCACTTTTATAGAAGATGAAAAGAATTAGAATTCATACTAAATATTACTTGATATATATTGGCGATAGCCAGAGAGAAACTTCATATCAAACCAAGGAGCATACAATATAATCTCTCCATAATCCCTTTTGAGCTTTTGGAAGATCTCTTTATCTGATTTCCCAACTTTTATTTCATCTCGAATCAAATGTGAAGATAGGCATGTCAGTCAAAACCAGGAAGATGATCAATAGTGCAATATTTGAACACAATAGTGTCACATTACAAGAATTCAAACACACACAAAGCTGGTCATGCAGAGAGTTTAGTATTTTTTCCACTTTTCTTATGGTATAATCATAGCAATGGAATATTTCATCAGTCTTAATGTTTAAAACATAGGCATTACATATTCAACCAACAAAAACATAAAAAAAATATTGCCATCCCTCTACATGTTTTTTTTGGCATCCTAGGACGACCAAGATTGATTAAAATGAACTGAAGCAAGTTGGTTTACTCCCAGAATAACTACAATACAACCAGATACAATTGAAGATGAACACATTCATAATTTGAACCATAGAGTACTATAGGCATTTAAATTCCTGGTGGAATATAAAGTTCCACAAGTGATGCACAAACATACCAAGATAAATATTGACCCAAGTCCCAGTAGAACTGATTTCAGATCAAAAAAATAGAAAGGAAAGAGAACTCAAAACATCATATTGATAAAATGATCTTATTGACCAAGTATTTTAGCAACATCATTAAAAAAAATAGTTAAAAAGGAAAAATACTCAAGACTCACACAAAATTAGAACAAAAACACAACTAAACTTGGGAATTCAATTGGGTCGACCCTTGGCAGTTGTGAGGAGTGTTATGCACCCCACCTAGGTTCAATTCCTACAAGTGACATGTTAATCCCTTACTGAGTATATTGTTGTAATGACCTTGACCCCTGTGTTGAGAAAGACTCAAGATTTCGTGGAATCCAGTTTACCCTGGGTACCATCCTATGAATGAGGGGAAGTTCCTCATAAGTGTCCCCAGGATATGCATTTTATGGAGAAAAAAAACCAAGATTGAGCATTTTCATGCAGAATAATTATTAAATTATTAACAATGCACATGATAGGTGAGTAAAATAAAATATAATATAGAACATCCTTAAATGTAATGGAATATGCAAAAAATTGCAAATTGAGATAAGTAGAATAAATATGTTACGCCCTAAATCGTGGAACATTACCCCTTAATTGGGGAATATTACATTAGTATTGTTATTTTATTTATGTCGGCTTGGGTCCATTAGTTGTAATTGTACCTCCTAGTATCCTATATATACCAAGGAGACATTTTCATTTGGAATCATCTTGTATTTGTGAATTCATTGATATATAAGGAGGTTTCCCCCTCAAAGAAGATTATTATCTGAATTTCTCTATTTTTCAAGGTGTGGAGTCCTTATTATGATGTTTTTTGTGCTATTTTGATATTTGGTTCTTAACATTTGGTATCAGAGCTAGACAATCCTCGAGTCTGTCTTGTTCAAAACAAGTCTTCTTGGAATTTTCGCTACAATGTTTTTATGGAAGGTTTATGGATATGTAATTTATATGGTGTAGAGGAGACATATATAGCTAACATGGGTCCAAAGTTTATATCTTTTTTGGTTATATTTTTGGAGATACATTCTGTTCAAGTAAGGGTTTTTGACTAGTATTGAAACTAGTATGAAACAAGTATTCTTGGCATTTTCACTCCCAATTTGTTTCGTCTTGGTTTCAGATTCTAAAATTTTTATAGTACAAAGGAAGAATATTGAATTAGATTTTGTACAAATTTTAGCCCTTGATTCACTATAATATGAAATTCATTCTCTGAGGAAATTAATGTTTTTGGTTGGTCTAGATTTCAGTCTAAAACATGTGTTCTTGGGAAAAATGTTATATCTAAATATAAAGACCTCCAAATTGAGTGAGAAACATTCCATTTGTTAGGATAAATATTGAAGTTTTACTATTGAAAATTTCAAGTTCTGGAGTGAAGACAACGACACACGACAGGCCATACACATTCGCTCTCTTGAAAGGGAAAAACTCAACACATCTTGGGAAAGTTATCATAAAATTATCTTGGAGAATCCAATATTGGTATAACCTGTGGGGTTGGAAAGGACACACATAAATATACCTTAGGCTGAAATTTTAGACTCATAAGGGGATAAATTGAAAAGATACATCAGAAGAAAGGCCGACTAGCAGAACAATCTCCAAATCAGGGTTTTAAAAGGTGTGTTGTTTTTTGGAAATTTGCATATCTTTTGACTAGAAGATCCAATTGGGGTGATTCAAAAAGTGGAATAAAGTGGGATAAAAGGAGTATCAAATAAATTTGGAAGAATATTAGGGAGTTTTAGATACATACATATTCATACGTCTCTAAATGTAGGAGCTGTCATTACTTGTCAATGCTACAACGTAGGGATACTGTGGTTTTTCTACGTACCTAGAGTATATCGGAAGGCCCCTTTTGAAAAATTGTGCATTAGAAAAAAATACTATGGATTTGAGATCACACGTACCTGGTGTATATTGGGAGACCCCCTAGAATCCCAAGACCAACTTAGTAAACCATTTGGTGGTCTTGTTGTTATAGTACACCGAGAACAACACTTGACACTAGTACATTTGGGTCAAATTCCAACAACGCGTTCGACGCAATTGCCACTTTATATTGTCAGGAGAATGACAAACAATGGACCCCATCAAACGTCGTTTCACATGATGTCACTTTTCCAACACCATAACTATCATCTCTATTGCGATGTTTCATGCTGACACATGTCATATCGGATTTGACTATCCAAACCCCATATAGTCGTCGCTACAACGACGTCATAGGCATCATAATTCCATCGTCCCATTTCATCGGTCTCCACTAAGTGTGTGCTATGGGAGAAATGTTACCATACGTCATAATATCGACGTAGGGTAAGGTCGCTCAATCGACGACAAGTTATTCATATCTGACGTGTTTGCTATGGGAGCGACATTCCCAGACATCGTAAGACCGACGTATGGTCACTTATCTCAACCAATGGTAAGTTATCATCTCAGATGTGTTTTCTATAGGAGCGATGTTCCAAGATGTTGTAATATCGACGTAGGTTCACTTCTATCAATAGAAGGTAAGTTCTCCAAGACATCGCAATAACGATGACATGTAGGTATTTAAAAATAAAATGTCAATTCCATTTATACAAGACCATTTCCCATGACAACATTACATTCAAATCCAATTTTTATTCCATAACCATGGCTCTAAAGATCTTCGTTGATAAAATTCATAACATTATTCACTTGTCAAAAGGATAACCTTTGACGACATTCATAACATTATGCATTAATGCTTATCCATGTTTTCTCTAAATACTCATTCTTCTTGACAATTAGAAGTTGGATGTCACCTTGACTCTCCTCTATTCTAGAGTCATTCATTTATTTTTTTGTATGTAAAGGGAATAACCATGGATGTAAGATGTTGCATGCATTATGTTTGATTATGGTGTTGGAATATTTTATTTGGTTCTTAGCAAGGCTCATGTCATTGGCAAGTTGATGAACCTCACCAAGTCACCATGGAGTAAGTGCTTGCTACATTTAATTACAAACAATGGTTTACTAATGTATCCAAACCAAAAATAATTGCTTTACATTTCTACAATACCATTGCCAACAACAACATTAAATTCAAATCCTATTTTTATTGGATAACCATGTATGTAATTACCTTTTTCCAAAGGTAATTAATCTAGAAATGTGGGCATCACACTAACCATAGTGATTGAGATGGGTTTTATTCCTAGCATAACCTACATTTCATTGAAGAATGTTGTGATTTCATGGGAATGGTGAGTCTAGGAATAATCAACAATGTTTTCATTCCATGGATATGCTTACCTTTTTCCATAGATAATAAATATGCACATGTAGACAGAACACCAACCATGGTGATAGAGTTGGATTTTATGCCTAGGACTTGTGTCTTGTTGAAGAATATCAAGGCTTCATGGGGACCTAATGATTGCATTCCAATCAAAGAATTATAAGGCTTCACGATGATGGAGAATATGTGAATAACCAATAATGATTACCGCAACATCTTTTTTAGGTATTATTTTGAACAATTAGTGGGAAATGCTAAACCCTCACATGCACTTCTTACTTTTTTCTAGAGCCAAATTCCATAATAAATGCACTTCTTATTTCTTAACCATGGATGTAAGATTCCATAACTATCAATTTATATAATATATAGTATAACAATTTTTATTCTCGTGTTGGAATCTTGTATTTGGTTTATAGAAAGGATCATGTCATTGACAAGTCTAGGAACTCTCGCCAAGTTACTGACTAAGTATTTTCTGCATTTCATTTTTAACAAGTGTTTATTAATTCTATCCCATCCCAAAATGATTGAATTACATTTCTACATTACAATTTCCCACAACAATATTACATGCAAATCCAATTTGCATTGCATAACCATATATCTACTTACCTTGGTCTAGAGCCAATAAATATGCACATGTAGACAAAACATTGACCACAATGTTTGAGTTGGGTTTTATGCCTATGGCAACTTACATTTTGTTGAATAATGTTAAGGCTGCGTGGGGATGGTGACTTTGTGAATAACCAATAATGATTTCATTCCAAGGATCGACTTATTTGGTTCCAAGACCAATAAATATGCAATAGAACAGTAACCATGATGATTGAGTTGGGTTTTATTTCTAGGACATCCATTTCGTTGAAGAATGTCAAGGTTTTGAGACCCAATGATTCCATTACAATTGAAGAATGTTAAGTCTTAACAAGGATTTCCAATCTGGGAATAACTTGCAATGATAACAGTCCATGACCCAACATCCCATTTAGGCATCTTTTGAAAAATTAGTGGGCAATGCTAAAATCCCCACATGAACTTCTTACCTTGTTCCAAATCCAAATTCCATAACCAAATACAAATGTTATAGCATAACCATGGATGTCAGATTCCATCAATATTAATTTAGATCAGATATAGTACTGGAAAGAGTTTTGATTATGGTGTTAAATCTTACATTTGGTTCTTAGCATGAATCATATCAATGATGAGTCGAGGAACCTCACCAAGTCAACATGGATTAAGTTCTTGCTACATATCAATCCTAATAATGGTTTACTAATTCTATAATAATTATTAATTATTACATTGCATTTCTACAAGATCACTACCCACAAAAAAATCACATTTAAATCTAATTGTTATTGCATAACCATGGATCAATTTACCTTATTCTAGACACAATAAATTTACACATGTAGGTAGAACACTAGCGAAAATTAAGTTGGGTTTATGCCTAGGACAACTTGCATTTCATTGAAGAATATCAAAGCTTCATGGGGATTCCTGGCATGGAAATAACTAGCAATGATTGAATTGCATCAACCTACTTACCTTATTATAGAGCCAATAAATGTACACATGTAGGTAGAACACTGGCCAAGATGATTACGTTAGGTTTCTACCCAAGACTTGCATTTCGTTGAATAATGTCAAGATGTCATGGGGACCCAATGATTGAATTCCAATTTAAGAATGTCAAGGCTTCATGGGAATGGTGAATCTAGTAATAACCAACAATGATTGCATTCCATGACCCAACATACCATTTAGGCATTCCTTTGAACAATCAATTGGAAATTCTAAAATCCCCACATGAACTTCCTGTCTTGTTCCAAAGTGAAATTCCATAACAAAAATGCACTTATTATTGCACAACCATGGATGCTATATTTCATGAGTATTAGTTTAGATTGGATATAGTGAAGAGGATTTTGATTATGGTGTTGGAATCTTGGATTTGGTTTCCAACAAGGCTCTTGCCATTAACAAGTTGAGGAAACTCTCCAAGTCACCGTGGACTAAGTCCTGGATGCATTTAATTCCCAACAAGGGTTTACTAATTCTATTGCAAATAGCAATGATTGTATTCTATTTCTAGAAGACATTTCCCATAATAACATTATTTTTGAATCCATTTTTTATTGCATAGATGTTGTCCCTTGGGTATGAAATTAAGAGAAGATTAAGGCAGAAAATAAGGAATGTGAATTGCGCAGAAGACACAGTGAATGTTACTGGGTCGAAGTGAGCAGAAGAGAAGAAAAGATAGAGTGAAGTAAGAGAAAGAAAGTCGTTGGACGAGGAGACCAGGGATGAAGGATCAACAAGGAAGAAGGATTGTGGACAACTCAGCAAGAGGAAAAAGCCATCGTTGGATGCTTTGAAGCACTGTGCGGGAAGGAAGGAAATACAAGCTGGCGAAGCCCTGAAAACGTGAGTCAAGTTGACCTAGGGTTTTTGACACCTAGGGTTTTGTTATCTAGGGTTTTATACACCTAGGGTTTCGGCCTAAGGTTTTCGGTGAGCTATTGTAATGTATAAATAAGAACCTAGATGAGGGAAGAGCGTTCGTTCTAGTTTATTAGCATGAGTGATTATTGTTGTGTGAGAGAGAAGTGTTAAGTGTAGAGCCTTTTGGTATTGCAAGATCTTCAGCTGGGTGTGAAGATTAGTCCTGCAACTGGGTGCACTAGATGGGGAGAGACAGAGAGGAGAAGAAAGAAGATCTGCTAGCTAAGAGCGTAAACAAGAACTGTATGCTTCATCTTAATATATTATAAATCACAATTTTGTGGACGTAGCCCTGGAGAGAGGGTGAACCACGCATATCTTGTGTTGTGTGTGGTTGCTGCTGTATTATTTCTCCTTTGATATATTGCCATGGTATTATTGTGTTAGACCTGATAGATAGTTGTGTGGAGTAGATCTAAGTTGGTAAGTGATATATAAATGTTTTATTGTTCTTGTATTGGATCCACTTGATATCCCTTTTGGTTGTAGACATCTTTGTCCTACAACCCCCTCATAGCTACTTTGGGTGAGACTGCATCTGCCTTGCAGGTGTTGCCGAAAGGGCCAGTAGTTAGGGATTGTTGGTGTGCTCTTGCAGTTGAACCCTGGGTCTGCCCCTATGCCAACAAATGGTTCCGTTTCTGAGACAAGAATATTCTTGAGGGAATGTCAAGGTGGTTTCCATCAAAAACAAAGATTCAGAAGTGGATAGAAGATTAAGAAAAGGACTTCGCTGAAGCCCAGAACAAGAACCCTAATCTTAGTACAGAGGATTGGTTAGAAAGATATATATTTATTGATATACATGAGATTTTTTTTGGAGGAATCCATCAGGAGCTATATGAGTGGTTAGCTAGGTTAGCAGTTACCCAATTTGAGATCAGATCTAGAGCTCCTGTGGTTTGGATGTCGGAGCTGGTCAAAAAGGTCAAGAGAGTTGATAATGTCGTTTCACGAGTGGTAGATCATTGGTTTGATAGCACCATTGGAGGGTACATCATCGAGTTTTCTGTTGACAAAGTAGAGTCATATAGCCAAGCCGAGAAGTATTTCTTTAAGGGACCTAGAGGAAAATTTTTACACTTTCTAAAGTTAAGGATCAAGATGCTATTGCATGAGAAGAACATATTGAAGATATAGTAGTTGGTTGGATTGGAAAAGGATGATGTTCAAGAATTCAGACAATGACAACGACACAGAGGATGGACATACGCGCAGTGGAAAAGCGTTCAGATAAGTTCCTCTTGTGAACCTCTTTAAGTAGAATTACGGGGACGAGGGTTTCTACAATGGAGAAGAGGCTGATCTGATGGATGAAGAGCATTCAGAACTCGCTAGGGCCGAGGAAGGGGAAGCTGAAGAACCTCGCCGGAAAGAACCAAAAACTTAAGGAACTGCGTAGACTGTTGAAGTAAGTACTATTATTCCTCCTGTTGATTTAGTAGCATTAAGAAATCAAAGTAATCAGAGTCACCAGAGCATTCAAAGCACCGTCACTAGTAGTCCACCACATACTCAGTCAGGAAACCTAGGAATATCTATGGCAGATGAGATGGGGTTACCTACCTTTAGAGGAGATGGATCTGAAGACCCTGAACATCACTGGTTTCTCTATGAAGTCGTGTGGAGAATTAAGAATATCACCGAAAAATATGTCAAACGAGATTAGTTCAGTACTACCCTAAGAGATCGCGCACTTAGATGGTACATGAAATTTGTCCAAGGAGCTACACATAAACCACTGAATGCCATTAAGACTTCGCTAATTGTTGAAATCAAGAAACCTAATTCAGAATCGCAGTGCATTACAAAACTAAAATAAATCAAGCAGAGAATAGCTGAACCCATGTGGGAGTTTGATCAGAGATTTAAGACCTTGACAGGCCATCTGAGTTTTCAAATCCCAGATGAGCAGAACAAGGAATGGTTCATTGCTGCTCCCTTACCACACATCAGAGTTCCTGTGATGCAACAGAATATTTCTTCGCAGGCTGAGGTGTTGGAGATTGCCATGAAGTTAGAATCAACCCCTATGGGAGAATCCAGCTCAGGTATGAGTCAAATCTTGAGTCAACTAACTAGTTTGTCTCTGCAGGTAGAAGATATGAAGAAAGACAAGGGAAAAGATAAAAGAGAAGACATATGGTGTGTCAGATGAAAATTAGAAGGCCATGACAAGGAACATTGTCCCCTATTTCATGAATACTTGGTATTTGGAGCTCCGAGCCCCTTGAAGCAAGTCACCCTACCCTAGTGCGAGGTATGTAGAAATAGACATCACCCTGGTAAGTGATATTACATGCAAAAATATGTTCAGATACCCACAAATTTGTATTCCACACTCTCTAATTCTGTGGGGCATGATGATTGGGATTTTAGGGCTGATGACCTCATGCACAAAAGGTCAAGGGATATATATAAAATTCAAGGTGAAGTACATCAAGAAGGAAACACTACGCAATATAATTCTCTAGGAAGAGGAAACTTCAACCCTCAGGGTGGATTCAGAGGAAGAGGACAAGGAGGAGGTATGGGTTGAGGTCGAGGAAAGGTCATATGTTACAACTGCGCACAACCATGAAACTTAGAAATGGACTATCAAAACCCTTGTATGACTTGTAACTACTGCAACTCATTCAAAAATGTTATAGAAGATTGTCCTGCGCTACTAGCTAAGCTTCAGGAGAGATGAGGACCTCAGCAGAATCCAAAAGTGAAACTGATATATGATGAACCTCGTAGAGAGGACCCTAGAGTCGCTATTATCACCAGAGGAGGTGCTATTACAGGAGAAGATAGAATGACCTAAGGAAAAACTCCAGAAGAATCACGAGTCAGGAAAGCTGTAGAGAAGACACAAACTTTTGATGCAAAGAAAGAAAAAAAAATGTTTGAGGAGGCAAGAACAAGGGAGACCAAGGTTCTTCATCAAAGACGTGACCATAAGTAAGAGAATATGGAATGCCTCTAGAATTCGATCAGTCTTCTCTACCAAAAGAAGGAAAAGAGGTTAGCAAGCTCATGAATTCTTATATACTTGTATTAAGTTGATTCAGGATGAAAGCCCTATACAAGAAATACAAAATTTAATCAGACAGTATGAGCTAGGAAAGATAGATCCCTTACTGAATAGAGAAATACACCAAGTCTCTAAAAGTAGAAGGAAAAATAAGGAATTACACTTGAATGCTTAAATTGGAGGGTGTGATATAGACTATGTGATCCTCGACTTGGGGACGGAGGTCAATGTCATGACGAAGCAGACCTGGGCACTAATGGGAAAAACTAAGTTGATATATTCCCCTATCAGTCTTAGGATGGCTAATCAACAAGCTGTAAGCCCCTTTGGAAGATTGGAACATGTCCCTGTGGACATTGACGGAGTGAGAACGTTTGCAGATTTTGAGGTGATTGAGATAGTTGATGAAAATTGTCCTTACCCTGTGCTGTTAGGAATTGATTGGGCTTTCAATAATTCCATTGTGGTTGATTTAAAGAAAATATGAATGATGTTTTAAGGAGAGGGCCTTAGGGTCATTTCACCCTTGGATCTCAATGAAGGTCAACGATACACATAATCTATCAGAGAAGAAGACCACTCATATGAACTGGAAAATATATACAAATTAACAGCCAGACAACAAGATTACATTAATCCTATGGTAGATGGGAACCTAAGCTGGCGAAGTGACAACGCATGTTCATCTGATTCAGAAGAAGCATTGGATAAATGGTAGAAAAAAATGTATGAATTGTCAATAAGGCTATGCGCTAGACTAACTAGAGAAGTTCGCTGGATCAACACAACAATAAGTAGCTTGCCCACCTTTGATGGTCTAAATCATTTAGAAGATTTCTTGCTGAAATTTGAAGAAATTATACCAATACAATAAAGATTGTTGGTACTGGATGAGTCCTTGAAAGAAACACCAACAAGATGGTAGGGGACACACAAAGACAACATTACAGACTGGGTACAATGTCAGACTTTGATGACAATGCGGTTCTCAGTGCAAGTAGAAGGCTACGAAGTTAGGTACACAGGTCAAAGATGTTTGAAGTACCATGTGCGAAGTTGCGAAGAAGAATGGAGAAACATTCCTCAAGAGTAGTGGTTGTACAAATTCATTAACACGCTGGACACAACCCCTATCAACTGGTATCTTCAAGAAGATCTGTGCCTCATCACTGCAGATTGGGAAGGTATGACCCAGAGTTTTATAACTACCTTCTTATTTGAAAGTCGATATCCTTTAGTAGACCAAGAATTACAGATTGTACGACAGAAAGTGTGTAAGGAGGTATCTAGCCTCCCTTTAGAACAAGAAGATGATGAATGGATTGCGCCCCTCCAGAAACTGCAAGGCTGTTACAACATCAATGCTGATGAAGACGATGATCCTAGGAAGGTGAACATCTCTGAAACATAAGGCCAAAGAGACAGAGAAAGACCAGGAGTTGAGCTACCTTTCATTGGAAAGATGATTAAGATAAAGAAAGTCAATATTGTAACAGAGCAAACACCGAAGCTTGCCAATGTTGGAGACTATTGGGATGCTTCCACTATTGACAAGATTACAGAGCTACTGCATGAATATAAGGACCTGTTTCCAACCAATTTCACTTATATGAAGGGAATTAAAGGGACTATGGGAGAGATGAGGATCCCTTTGAAACCAGATGCCAGACCAGTCAAACAGAGACCTTACAAATTGAACCTTAAATATAAGGAGAAAGTGAAGATTGAGCTCGACATAATGCTGGAAGCAGGGATCATAGAACCTGTCGAAGAGTCAGAATGGATTATCCCTATGGTGGTACAAGATGAGAAGACAAGAGATATCAGGATCTGCGTAGATCTCAAGAAGCTGAACGATCCCTATTTTCATGACCCATTCCCTACCCCATTCACTGATGAAGTGTTAGATAATGTAGGAGGCCAGGAGGTATATTATTTTACAGATGGATTTTTAGGATACCATCAGATCCAGATTTCCAAGGAATATTGCCACAAGACCACATTTTCAATAGAATGGGGATCCTACCAGTATACAATGATGCCATTTGGATTGAATAATTCCCTAGCCATATTTTCTAGGGTGGTGGTCGAAGCATTCAAGAAGTTTCTACATAAATTTCTAGAAGCATACTTTGATGATTGCACTGTTTTTAGTTTATTGGACAAGTGCAGGCAGTGTCAGATTGCCTTAAAACTGAAGAAATGCATCTTCTTTTCACCATTTGGAGTGTTGTTAGGCCATATTGTATGCAAGTAGGGATTGCTGGTAGACCCAAATAAAATTGCCATTATAGTTGATCTTCCCCCTCCTACTTCAGTCAAATAGCTACGCACTATGCTGGGACATACTGGATATTACAGGAAATTCATTAAAGGATATGCACAAATTAAAGCACCCATGGAGAAGCTTTTGAAGAAATACTATTAGTTTCATTGGATAGAAGAATGCCAGCAGAGCTTCGACACACTGAAACATAAAATGGTTACTGCACCTATTCTGGTTTTTCCAGATTGGAGCAAGGAATTTCACGTACATGTCGATGCATATTCTATTGCATTAGGAGTTGTGTTATCACAACCGGGAACATGAGACATCGACCACCCATTAGCCTTTGCTAGCAGTAAGCTATCAATAGCTGATATTAATTACACCACTACTGAGAGAGAAGGGTTAGCCATGGTGTATGCACTACAAAAGTTTCGCTACTACTTGTTGGGAGGACACTTTAAAATTTTTACTGATCATTCCACACTGAAATACCTAGTCAACAAGCCAGTGTTGGGGGGGAGAATATGCAGATGGCTTCTTCTATTTCAGGAATATGATTTTGAGATCGTGGTTAAGCCAGGAAGAATGAACAAAGGTCTTGACCACTTGTCGAGGTTGGAACATGGAGAAGAGCCTACTAGCTTGGAGGATACATTGCTGGATGCACAACTGTTGGCCATTAGAAATATTGAGGATCACTTCGTAGACATAGTCCACTTTATGTCAACAGGAATGGCACCTAGTGAGTATACATTCACCCAAAAGAAACAACCAATAGTTCGTGCTGCATAATTTTCACTTATAGCTGGACAACTATACAAGATGGGACCTGATGAGATATTAAGGAGGTGTGTTATGGAGGCAGAGAGACCATTGATCCTTGCCGAAGCTCATGAAGGCATCACAGGAGGACACTATGCAGAGAAAACAACAACGCAGAAGGTTCTTAGAGCTGGCCTCTGGTGGCATACCCTACACAGAGATGCTAAGGACTATTACAGAGTTTGTGATGTATGCCAAAGAGTTGGGAAACCATCCAGAAGAGATGAAATTCCTTTAGCACCACAACTGACCCTACAAACATTTGAGAAATGGGCCATTGACTTTGTGGGACCTATAAACCCACCAGGAAAGTGCACAGGAGCAAGGTACATAATCACTGCGACATAGTACTTGACCAGATGGGCCAAAGAAAGAGAAGTTAAGGACTGTAGTGAAACCACAGATGCACGCTTCATATTTGATGATATCATAACCCGGTTTGGATGCTCGAAGATCCTTATGAGCGATCAAGGAACACATTTCATCAATATGCTAGTTGAAGCCTTGACTGAAGAATTTGTAGTCCATCATCAGAAGAGAACACCTTACCATCCAAAAGAGAATGGGATAGTTGAAGCATTCAACAAAATCTCGGAGACAACGTTGATGAATATTTGCAGTGTGAACAAGGATGACTGGGATTTAAGAGTACCAGCAGTACTATGGGCCTATAGAACCACTTGCAAGAAGCTAACAATGTAGACCCCTTTTAAGTTGGTTTATGGTCTTGAAGCCGTTGTCCCAATGGAATATTTGGTACCAATCCTAAGAATCACTTCCTTTACAGAGATGGATGATGCTAGCACTGTTCAAGAGAGGCTTGCGCAATTGGTTGAACTAGAAGAAGACAGATTTATTGTAGGATTCCATCAATAGGTACAGAAGGAAAGAGAGAAGGCCTACCATGACAGACACATCAAGAAGAAGGTATTTAAGCAAGGTGATTTGGTATTGGTGTATGACAATAAGTTCATGAAACATCCACGGAAGTTCTGAACGCATTGGCTCGGGCCATATGAGTTTGCCTATGTTATAGAAGGAGGAGTTGCACAGTTGAAGAATTTGAATGGAGAATGGAAGGAAGGTTTGGTGAACAAGAGCCGGTTGAAATTATATAATGACAACCAACTGCCTCGCAGCCCCCAGTAAAATCATGAGGAAAAGGGTCTAGGTACCAGGTGCAGTTGAAACTGGGTACTAGACACAGGAAATATAGCTTGCACAAGGAAGGAAATGAGACATAGAGAAGAAAGCAAAGGCTTCCCTACACATTTTGAAGTTGAAGAAAAACAATAGGATCAGATCTAAAGTGCCTTCGGATGAGTCACATGTGAGTGTTGGGGGCCTATTGGCCCTTGGGTTTGGAAGTAAGTGAAGATTAAGGCATAAAATAAAGAATGTGAATTGCGTGGAAGACACAGTGACTGTTACTGGGTCAAAGTGAGCAGAAGAGTAGAAAAGACGAAGTGAAGTAAGATAAAGCAAGTCGTTGGATGATGAGACCAAGGATGAAGGATCATCAAGGAAGAAGGATCGTGGACAACTCAGCAAGAGGAAAAATCCATCGTTGGATGCTTTGGAGCACCGCATGGGAAGGAAGGAAAGACACGATGGTGAAGCCCTGAAAACGCGAGTCAAGTTGACCTAGAGTTTTAGACACCTAGGGTTTTGGTATCTAAGGTTTTGACACCTAGGTTTCATCCTAAGGCTATCGGTGAGCTATTGTAATGTATAAATAAGAAAATTGATGAGGGAAGAGTGTTCATTCTAGTTTTGTTATTAGCATGAGTGATTATTGTTGTGTGAGAGAGAAGTGCCAAGTGTAGAGCCTTCTGGTATTGTAATATCTTCAGCTAGGTGCGCTGGAAGAGGAGAGACATATAGAAGAAGAAATAAGATCTGCTAGCTAAGAGTGCAAAAAAGAACTGTAGGATTCATCTTAATATATTATAAAGCACAGTTCTGTGGATGTAGCCCTGGAGAGAGGGTGAACCACATATATCTTGTGTTGTGTGTGGTCGTTGCTGTATTATTTCTCCTTTGATATCCTGCCATGGTATTACTATGCTAGACCTGATAGATAGTTGTGTGGAGTAGATCTGAGCTGGTAAGTGATATCTAAATGTTGTATTGTTCTTGTATTGGATCCATTTTATATCCCCTTTGGTTGTAGACATCTTTGTTCTACAACCCCCTCATAGCTACTTCGGGCGAAACGAAATCTGCCTCGCAAGTGTTGCCGAAAGGGCCAGTAATTAGGGCTTGTTGGTGCACTCTTGGAGTTGAACCCTGGGTCTGCCCCTGTGCCAACAATAGCCATGGGTTTTCTTACCTTGTTCTAGAGTCAATAAATTTTCACATGTAGACACATCACCAACCACAAATATTTAGTTGGGTTTTATTCCTAGACAATTTGAATTTCACTAAGAATTCCAACACTTCACTAGGATGGTGAATCTAGGAATAACCAACAATTATTAAATTCCATGGACCTACTTACCTCACTTAAGAGTTGACCTAAAAATAAACTACATAGCTTACCTAAAAAATATAAATTAATAAAATTCCAAATAACTAGTTATTAAATCATTTTTTTCTAGGTTACAAAGCCCAAGGAATCATCATAGACATAATCCTATGATACCATTATTTTTCCACGCTTATTATACTTGCAACTATTAGTGGTTCCTAACTCTGTGATTGAAATAACCTATTTTTGCAACATAAGTACTCTAAAAGAAAATAAATAAATAACATTCAAGAAAAATTAAACTACAACTACAACATACACAACATACACAATACCTCACCTCAGAGTGCCCCCCCTCAAAAGTTAAACTTGTGCACTTTCTATAGAACTCCCAAACACTCTTAAAAGGAAATCATGCACACTAATGATATTTGACATATATATTAAGTGAAAGAGTGTTAGAATACTAAAAATATATGTACCCCCCCAAAGATGAGAGTTCCCTATTTATATAACACAACCAAAGTATCTTTGTGTTCAAAAATAGGGATGACAAAGCTCCTATATGCTTGGGGGTTCGTTTTAATTACAAACTGATATTTGGAACACTGCGATCCATAAGTGATCACAGTCTCATGAAACAAAATTAACATGATAAGAAAACTCAATTCATTTTCTTATCAAACCTTGAAGCATGCAAGCATCGTGGCTCTATTTTCATAGTACAGGATTAGATCGATTGAAGGTTAGCATACTCATCAATTCCTTTGGGAAAGAATAGGCACAAATTGTTGCAACATCCTGGACTTGAATGCACATATGCCTCTAGACATGAATAGTACTTTTTCCTCAATAAAAACAAGTTGGCCTAGTCTTCATTGTTGCCATATCTGTTCGGTATATTCCTCAACTTGTCATAACTGTGTGAAGCCATTTGATACCCTGTGAAATAGATTGTGAAATTCATGCTACAAGTTGTGTTAGAAAGGTTTATTTAGACATATATATTATGACAACATCCTTCATCATTCACCGAAACACTAGTAATTTCACAACCTTCCCTAAATTTAATCATACTAACAAGAAAGAAACCTAAATTCAAATCCTCCTTACCTTGTGAGATGTACACAACAAAGTAGTGATGATAACAAGGATTAGGGTTTAAAATAGGTTCTTGTGATAAAAAAAGAGATAGTTATAGGTGGAAAAAATATGTCATTTCCTGAGCCCATCATCTCCCCTCAACCAAAAGTGTTGCATGTCCTCATGCAACCTACTATTCTTGTTCAAGAGCACTAGAGTGAAGATCTTCCCAATTGAAGGCTATATGCCCAAATTCATTTTCACCATAAAATCCAAGTGCTCTGTCTACTTGATTCCATTGCATAACTTCTTCTCATTTTTCCTACTTGATGGGTGACGTGCAAAACCTAATATGACACTGAAGAAGTGGAAAGTGAAATCCAAGTCCAAGCCACCTAACATCATGTATTATTATAGATTTTATATAAAAGGTTTCTCTGTTGAGGGATCAAATGAAATATGGATAACCAACAAGTTTCCTATTCCTCAAGTAATTAGGGAGTTGTTCCCATATGTCACATGAAATCAACAATGCTTTCAAGGAATATTTCTTGACAATTTCTTGGTAATTAGAGATATCATATATTTGATGGTATCTAATGATTGCATAGTCTCCAAGGTATCGTAACAACCTCTGGTAATAAACTATTATAACTGATGGTAGGGGACACTGATACCAAATGATCAATCTTGAATTTCCTTCAATCCTGATATAAGATTATGTATCTTTCTTCCACTAAACATGACTAAACATGAATGATGAAAATGCTTGGATATGGATATTGCCAACATAAGGATTGTGGTTCCATTGAGAACTGTCTTGCAAGTAGAAGTTGAAATGATATAGTTCACACAATAATTTCTGATCAAGAGAATCACATGATATAAATATATTGATAAAATATTGAGGTTGTTTGATCTCATATGTTTTTTTCTACTTCCAGGTATCGAAGCCTAAAGGTAGTCCATATTTCATGTAAAAATATGGGGTAAACTCGATATTATGACCTACAAGTTAGGGCCTCTAATGATAATTTATAGGCATGTTGCCTTCAGTTTTGTGCCTGCATCAACTATGCTTTACACTCTTTAAAATTTGGCTTCCACTTCTCCTCCCGAACTAAATACGTTAATAAGCATTTTTCCGTCAGTTTCTCAATCACTTTCTAATGTCTCTCCTTTATGATACCAAGATAAAATATCTCATATTTATCTCGCCATCCAGGTAGGTAGGGTTTTAGTTGGATACATGCATATGTATTCACCATGATGTCATCCAATACAATATTGATTATTTGATGAACTAACTTCATACATTCTTCTTAATAAGCATTTTCCTTGTCCATTTATGAATATTTTGAGTCAATGGCTTCTAATAAGGAATTTAGAGGGTTATTGCTTGGAACCCTAGACCCGTTTCTTTCCAATTTTATCTTTAGCTTCTGATTTTACAACGTCAATTTTATGTTATCCTTTAATAAATATTGGCAACTAGGGCTATAGAAATGAAGTTATGTAGAGTCCATTCAAGACTTGGACTTTCCTATGCTACCTTTTATTCTCCTTATTTTTCTCAATCCAACATGCTTTGGGTGTGGATTAGGTTTAGGAGAATGAAAATATCCATCAATTTCATCATCAAATTGATCTTGTTATGGTGGAGAGAAAGGTCTAGAAGGATGTAAGCCTTCTCATTCATGATCATCAAATTGCACCTCTTGCTGCTCTGGAAACAAGGACTTTGGAGACTATAGGTCCCCTCATTTGTCATCGAATTGTCCTTCCCACTACTATGGAGATGAAGACCTTGGAAATTGTAACCTTACTAGCTGATCATTGGATTGGTTTTCTTGTTGTTCTAGATAGAACAACCTTTAAGCCTGTAAATCCTCTAATCTATCGGACTCAGATGAGGAGATGGAGATTGGAGATGGACCAATGAAATTTTTTGTCATAGGGTCCACTTGTAATTCCACAACCTCCTTTTCCTATGACATTGGAACTGTAGGTTCCTTGGAGGCCCTCATATCATAGTGATGATGTGATTCCATAGCAATAGATGTACCGGGGGTTGAGGTGGAATATGAAGGGGTTTGTTTTCCATCGTGCCTCAGCTGATTGGTAGGAAATATAACCCTCACCCTAGGTTTTCTCCCTTGTCCTTTTAAAAACAATTCCCAACTGATATGAAGCCTACCCAACTCAGTCATAATAAACATATTTATCATACCTTGGTGGTATTACCTTGTCTCATGGTTTTCCCTCTTGCAAACCATGACAACCATTTTCGGTAGGATTTTGAGAAAGAATAATGTCATGTTTAATATTTCTTCATTCTTGAGGTGCATAATGAGTTTGAAAAAGTAGTGAAACACCATGTTTTACCTCCCCTCACAAGTTATGAAATTTTGGATGATGAAATCTACCTCTTTCCAAGGTGAAATCAACAAGTCCCTTTGAATTCCTTTTTGTATGTCGGGCATAGGAGAGGGATTTGTTAGAAATTGAGGCTAACTATCTACTAGTAGCTTCAAATTCTTTAACCACCTTCCACCTTGCAAGGGAATCCCTATGGATCAACTGATGAACTCTTCAATTACAATTAGGGTAAGTTGTTGCACTAATGCCCTTTTACTGTTGAAGGTTTTAGCAATTTCCAATCCAATTCTTAGGTCCTAGCCTTGTAACCTCTCGAAAAATCAAAACCAACATGCTTTTGCAAATATTTTCATTACCTATAGGTTGGCCACAATTATCATTGTATCTTCAAGATCGACCCCCTTCACCGATCCTCGATGATGCACTATATCTAAAGGTGAGTTTGCAGAGTTAAATGGTGCTCCGATGTAAGTTCTTTGGGGTTGAATTGTTGAATTGTAATTAAGTGCTATAAAATGTGGGTAATCATATGAATAAATAAGAGGATTATATAGAAATCAACAAGATGATGGAGATAAACAAGTGGTGTGACATTGAAATTGATTGTTATTGATTGCAATCAATAACAATCAATTTCAATCTCTTTACACATGTTCGCGTCACATCTCATGAACTTAACAATTTTCCTAAATTTTGTTGCACCAAATCATAAATATGAAAAACTTAAACATCCATTCATATGACTAGCTTCAAAGAAGCATTCATATGGCTAGCTTCAAAACTTAAAGATCCATATTGATGCATGCATTGTGTTTTTTCATGTCTAGATGAGGGATATGTTAGAATGTGTTTTAATGTTGTCTAGTGGATTGATGTAATCTTGTAACTAGGGTCATAATGATGTTCATTATAACATCATTTGTGGGGAACTTATACATGTAACTAAGATTCACTGGAATTTAGTAATATTGCACATGTGCACACATAGGTAGTTTTGGGGAGTTATTTTCCTAGTGACCAACCCCTCATGTAATGGTGACCTCGACTACTAGGTCCTTTTTATCCACCCCTTATCCCTTATCTCTTAATGAGCTTATTGCTTACCTTTATGGTTTAGTGTTTATTTTTAGAAAAAAAAGGATCACATAGAAATAATATAAAATAGATGCAGAAATAAATCAGATGCACGTTTATTCCATAATCATTGAACTCATCGGATACATACATCACACAATATGAGTAAATAAGAATATACAGGTATTACTAGTCCATGCTATTAGATCATATGAGTATCAATTAAATGGAAATCATTCATGCAATGGTTGTATAACCTCTATTGCCAAATTACACTGGTTCCAATAGTAGGTTTACCGTTGAATAGGCATGAATATGGGAAAGCAATATGACTGGTAACATGTAATGGAAGCTTATTAGAGAAACAAGGAAATCACCTTTCCCATATTCATTGATGTCATTGCCTCAATAAGATTGGTATAATATAGATAATAAGTCAGTTAGTATTAATCTGCATACTGTATCTTCCTAAGAATGATACCACTCTAATCATACATAAGCTTCATATTGAGTTTGATAACCTGTAGATACGAGTTATGCTTTGAGTTCCATATCACATAGTTTCCATAACAAGAGCTTAGTAATAGAGAGCTTAGTATGATTCCAGTCATTGTGTTGTTTAGTAATGTTTGGTATGGGCTAAGAATAGAAAGAACAATGGTCACAAGAAGGTGTGAGGAGGCTTCCTAGAGTAGTATGCCCTTGGTCAGAGTCATAGGAAAATTGTAATTAGAATTAGGGAAAAATAGAAACAAATAATGCCTTTTTATTTTTCTGTTCACAAGATCAACATATATGATAAAAGAAATAAACAGATCTAAATTAAATTCTGAGTATAAACAAAATTATGAGTGAAAAGAAAAAACATCAAGATTACCTCCTGATCTAAGAAAGATGTACCTGTCACATGTGTGGATGAAAACCTTTATAATATGCTCAGAAATAGTTTTAGGTTCACGGATCAAACCTCTAGGGTTTGATCTCTATCATAAGGACTTAGGAACACTTTTTCCAAGGTATAGACCATCACAAGACAACTGCAATAGACAAAACTTAGATCTGAAAAGATAGTCCAAAAAGGAGGCCGCACCATCATCAAGAGAGAACAACTGAGGTAGCTGCAACAAATAGGAGAGTGAGAAGTCAGAGAGTGTGAGTGTAATAGAATTCTATAGGGTAGGGTCTTATTTATAGTTGGGGAGAGGGGTTAGGGAAATTTAAAATTATAATTAAATATTGACATTTAATTAATATAAATATTAATTAGAATGTCAATTAATATTAATATTAATTATAAAAAACCTAAACACATATAAAACCCCAATCACATAAATAAAACCTCAATCACATTAAACAACAAGGGGGTACATTTTAAGACAAAGTCAAGGGGGGGTCCATAATGGAAAAACATGTCCACATGAGTCTCATAATGACCTATAAAATTTATCATCACTGCATAGAGGGGTCCATTAACAATGTGGTCATGTGCATATTCATAGGCAATCCTAGGTCTCATGGACCATCCGTGAGAGAGGAAGAGGATCACACATCAAAACATATTGGTATTACATCAAGATCTACCTGGTCAAAGACCAGGTTTCCCCATAACACATCTGGGGGCCCTAGAACACATCTAGGGTCTTATCCACCAAGGTACAATACCAAGTATCAACCCATGCATTAGGCAAGGGTTCCCTGGAACACATTCAAGGGCCCTAGAAAAAATCTAGGGTCTTATATCAACCATCAAGGAACACATCCAAGGATCAATCCAAGAACTGAGCAAGGATTCCCTGGAACACATCCAGGGGCCCTAGACATATCTAGGGACTTATATCAACCACCAAGGAACATATCCAAGGATCAATCCAAACACTGAGCAAGGATGATCCCTTAGGAACCCTACCATTTGGATGACATTTTCTTCCCAAAAGGAAGTGAGAAGATGCCTAAAGTTACCAATGATAGATAGCCATAATACTTAGCTTCCATCTTGTACCAAAAGAGCAAAATTGTATCGTTGCGTAAAGGAGGACTATTTGGAGGTGGAGAGATAGTGAGATTGCAATGAACCATTTGGGGGCCCAAACATCATGAGATTGCAGTACACCCAAGTTGAAATGACCATTTGAGGCAGAAGGATGTCAGATTGCAATGCACCCTTTGGAGTGTACTGCAATCTCATGATGTCTGAGCCTCCAAATGGTTTATTGCAATATCTCTATCTCTCGGCCTCCAAATGATCCTTTCAATTTGGGTGCACTGCAATCTCATAATCTCTAAGCCTCCAAATGGTCATAATGTTCATTTAAGTAGGTTCCATTCCTCCAAATATCTTGTCACCAGAAAGAAACTACCATTTTTGGTGGCATGTTTGGAGCCATACATTCATGTTAGAATTTATCCATACATTCATCTTAGATTTATCCATTGGTTAACCATAAACCTACACTGACAGATCCATAATATATAGAGGACATAATCAAAAGATTATACATACCTAAATGGTTATTTTTCAATTTATCAATTGAACATAACAATTCATAAAACATTAAACATAACTAGAATTGATGGCTATATAAACTTATATGCTAAAAGGAGCAATCACACCCAATCTGATGAACTGGTCGATAGTACAGTTGGAATGGTTTTCCACACATGTTTATCTTCAGCTGTATGGCCCTCTGTTAGTCTTGAGCTTCCCTCAATCGACAAAGAAAGATCTTAAAGTACATGCCAAAATCATTCAACCTCCATAAATATCTAAAAAATCAATACATGTAATAATTGTAGCGCATTATTTACTCTAAGATGAATTTTTACAAGAGTGTCAGAACATACCTGAATGATGTACTCTTGGTTTCGAGAATAATTTATTGGACCACACATCTAATATTTGATGAAACTGCCTCCCTTGATTTGAAGTAGCAGCGACGAAGTCAACATTGACTTTGTTGTTGCTCTGTTGGATCGAGGGAGGTTTGCTCCAATATTAAACGGCTCCAATAAATTATTTTGTACTGAACAGGTCAAACCACATGAAGGTGAAAGCTCTTAT
The DNA here is from genome assembly GCA_009831015.1 of Picea engelmannii. NCBI lineage: Eukaryota > Viridiplantae > Streptophyta > Pinopsida > Pinales > Pinaceae > Picea > Picea engelmannii. The sequence continues at coordinate 2,384,309 of ML776901.1, read as the reverse complement.
GCCCCCCCCCACCACTCACATCACTCTCAATTCCCCAATACCCAACATATAAATCTATTGAAATATTTATAGTAAAAACAAACATATATACATACCAATATTCACAATTGTTTACAATGAAATAACATGTTTCCTTGATCCATTTGTAGTGAGTGAAATATGGTAAAAACAGATTTTATATTAAATAATTATTAAAATATTCATGTACATCATCATTTAGTACTTTTAGCCGGCCTCTTCTTATTAGCTCTATAGTTCCTAATCATTTCATCAATATCTACGTCTTCGTTCTCTGGGTGCTCTTCAAAATATGATTGTGATTGCATCCTATCACACAGATCATGCCTAGTCGTGGGGTAATCATAGTGTAATAAAGGCCATTGTGATGAGACATCACCTACAAAAGAAAAAAATACAAAATTTAAATGGCTAGTTTTTAAATATCATTGAACTAGTTCAGTAATATTAAAAAAACACCTGGAATGTCATTATTTACCTAGTGCACTGGTCGACACCATTGGAATGGTTGCCCCCACGTGATCCTCTTCAACTATACGAGCCTCAAGTACAACATTCTCTACCGTTGAGACCACAAACTTTATAAGGACAATCATAAATGTATAAGTAAAAAAAAAATAGAAGTACAAATGTATAACTACAAAATTATTAAGTATATGATTAAAATACAACCATATTACTGTCATGTGCCGGCTCGGTCGTAGCACCATCGTGGGTTGTTCCCCCGTGGAAAATTGGGATTGAATGGGATGATAACCATCTTTTGGTTGCAAAATTCTATCAACGCACTGCTCTCCAATACTAGTGCGTTCGTCGACAGTGTTTCTCCCTTGATTAAAACAAAGTTGTAAATATTGACAATATGCAACATGACTGTATTCTTTTAATAATAAAGGTTAATGTGGACTGAATTTTATTTACCTTATCCTACAAAGTGGTTCTTGGTATCTGCCTCAATATTTTTCAGCGTTCAACTATCGCTTTATAGCTGTACTTGTAACCAAGCTGGAGGTCTTCCTCCATGGTTTCAGTACCAAACTCATCACCTTGCATTGCATAAGAGTATGTATTTTTTATATTATTTGCTGCAATTACCTAAACATTTTAAGGCAATGCAAATAAGATATTTAGGTACTTACAATTCATGACTGCAACTTCAAGTAGCTGCCCTAGCCTAGCCTGTGCTGGCCACATTTGGAAAGCCTTGCTTTTGTGGCCTTTGACATGTCAGTCAACCTATCATCAAAAGTTTCAAGTATGTTAATATATACCACAATTTTATTTACATCTAAAAAATTTGAAGGTATTCAATTGAAATTGTAATTTACCTTCTGGGACCAGAGGGTGTTTTTCCTTCATCTGTCAATTTCTTCTCTTTTGCGTCCTCAATGAGGGCCTTCCACTCCCTCTTTAGAATCATCAGAGGATTCTCATGCCTATGATTTTGTTTCAAGTGATTCCTATATGTTTCTCGCATATATTTTAAATATTGTCTAGCTGCGGTGATGGCCAAGGTCTTATTAAATGTATCTACACCAAAAAGGATTTCTAGATAAGCCATCAAATCTTTTTTGAGGTTGGAATTCTCGGAATTCCACCTCTCTCATATGGTGGGCCCAAAAATCAGCAAAGCCTTATTCTCCAAGGACCTATAAAAATCGTTGTTCCCTACACGCAAAAAGATTATATGATTATTAATTTAAAAATAATAATTTAGATGATTTATATTTGTCTACATAGAGAACATGAAAAAAATAAAATTTTAAAAATTACCTGGGACTTTAACCTGCTTTAATGGAAGCCCTTCCTCGTTGACCATAAAGGGTCCGTGTGCTGGTCACACATCTTTCTTTAGGAAAATAAACCATATAGTTTTTCAAATCATCGACCTCATCTCTATCACCACCTCCAGAGCTTACCTGTGTGGCCACTTCCTTGGTGTGTGTGTCATGGCTTCCACCCAATGGTGTGGGAGGTGGAGATATGAATAGCTGTATCCTGACAGCTATATGAGGGCCTACGTTGGGACCCTGTGGCATCTGTGTAGTGCCACTACTACCGATCCAAAAATCTCTATATAAGAAAGAAAACATTTTTTTGTTTAGATAATGTAAAAGTTAAAAATCAATATTTCATAATTGATCTTATGAAATAAAAATAAAACCACTTGAAATTATGGTTATTACCTTATATGTCTTATGCGTTGTCATAACTTCTTTGATCCTTTCTTCAACCTTAGGAGTTTGATCTATAATATCTAACAAGTGAGGTGGTTCCTTGTTTCCTTTATTGATCGTTTTTCTAATTAAAACCATAGGGTCAGGGATTCATACAAATCCATTTCACCGAGCAAATCATCATCAACATCACATCCTGCCGACTACATATTCGACAAAATAAATGATAATTTAGTTATGTAAACAATTAAAATAATTGATCGCCACAAAAATAAAATGCACATTAAATGCAATTCAAAAATTGTTGTTCATTTACCTGTTCTGAGGCTTCTTTTGATTTACCATGATCACCCTGCCACATTACGTTAAAATTAGAACTGTGATCATTATCATGAGAAAAAATTCAAATTTATGAGAAATTCAAATGTTGATAACAAAAATAAGACACACTGAGTACTAAACAGACCGAAGCTCTCCAAATGGATTAATACTGTAAAGAACATAATGAAAATCATAAAATATGAGAGTCATTTCTTATAGGTTGGGTAAATTAGTATACGTACCACCCCCATAATAGAAACATCTGTATCTATTAGATTCAAATTGTAATCAATCAATAACTCTTCCCCTGCAAGTATTGATTTTATTGCACATATGAATACACAGTTTCCTTCACGCCCCTCAAATACACAATTGGGTCACTTATTTGTGGTCACAGGTCATGTACTGTTTATAAAACTTGCAATATTCCCCATTGCTTTTGGCCTTCCATCAATATAGATAGTTTCTCCTTTATTTTGACCATTGTCTTTTAGCTGTATATAATTTGCAGCCAAGCCATATATTCACATACTTTTTGTATATTGGATATTTCGTATCCAATATTTGTAGATATAACAGGGTCTAACATACTCCATCAATTTGGTTAATCCATTGTAACATACTTTTATGCCATCCATGTAAAATATCCCCAAACCATGTAATGACGATGGAGCAATCTGATATATCCTTTCGTTTACAAAAAGAACAATGTTTATTTCAGGAAGATCCTTGGGTACCGATTTTTTCACTATATGTTTTTACCTCAAGGGAACCTCAATGTCATCTATGCTTTCATGATCATAATAAAATGATCCCCCTTTCGCAAGAAAAAATTCCATGCATCTATGGAATTTTCTTCTGATCTTCTCACCTCTAGTTGATCTCCGCCTGTTAAACCTACTAGATGTCTCACTTTCCTCTATTCTACCTGAACTTCCCTCACTCAATGAAGATAGATCTGACAAATACCTATTTTATTGTACGTCCTATAAAACCATTAATGACAGAAACATCCAGTCAATCAAGATGTAACACTAGTTCATTACTAGTATCGTATTAGTATCACAATAAGCTCATAATGATTACCATAATGTTACTCTTTCACAATTGTATTATTCTCTATTACTATTGGTATACTACCTGGGAATTATAGGGGAATTTTTGGAGTCAAATGACATAAACACCAAGAAATGCAAAGCATTTTGAGATATTTTTAGTTTCTTACAAATTCATGTTCTATGACTCTCCCTGTCTAGTTTTTTCCATATTTTTGAGCTTTGGACTTGAAATGGTTAGAGTGGGATAAGTGATGTTGTTGTTCTTGTCCATTACCTTGACTCACTCCATCCAGAAAAGGACGAATTTTTAATTACCTTGACTCACTCCATCCAAAAAGGATAAATGGGACAAGCCATTATTCAAAGGCCATGATTACATATTGGTCGGATTAATGGTGAATGGACATTGTGGCTAAGTGGACATTGCATGGGCTTCATTATGACATTTTTAATTTTCACAACTCCCAAGGTATATTCAAAACTCCTGAGTTCATTCACAACTCTCGATGAAATCTTACAACTCTCAAGGCATTGGTCAGAATGACATAGGCAGTTTGGGGATATTATTCATGCACATGGACCTCTCATGCGATGCCACATTACAAATATTGGAGTAGTCAACTTGTTTGCACATTTGGAGGCATGTGTCACATAGTTTGATGGATGACCTCCTAGTTTGATCGATGTTGGATATTGACAAGAAAACATGCTTCCTAGACAAGACCTCAATGGCTAAGATTTTTGTGGAAATGAACTTGGGAGATGGATTGCTTGAAGGAATTGATATCCAAGTGGGGAATTGTTCTTATTGTCAGGAAATAGACAATGTTAAGATTCCCTTTTGGTGTTCCATCCTTCATATGTATGGTCACCTTAGGTAAAATTTCCCTAAGAAATATACACCCAACGATGAGGAAGAAGTTGAAGAGTGAATAGAGGACATTTCCAAGCTCACAATTGATCTATTTCAAATAGATCAATTTCATGTCTATTTAAAATTTATCAATTTCATGTCTATTTCAAATAGATCAATAGTCTATTTAATAGTATTTAAAATTGAGATTCTATGTCTATTTCACATGGATGATGTTTATTTTCTATTAGATATATATTATATGGYGAAGAATGACCCTTCCCGGGTTTTAATTAGTCATGTCCTTAAAATATAGGATAATTGAAGGTTCGAATAATGGAATGTTTGTTGAAGTAGTTTCAATGGCACACTATGTTATATTACATGTCCTCGCGTTATCCTAAGGTTTTGGCAAGGTGTCTCAGGTGATACCTTCCTTGTAACAAGGGATTGATATGCCAAAACTACACTTAAATGCCTATGTTGAACACTTAAGTGGACCCTAGTCTATTTCTCAAGCTAACATTTGGCTTAATTGTAAAGACCCAATCTTGGTAAATGTGAGACCTTTGTAATATGGAGGATTGATCATACTAGGAGTTAGTAGGGTTCTAGTGGAAGGGAAAGTAATTAATACTAATCTTTCTACAAGTAGTATCTACAACCTAACAAGAAAAAAAAGGTCAAAAGGTTTCTTTTTTCCATACACTAGTCATCAACATTGCAGAGGTCCAAGTTATTTTTATGCTTAATTCATCATAGAATTTAAAAATCCTAAAACTAAACAATAAAAATTGCATTGAGAAAAATTACATTGAAAATTTGGACCTGTTGATTTCTCTATGCAATTGGGCCCATTTGAAAAACTTGGTACCTAAAGGAGGAGGTAATCGAATAGAAGAAGGATTGGTAGGAGGCCCATCGACCCTATTGTGCATCATTTTAAAAAAAATATTTCAATACAAAACCTAAGCATACCGATTTGTTTTTTAAATAATTCAATCAAATCCCCCTTGGCTCTGATCAAATACTCCTCTCTGCCTTGAGCTCCTATACGTTCCCTCCTCTTCATGCGACCTACCTCCTCTGCGTGCCCTCCTCTCTGCCCTAACCTTCTCTCCTTCTCCTAGCTCGTGCAACCAACTACGACCTCCTCTCTACTGATCTCACCTCGGCCTTATCCTAGCTCACACAATCAACTACGATCTCCTCTCTCCTTCTCCTCCAGCTAGCCCGCACACGAGGATCTCACATGATCGGCCTTCTCCTATAGCTAGCTTGCACGCGGGGATGAAATGGGTGTTTTGTTTTTTTGTTTTGAAATTTTGTTTTGTTATTTGTTTTTTTTGGTATTTTTTTTTTGTTTTTGTTTTTATTATAGTTATATATAATATAATATATATATTATATAATATATATATTATATAATATATATAATTTATACCATGGATGAGTATAAAAAATCCTAGATTCTATCAAGATTCTAGGGTTACTTCAACCCTTACACTACCTAATCAAATATGGGAGTCTATTCTCTCAAAGTGTCTTTTTATTTACTCATTCACTTGTTCTAGGTACGACATTACTAAAATTGGTGTCAATTGATGTTAAATGGGTTATTTGGTACATAATAGTGTGCTCATTATGAAGGATAGAGAAAGAGATATTCTTGTGTAATTTTGGGATGTGACTACATGTGCCAAGGAGGGATTACTAGTTTTAAGGCTAGCTTGTTGATGATCTTTGGTGGAGTGACTAGGTTTTGTTAGGAGTGATTCATGGATATGGGGAGTTTGTAGCTAGTGATTTCTTATGGTTTACCTAGCTAGGGTTGGAGAGATTTACTTGTACCATCTTGGATTGAGTTTTTGGTATGTATGTGTGCTTCATATTATATATATGTGTGTGTGTGTGTGTGTGTGTGTGTGTGAATTATTCAAGCTATCCAAATTTCGTGTAATTGTAGATTTGAATTGTAGCCCCCTCCTCATATAAGTTCTCCTATAAATAATCACATAAGAATGGATGATAACCTTTTCACTAAATCAAACAAATGGTGCAATTATCATAATATCAACACTCACAACTCGAATGAATGTCAAGTCCTTCGATATAAAAACTCTTCTTTTTCCCAACAAGGTTCATGATCTCCCTTGGTCCAGGTTACTACGACTTGACAGTGCACTTCTCCTAAACAAAATGATACATCTCAACTCAACACTTCTTTAAGACAAGATATCCTTCCACAACCTACCGAAATTAATCCTCCTTGACTTGAACCTAGGTCAACATAAAAAATAATCAAGTCACTCCCTTTGACACAAGCATTGGGTGATGTACCTCTAGATTCCCCTTAGACCCACTCTTACCTCATAGGTTTCCTCAAAATTAGGGAGAAAGTGAAACTAGACTCAAAATTAATTTACACTCATGAAACCCAACTACATGCCAAGTTAATTCACACCCATGATGTCTCAGTGGGAAATTACATCCCATGATGGGTTACAGTTGGGAATTGTACCTCCACCCCTCTCAAAATGACTTGAAATGCAATCACCTTCCTTGGGAACTTGTGTCATTCATGAGAGAAACCTTCCTCTTCTATGTTGATCCTTTGTCTTATCCCTTCCAATGTTGCGCCGCCATCGATGGATTCTCTCTTGAACTAATTGTTATTGTGTTGTTGGCTTTGGTCATCGAACCTATGGGTGGAAACTCATTTCCGCTCATTTGGGTCTCCTAAAGAGCAATTACCATGGGGAACTTGGTCATTTGATGGATGAAACACAACACAATTCACTTAGTTAGCCACCCTAGTCCTTCTAACTATTATATACCATTCTCTCTTGGAAGTTGTATGCATGGGGTTCGATTAACATTGTGTTGGTCCTCTCCCCTTGGCATATTTTGTTGGAAATCTTGGATTTTATCATATCTCCAATTGGATATTTTTATTCACATCAACATTGTGATGTATGCCACTACATATTTGACATGTGTAGCTAACCCATGCACTAAATCCATCAACATACTAATCTAGAAACAAGTTACAATTATAAGCCACACACCTAATTTATGCACCTACCCACACACCTAACCCATGCACCTAATGCATGCAACTAGAGCACACAACTAACCACTATTAATGTTAGTGTTTTATTAAGGGTGGATGTATCTATCACATCAACCCAGGAACTTGCACCCCTAATGTGTTAATTACTCCTAATTCCAAACATGGCCACTAAAGCACTAACCCAAAACCACTATTCTAAGCCACCCAAATATCCTAATGCACTTAACCCACACAATTGAACGATGTAGCTAATCGATGTGCTTAACTCACACAATTGACCAATGTAGCTAATTGATGCACTTAACCCACATAGTTAATTTGGTGCCCCATCAATGAAATTCTCCATGATAGAAGGAAAACCCACTTCATTGAATTAACATTCCATGTTGCTAACAAACCCATTTTTCATAATATTATATTTGGGTACTAGTAAGGCTTATAATAATTCAAAAGCATACATAGATGCATTATTAAATGAAGTGGAAAAAATTCAACAAATTCTTAATTATTTCAGGGAAACCATGCCCATGTTCAACATTAAGCACATTCACATACACATAGCTTGCATGAATACAACATCAGTGTCGTGATGGAGAATACAATAAAATTGCAGATTTATTAAAAGAGAGAACACTTGTTTTTTTAACAAGATATGGTCCAAGAAACTCACTGGATAAAAACAATTCATTGCCTAACCATAGTCATCTAGTGTAGATGCCACCCCCAAGTTGGGCTATGAGACCACCAAGGTGAAGAAACCATCTACATGCTTACATATCATTCAACCCAACCCATTGCTCTCACAAATCAATGAATTTTCACACTATAAAGTATCACATGCACCTCGTCCAATGATCAATCAACCATAAATATCTCTTCCATGCCATACACAACACAAGGGAAAATGTTTCCTTTCTTTACTCAACAATCCCTCAAGCATATATTTCCTTTTCAGTGCCCTCATGTGGGCATAAATAGTCCAATCCACCGATTTATTTATGGAAAACCTAGTGGAGTATTTCTTTAGCTCTTAAATAATTAATAAGAAACTATTTCATGGGCATGGGGTTAAAGGTTTTCTAATTTTCATTTCCTCTATGCTTATCTACAACCATCTATCTCTCTTCCAAGGTTTGCTATTCCCATTGTTGCATTAGTTTTGGTCATTTCTAAATTTGGATTATTGAGTAACTAAGGGGAATATAGTGTGGGGGTTATGTGAATAATGGTGAGAATGATCACAATAGAATTTACATGAGGTAGGAGAATGCATGAATGACTCACACTTATTGAAAATGTTTAAACTCCTTACTGATGTGGGGATTTATTTAATGTTGGAGGATATCAAAGATGTGTCATTGCGACTAAGTGGACATATGTTAGTGACAAAGATGTCATCACCTCATCATCTTCACTCATAGATTATTTAGAGTACAATGCCATCAACTCATCATTTTTATTACTGTTGTCATCGACCCAGTCTTATTATTGTCATCACAGTTCTGAAAATGTCCATAGTTAAAGTGCTCTCATGAGGAAACCTACACTCTGAGTAATGAATACCATGTCAGATCAAGATCTACATTCTCTGCATTGAATTACTTCACCATGTTTTAATGAATTCTCAGCTCCTTGAAACCAAAATCAATCCTGAAACCCAAATCCATCCTTGATGATAATTTAGATAGCCATAATTTAATTCGTTGGATACCAACTATGATTCTTGCAATACTCTCTTGGTAATAAAATAATTGTAGATATTTTAAAAGCTTCAATTGTTGGAAAAATACTGAGAGGGCGGGGTGAATCAGTGTTTTTAGCTTTTAACAATTTTTCACTTTTCTTTCACTGAAAAATCCTAGTCTACTTTATGGAGACTAGTTGATGTATATTCTTATGAAAACAGTAGTGCATCCAGAGATCATATTATGGATTTATTCATTTATCAGATGTCTTTTAAACAATATTTCAACAAAATAAACTAACATAGATGAATAGGACACATGAACACCAGGATTTAAGGTGGAAACCCAAATAGGGAGAAAACCACCGCTGCTGTTGTCAATGTCTTCAATGATTATTATTAAGAACACATTCTACAACAATGTACTAGTGCAGACTCCTACTAGTACGCAGGCTTCTACCTGCAGAAGGCTACAACCTTCTCTCGTTTACCAGCCTTTCCTGGAAGGGAGCTTCAACCCCCTGAAGATAGCACCAGTTTCTACTGGCAGATTGCTACTGCTGAAAGGTTTAACCCTCATGCTCACTGCTGAGCACGTTTCATTAATTTTCACACTGGATCTGGCAGTTTCATCTAATGGTTCTGACAGTAACAGAAATTATCTCAAGGGTAAACACAGATCTACAAACTGTCAGGCAGTTACCAAAGAACACATATTAAACAACTTAATAAACCTGGAGATGAAGCCTCTGATCTCATGGTTGTTGTACCCACTGTCGTGATCTCTCTGTCAATGTAGATCTGCCGTCTGACTCCCACAAGGAGGTTCCTCTTTCTTCCAGCCTTTCATACTGCCAGCGCAAATGACATCACCCACAGATATCCCTGCTGTCAGAGAAATGGCCTCCGCATCCTTCCACACCCTCTGCCGAGAGCATCGACCCCTTTTAAACCCATTGGTCCAGGACCCGTTCAACGCTCATCGGGTCCCATATTTATTGCTCGGAGGAAATCGAGCCTCCTTTTGAAATTTGAATTAAACTTATCCGCGCCTTTTTCGAATCAGGTTTCGGTATCCCATATGCTAGCCCCTTCCAGCTACACAATGGTCCATGTGACCTGCCTTCGTGCGACCTTGGTCTTAACACTCCATCGGAGTTTCGACACTTGCGATGACAATGTTTATGTCATCGCGATTTCCCGATTCGCGATGCGTTTCATCCCTCCTGACTGAGCCCTGGTCCATGTGACCATTACCCATGACCACAACCTAACCCCGTCGGGGCTACGGGGTTTGTGATGCATTAATGCATTCACCCGGTGATTCCCGATCGTCCAGATCCCGACGCTCCATTCATAAGCTAA
>ML776901.1:2349897-2367977 GCA_009831015.1 Picea engelmannii | reverse complement strand
AGATGTCTTTTAAACAGTATTTCAACAAAATAAACTAACACAGATGAATAGGACACATGAACACCAGGATTTAAGGTGGAAACCCAAATAGGGAGAAAACCACCGCTGTTGTTGTCTCTGTCTTCAATGATTATTATTAAGAACACATTCTACAACAATGTACTAGTGCAGACTCCTACTAGTACGCAGGCTTCTACCTGCAGAAGGATACAACCTTCTCTCGTTTACCATCCTTTCATGGAAGGGAGCTTCAACCCCCTGAAGATAGCACCAGTTTCTACTGGCAGATTGCTACTGCTGAAAGGTTTAACCCTCATGCTCACTGCTGANCACGTTTCATTAATTTTCACACTGGATCTGGCAGTTTCATCTAATGGTTCTGACAGTAACAGAAATTATCTCAAGGGTAAACATAGATCTACAAACTGTCAGACAGTTACCAAAGAACACATATTAAACAACTTAATAAACCTGGAGATGAAGCCTCTGGTCTCATGGTTTCTGTACCCACTGTCGTGATCTCTCTGTCAATGTAGATCTGCCGCCTGACTCCCACAAGGAGGTTCCTCTTTCTTCCAGCCTTTCATACTGCCAGCGCAAATGACATCACCCACAGATATCCCTGCTGTAAGAGAAATGGCCTCCGCATCCTTCCACACCCTCTGCCGAGATCATTGACCCCTTTTAAACCCATTGGTCCAGGACCTGTTCAACGCTCATCGGGTCCCATATTTATTTCCAGGAGGAAATCGGGCCTCCTTTTGAAATTTGAATTAAACTTATCCGCGCCTTTTTCAAATCGGGTTTCGGTATCCCATATGCTAGCCCCTTCCAGCTACACAATGGTCCATGTGACCTGCCTTCGTGCGACCTTGGTCTTAACACTCCATTGGAGTTTCAGCACTTGCGATGACAATGTTTATGTCATCGCGATTTCTTGATTCGTGATGCGTTTCAGCCCTCCTGACTGAGCCCTGGTCCATGTGACCATTACCCATGACCACAACCTAACCCCGTCGGGGCTATGGGGTTTGTGATGCATTAATGCATTCACCCGGTGATTCCCGATCGTCCAGATCCCGACGCTCCATTCATAAGCTAACAGTTGGCCTCCACTACGCCTCTATCCTCCTTCGCTGCTGTGCTGACAGTTGTATCCCACTCATCGGGATTTCGCGGATCGCGATTTTGAGTTGCGCAAAACCTTTGTGCCCGAGATCTCCGATATCCCGATGTCCAATATGCCGACGGTGCCTTGATCTTCGACACCTGTCCCTGCTGATGAATGGTCCCTATTCCTCCATACTCCTTTTCACCCGATCCCCGAAATTCCGTACAGAGCTGTGATCAACGGTCCTGGTGTGATCTTGCATTGACGGTTGCGATTGAATCGCAATATCGCATTTCGCGATTTCGGGGTTTTTATTGACGAGTGATTTGGACCTTTCAAAGTCCCGAACCCCGATATTCTGCTGACGTCACACGTGTTAAACACTGCCACGTGTCACTCTGATTCGTGACATACTAGTGCCTGAACTGTTGAATCTTCCTGCCACCTGTCATTACTTGGTTGTGCCACGTGTCATCACCTGGTTGTGCCACCTGTCAGTCGGGATTTCGCATATCGCGAAATCGGGATTTTCATTGCATGTTTTCTTTGCATGTTGAAACCCCGATCCCCGAAACTCCGATGAAGCCTCCAAGCTGCAAGTGGACGGTCCCGATCTCTTCTTGTTTTAACGGCTGTGATTTCATCGCGAAATCGCATATCGCGATTTCGGGGTTTTCGTTGTCATTGTTCACGAGACTCGTGAAACTCCGATTCCCGATTCTCCGATGGCTTATCGCCCTCGCTTCTTTTGCAGATATGACGACTGTCGGGTATCTGCTTCCAATCTGACGACGCAGATCACTTCTTCTACATGCCAACAACTGCACTTAACATCTGCGCAGTTTCTCCCGATCCAGCAGCTGTCGAGATTTTCGAGTGAGATCCGACGACTCTCGGTCTCTTTCCTGTGCTCCTTGCACGTAAAAGGGCGCTATGCCTCCTGAGCTTATTCTTTTGTTTGTCTGTCATCCTGTAAGACAGGCCAACAATCCTTTGTACATTCTTCCTGTATACATGCCATCTTCATTGCTGTACTTGCCATCAATGACAAGTATATGCTACCTGTTAAACATTTCCAACATCAATCACACCCTTTGTGGTAGAAACCATATGGGTTGGGTATGCTATTTACATGTAGCATTTTGGATTTGGTATCAAGAAAATATTTTCCAATGTGAATTCATGCAACAATCCTTATTCAGATGGCTTTAATATTTAGAAGGAGCACATTTAGACTTTCATCAACACTCATCATAGCCACAGTATTATGAAATTTCCCACAGTAAATTGGAGCATAGAATATGGTGACCAACTTCCTATCTACATAGGTTTTTGTCAATATTCCTCACTATGATCATGTAGCAATACTGATCAATAACTTTTCCTATTGACAAACTTTGGATCTTGTCATTCTAATCATCACAGGAATGCACTTTGTCTTCTTTCATGTTATTGTATGCCACATACATATTGATTTGTCCATGATAGGGCTTGTTGTGCTGTAGTGACAAAGTGCCTTAATGCACAATGTTATTTTGTCAATGCCAATGAACAACAATGTCTCTCATCTGTTTGACATCAGTGCCAATGCCATCAATGACAACCTATATTGCCATATTGCCAATATCTCTCTAGACAGTTCTTCAATGATGGACCACCTTTCTTGATTCCTTTCCTGATACATTCTTACAGAACCTGAAGCGGTACTAATTCAAACCTTGTGGTACAACATTTTTGTATAGGTTATGCATCAAAATTTGACATGGTTAGACTAGATAGTTTCCTAATTCAAACCTTGTGATACAATATTCTTACAGAACATTGTGATACATTCTTACAGAACATTGCGGTACATTCTTACATAAAATTTCGGTGATACATGGTTAGTGGTACTAATTCAAACCTTGTGATACATTCTTATAGAACCTTGCGGTACTATGCATTGAAATTTGGCATGGTTAGACTAGATAGTTGTCTTGAAGGTATGGGAGGGTTTTGATACTTAAGGATGTTTGATGTCCCCACATAATTCTTAAGGAGGGTTTTATAATTGAATTACCAAGTCGAGTTGATGTCGCAGAAGCTTCAATTCACCCACCACAAATGTAATCTTGCATCGACCCCGCATAGTGAGTAGTGAATGGGGCCAATGTTGAAATATTTTCAAAATGTGCATGTATACGTTGAAATTCGACATGGTTAGACTAGACACATGGCTTGATGGTATGGGAGGGTTTCAATACTCAAGGATGTATGATGTACCCACATAATCTTTGAGATCATCCACAGTTGCATCAACATTTATCATGCTACACCTCTCATTGTCATCATTCTTCATTCCCTTCTATAGAATTGTTGTCGGAACTATCTTGAAATTTGACATGGAAATTCAAATACACCCATCATGAATTCCTTCCACCGACCCCGCACAGTGAGTAGTGAATGGGGCCAACGTTGAAATGTTTTCAATATGTGCCCATATGCATCGAAATTTGACATGGTTAAACTAGATAGTTGCCTTGAAGGTATGGGAGGGTTTCGATGCTTAAGGATGTTTGATGTCACCACATAATAATTAAGGAAGGTTTGATTATTGAATTACCAAGTCGATTTGATGTCGCATAAGCTTCAATTCACCCACCACAAATGTCATCTTGGACCAAACTCGCATAGTGAGCAATGAATGGGGCCATCGTTGAAATTTCTTCAAACTGTGCATGTATGCATTGAAATGCGACATGGTTATACTAGACACATACCTTGACGGTATGGGAGGGTTTCAAGACTCAAGGATGTCTGATGTCTCGAACACATAATCTTTGATATCGTCCATGTGTGCAATAACGTTAATAATGGGCATCTCATTGTCAAATTTCGTTGTTTCCATATGTAGAATATTTGTTGGAACTCTCTTGAAATGTCATGGAACTTCCAATTCAACCACCACAAATGTCATCTTTCACCGACCCTGCATAGTGAGCAGTGAATGGGGCCAACGTTGAAATTTCTTCAATATGTGCCTATATGCGTCGAAATTCGACATGGTTAGACTATACAAATGGCTTGATGGTATGGGAGGGTTTCAAGACTCAAGGATGTATGATGTCCCCATATAATATTTGAGATCGTCCACATTTGCATCAACGTTCATCATGTTGCACCTCTCATTGTCATCATTCATCATTCCCTTCTATAGAATCGTTGTCAAAAATATCTTGAAATTTGACATCGAAATTCAAATACACCCATCACAAATTTATTCCACTGACCCCGTACAGTGAACAGTGAATGGGGCCAACATTGAAATGTTTTCAATTTGTGCCCGTATACATCGCAATTTGACATGGTTAGAGTAGATAGTTGTCTTGAAGGTATGGGAGGGTTTCGATACTTAAGGATGTTTGATGTCACTGCATAATACTTAAGGAGGGTTTGATTATTGAATTACCAAGTCGAGTTGATATCGCAGAAGCTTCAATTCACCCACCACAAATGTCATCACGCACTGACCCTGCATAGTGAGCAGTGAATGGGGCCAACATTGAAATTTCTTCAAACTGTGCATGTATGCATCGAAATTCGACATGGTTAGAATAGACACATATATTGATGGTATGGGAGGGTTTCAAGACTCAAGGATGTCTGATGTCCTAACCACATAATCTTTGAGATCGTCCATGTTTTCAACAATGTTCATAATGGGTGTCTCATTGTCAAATGTCGTTGTTTCCATCTGTAGAATCTTTGTTGGAACTCTCTTGAAATGTCATGGAAATTCCAATTCAAGCACCACAAATTTCATCTTGCACTAACCCTGCATAGTGAGCAGTGAATGGGGCCAATGTTGGAATTTCTTCAATATGTGTCTGTATGCATCAAAATACGACATGGTTAGACTAGACACATGGCTTGATGATATGTGAGGGTTTCAAGACTCAAGTATGTATGATGTCACCACATAATATTTGAGATCATCCACATTTCCATGAACATTCATCATGATGCACCACTCATTGTCATCATTCTTCATTCCCTTCTATGGAATTCGAAACTATCTTGAAATTTGACATGGAACTTCAAATACACCCATCACAAATTTCTTCCACTGACCCTACACAGTGAGCAGTGAATGGGGCCAACGTTGAAATGTTTTCAATCTGTGCCTGTATGCATTGAAATTTGACATGGTTAGACTAGATAATTGCCTTGAAGGTATGGGAGGGTTTCAATACTTAAGGATGTTTGATGTCACCGTATAATACTTAAGGAGAGTTTGATTATTGAATTACCAAGTCGAGTTGATGTTGTAGAAGCTTCAATTCACCCACCACAAATGTCATCTTGCACCGACCTCGCATAGTGAGCAGTGAATGGGGCCAACGCTGAAATTTCTTCAAACTGTGCATGTATGCATCAAAATTCAACATGGTTAGACTAGACACATACCTTGATGGTATGGGAGGGTTTCAAGACTCAAGGATGTCTGATGTCCTGACCACATAATCTTTGAGATCATCCATGTTTGCAACAACGTTAATAATGGGCATCTCATTGTCAAATGTCATTGTTTACATCTGTAGAATCTTTGTTTGAACTCTCTTGAAATTTCATGGAACTTCCAATTCAACCACCACAAATGTCATCTTGCACCGACCCCGCATAGTGAGCAGTGAATGGGGACAACATTGAAATTTCTTCAATATGTGCCTGTATTTGTCGAAATTTGACATGGTTAGACTAGAGACATGGATTGACGGTATGGGAGGGTTTCAAGACTCAAGGATGTATGATGTCCCCACATAATCTTTGAGATTGTCCACATTTGCATCAACGTTCATCATACTGCACCTCTCATTGTCATCATTCATCATTCCCTTCTATAGAATCGTAGTCGGAACTATCTTGAAATTTGACATGGAAATTCAAATAAGCCCATCACAAATTTCTTCCGCCGACCCCGCAAAGTGAGCAGTGAATGCGGCCAACATTGAAATGTTTTCAATCTGTGCCCATATGCATCGAAATTTGACATGGTTAGACTAGATAGTTTCCTTGAAGGTATGGGAGGGTTTCGATACTTAAGGATGTTTGATGTCACCGCATAATACTTAAGGAGGGTTTGATTATTGAATTACCAAGTCGAGTTGATGTCGCGGAAGCTTCAATTCACCCACCACAAATGTCATCTTGCACCGAACCCACATAGTGAGCAATGAATGGGGCCAACGTTGAAATTTATTCAAATTGTGCATGTATGTGTCAAAATTCGACATGGTTAGACTAGACACATACCTTGATGGTATGGGAGGGTTTAAAGACTCAAGGATTTATGATGTCCCAACCACATAGTCTTTGAGATCATCCATGTTTGCAACAATGTTCATAATGGGCATCTCATTATCAAATGTCATTGTTTCCATATGTAGAATATTTGTTGGAACTCTCTTGAAATGTCATGGAACTTCCAATTCGACCACCACAAATGTCATCTTGCACCGACCTCACATAGTGAGCAATGAATGGGGCCAACGTTGAAATTTCTTCAATATCTGTCTGTATGCGTCGAAATTCGACATGGTTATACTAGACACATGGCTTGACGATATGGGAGGGTTTCAAGACTAAAGGATGTATGATGTACCCACATAATCTTTGAGATTTCTCACATTTGCATCAACGTTCATAATGATGCACCTCTCATTGTCATCATTTGTCATTCCCTTATATAGAATCTTTGTCAGAACTATATTGAAATTTGACATGGAACTTCAAATACACCCATCACAAATTTTTTCCACCGAACCCACACAACGAGTAGTGAATGGGGCCAACATTGAAATGTTTTCAATCTGTGCCCGTATGCATCGAAATTTGACATGGTTAGACTAGATAGTTTCCTTGAAGGTATGGGAGGGTTTTGTTGGTGTATAAATATGTTCAATATATATCTTACACTCATTTAAATGTCAATCCGGGATTCGTAATCAAAAGAATTGTAACACTATATGTGTCGAGAATAGGTAACCTACCTAAGTCTATTGCATATAGGAAATAATTAATAACATAAAAGACTCTGTTTCGAAGATTTCTAAATACTTCTAAAACCCTTGAACTTAGAAGAGAAAACTGATGATGAAACTTAAACAAAAAACCAATCAAAGAGATTCTATCCTAGAGAAACAAGTTTGTTCATTTCAAGCTCATGAATTAAAGGGATGAAATTAAGAAGCTTGTCTCCTGTAGCAATCAAAACAATAAGTAACAATCAACTCCAATCACTCTTGAAATCAAAATCAACTCTAGCTTCATGTAATTCAAACAAATCAGTACAAGGAATATTCAGTATAACCGAGAGACTTCATTACAGAGCATGAAGATGAGGTATAAAGTCTTATGGTTCTTTGATGTACTAAAGCTACTGCAATCATAAACTCAAGATATCAGTCCCATGCTTCAAATAATTAAATGACCATCTCCAACATTTGAGAATGAAATATCTATTCAATCTAGCACTTGATTATTCACACCAATCCAAAAACGATTAACTCAATGTTGAACTCTAAAAATAAATTAAAGATCATTAACACACACACGTTGTTGAAAAATATTCACACAAACACACAGAAAGTATACATGGAGGTTTACCTTAGTTGGGGAGGTGGGCCCTTGCCGAACCAACAGGGAAAATCTTAAGAAAGTAACAGACTAAAGATTTTCACTCACATTTAGGAATTGACATAAAAGATCTTTTGCACTAATTCAACTGGTAAATTGGATCAACAGTTCTTTAATTCATACATAAAAAACGATATGTATCGTCTGGTTCTGATAGCATACTTCGTTGCATTCCTTATTATCCCCATCCCTATCACCTATACAACATTCCTTATATAAGGTAAGTTGATAATATCAATATCTATAGATAAGAATTAAACAGTTTGAGAGATTTTACAATTGATATTTACATCGAATTTCTAGGAATCGAATCCATCCTCATGAAACAAAGTGCATGAGCAATGGAGTCTCTCGTAATATGGAAAACTGATTTGGGAGCTTCTGTTCAACCGCCTTCTTGAAATCTTCACCATCATACTGGTCCAACTGGTGCATTCTAGAAATAGAGGTTTTGGTACTAGAATACACACAGTCACGAATCTGAGTACCAGAATGGGCACGGAGCAGATAGTACCGAAATAGCGCATGACTTGGTACCATAATAAATTTGGAGTAGATGGTACTGGATCAAAATTGCCTTGGGTACCAGAATGGATTTGGTACCGGATTGCACGATGATTGGTAATACTGGAATGGCACAAGTACTGGATAGGATGCTCATAAATCAAAGCATTAGGACTATACAAAATAAAACACTTTAATCAAATTATTTCAAGAAAGTTAAACAAACATTCTTCAAATCGTCAATTACCTCTTGTGAACATGAACAAGGCTATTAGGTATGTGTTTGAGAGGAAATAGTCAAATATAGACTTATAAAATAGGCAAAAAGACTCGGATACAAGGTAAGATAGGGTATTATACATGTCAAAACAGGGACTCAACATGTCCCCCATGTTGAAGGTGTTGCATGTCCTCATGCAATGTTATCAAAAACTGATACCCAAAAAAAAAACTTTATGAAAAAATGGATCTTCCTCTGTCATTTCTCAGGTTGCAGGATGTTGAAACCAGAAACCTCACTTTTCAATTCCTTCTTAATTAACCTATTGTATTGGATCAATCGTAAGACCTTGTTGAGTTTGGCAGAGACCTCTGCATGTTGTTCTTTCAATTGTGCATTTTCTACCTTGATATGTCTGTCCAATACTTTGTATTCCTCAACTTCTTGCTTCAGCCTCTCAACCTTTGCTATCAATATTTGTTTGTTCAGAGACTTGTCTGGACTAGATGTGATTGCCTCCTTAGTTATCTCTTCTCGGGATTCTTTTTCTTTCCTCAAACCCCTCAAAGTCTCTGTTACCAATCCTTCTGTCTCACTTACTGTTACCAACCCTTCTGCTTCACTCACTATAGCTCCACAGCCACTTCCTTTCTCTGGAGAACTTGGAATATCCATGGGTTCCTTTTGAAGAGATGATATATTTGGAACTATCATCTTCTTGGCCATGCTTCTGGTCACTCTCCGTATGGGGGGCAGGGCCTCTTTACAATTGCTGACAGGGGTAGTAATTTGCTCAAACAACTTCCTTTTTTTAATCTTAACACTGGTTGTAGGCCTGGACACCTGTTTCTCCTATGCGGACTTGATTTTTATCTTAAGGCCTTGAGTTGTGAATTCTGGATTTTGCTTCTGATGGCCAGCCCGTATTTCTACCCTGGAAGATTGAGCCGTAGGTTCTAGAATTTGTGCCTTCTCCCTTTCGAGCTTTTTATTTCTGCTTGTCACCTTAGCAGTTTCTTTCAATTCACCAACCAGTTTATGGGAAGACCAAGTAACTTCAGGAGTATTTTTCAATTATTTAGGGGATTTCAGAGGGGGTTTTATAGTTGCCTCATGTAAAATCTCCTGTTGATCTGTCTCCTCCTTCTTTTGTTTCTTACTCTGTGATAGTTGGTCTTTAAGATGCAGGACTGAGCTAGATGCTTTAAACTGTGTAGACTTTCTCTTTTTTTGTAAGTTGAGGTCAGGGGTCTTCTCTACTTGGCTGGATGGTTATAAAGACACCTCCATGATTTCTTCAAGAACGTTGTCTCCTAGCTCAGAGTATTCCTTTTTATCCTTTTGAATTGAGGTAGGACTTATTTTCTAGGATTGGGTGGCTTTCCTCTTCCTCGATATAGTAGGCTCCCTTACGAAAGACTTTTATGTCACTAATTTCTCAATGGGATGAGATGAGCTGGGCGTAACAATGTCTTATTTTCCTCCTGATTCCTTCCTTCTATATTTATTTGGCCGCTTGCTTGAACCCTCACTGTGTATCCCTGTCTCCTGTGTTTCAAAAGTTTTGGATATTCTTTCTTGAGCAAAATTCTGTTGGATTAATTGCTTCCAACTATCACCTTGTGTTATCAAAGCATGAAAAACTAGAAGTTTTATTAAACCATGGTGATGAAGGCTAGTCTAAGGTTTCTTGGAAATTTACCTCACTCCTCTCACCATCTTATTTAAACTCATCCATAGGAAGTGAGGGAAATCAATTTGTGGTCCTCCCTCGAAATGTGATAAAAGCTTCAAATGATAAATGAAAGTTATCGCATACCTTCCTTCACAGGTGAGGAATTTCTGTAGACTTAGGAGCATCATCCAATACTCCTCTTTGACATAGCTTTGAGGGATGCCCTTGGTCCAATTAGGGTCTTGGTGTTCTGGCTTGAGAAATTTCTGATAGAGTTTCTTGTCAACGATCACACTCTTGAAGTATTTTTCTCCAGCCATGGGGAGGCTCGTAGCTTCTGCTATAGTGGCTTCTGTAATTGTTAGCTTCATGTCTCCAAACTGCACACTTTCTCCATCATATGTCTATGTGAAGGCAAGAGAAATCCCCTCGTGATGGCCTTTAAACTTCTCCAGAAATGGCACCCACCTTGCCTGTTCATATTTTTCCTTGCAAGCCTTATATTCTGTTGTTTCCTTTTACAATTGAAATATGGGCTCATGCATGTCGACCCCCATGCTAGCTTAAACAATTCTATCAGGTGGATGAGGCATGGACAGAGGATCGAGAGTTGAGTACCTGATAAACGTAGACTGTGATAAAGTACCGAAAGAGGAAGAATATGCAAGGGATACGAAGGCACAGGATGTATGTAGATGGTGTGACAGAAACGGTAAATAACGCTCATCTCTATGGTAGAGCCATCTAGAGGAGCGTTTATAAATGGAAGTGTAGATTACAATGGTCACATCGATAGTCATGATGATATGGTGATGCAAGTCGAATCCTCTAATGACTTACGGACTCATGGAAAATTGACGTCAGACTATATTCATGGAAGGGTGTGGTCGTTATGTTCGGGACTCGTGAGTGTAAAATCGGCTAGGATCATTATTTGATATGCTTAGAGATGTGGTTTGTGTCACTTCATATAGTATGGGAGAAAATCATAAGTTTATGGGGTTTATTTACCAGATAGATAGAAGGAGTATGAGTTCGTTCTGATGAGGGACATAATGACCTTGCATTCTTGATATTCGGGAAATAAGGACATCTTCTTCTTATGAAAATGTGGTCGAGGATTTCATAAAAGTTCGTGAGAGGGAATATGTCATGATAAGAGAGAAACTAGATGTTTTAAATGCATATTTAGTCTAATTCCTTTTAATAAAACGAAAAGAAATGTTGAATCTGTATGTACTAGTGCTAATAATTGAGCAACAACTTGAAAGTATGATGAGAGTTACCAGTCACGTCCTTACCAATACTGTATCATCGGTGTGCAGAGTTGAAAATAGTACGGGATCATCTAAGTACCGGATTACCTGAGTGCGCTTTTCTGAGTACCGGATCACTTGTGTGTAAAGTTTGTAACTAGTACCGGAATAGCGCAGGGTCCCTTCTTTAATACCGGATGGAGTTTAGTACCGGATAAGAATAGCGATATGATTTAGCACAATGAGGACTATTGGTACCAGATATGCATAGAGATGAACCTTGTTTTCTTGTGATTGAGAGATTTTTGACACAAATTCTGTGGTAGTGACTTGTAGGAATAACTAGTGTTCTATGATCAGATTCGATTGAAAAACCATGTAGTTACCAAAATTTTGTAGAAGAATAATGCAAGAGAGCTCTATAATAGGAGGGTATTCTAGAATGAACAGTTGTTGATATTACATAACCCTTTTCTTTTGGAACCAATTTGATCATAGCTCCTGCTGGCATTTCCTCTTTTATTACAAAAATAACAATAATAATCCTCACTACTACTTTTTTGTGGATTTTTATCGAACCCATATTAGTTATTGATCACCGGTATTTTCAATTTTATAGAGTCTGAAAAACTTAAAGGAAACTCTCTATACTGTCCCATGGATTTTTATCAAGCCCGAGCCAGTTCCTACTCGCCGGTATTTTCAATTTTAAAGAGTCTAAAAAAATTAAAGGAAACTCTTTATACTGTCCCATGGATTTTTCTCGAGCCCAGGCCAGTTCTTTCACACCGGTGTTTTTAATTTTAAGGAGTCTGGAAAACATAAAGAAGACTCCATCTGGTAAATGCCCTCCTTATTCATTTGTCTACATGGGAACACAACCAACTTTTGTTTTGTTTTTGTTAGTTATATCATAAAAATAAAGGAGAAACTTTATCTAATGACACACCTATGTACAAAAGATGAATTTACAAAATTGAACTTACTGTGGTAGGTCATTAGGAGGAGAAATCCTCTTGCTTACCAGTTGCATTTCGGAACTCTGAAGAACATTTTTGAAAAAATCCTCTTTTGACAGAGGCTTATGATAAACCTTCAGATGATGCCCATTTACGACAAAGGAAGTCTGATTCTCATCAATGGTTTTTATTTTTAATGAACCATTTTCATAAATTGTATCAACCTCATAAGGTCCCAAAATTTTTGAATCTACTATCATATAGAAGGGCCCAATCTCCTGACTAAAAGGACTTCCTTTTGATGTACTTGTCATGCCATTTGGTCCTTTTTTCTTGTATCAGGGTGGTTCTTTGTAGAGCATCATGTCTTATCTCATCAAACTCATTTAATGGTAATAGCCTTTGTTTTTGAGCTTCGTTCAGATCCATCCCTAATTGCATGGAAGTTCTGAAGGTTTTTATCTGAAATTCTATGGGCAATAGTACCTGCTTCCCATACACCAACTCATAAGGTGTATGGCCTATTCTATTCCTCCAAGCTATCCTATAGGCCCACAAGGCCTTAGGAAACCTATCAGCCCAATCTTTGTGATGTAGCTGAATAGTCTTAGTGAGGATAACCTTTATCACTTTGTTGGTTGATTCCACTTGGCCATTGGCTTGGGGGTGATAGGGAGAAGAATTTCTTTGTTTGATCTTGTATTGCTCAGTAAGAAACTTGACCAAATTTGAGGTGAATTGTGTCCCTTGGTCACTGACTATTTCCCAAGGTACCCCAAAACGAGTGAAAATTTCCTCAAATAGAAAGTCTACAACAGATTGTTCATTGGATGAATACAAAGCCTTGGCTTCTACCCATTTTGTTACATAGTCTGTGCAAACTAAGATGTACTTTTTCCTATGGGACATGGGATTGATAGGTGCTACAAAATATAAGGCCCATTTTTCAAAGGGTTCAATCACTACTTGGGATTGGAGTGGAATTTTGTCGACTACTGTAGGTTTTCCCATTCTTTGGCAACCATCGCAGCTGGCCATGTATTTCTTTGCATCTTTGAAGATGGTTGGCCAATAATAGCCAGACTGTAGAATCTTGTAAGTTGTCCTTTTGTCAAAAAAATGGCCTCCACATGGGCCATCATGGCAAGCTCTGAAGATATCCTGCATTTCGTCCTCCTGAACACATCTTCTGATTACCAAATCAAGTCCAATTCAGTATATGTTATCCTCATGCCACATATAATTGGCACTTGGCTGAATAATTCTTTGTTTTTCTCTAGATGCCATACTTGGAGGCAACTTTCCAGTTACCATATAGTTGGCTACTTCTGCATACCAAGGGGTGTAAGTAGGAATGGAAAATAAATTCTCATCTGGAAAATCATCATCTACTAGAGTACTATCACCTGTATGAATAAGTCTAGAAAAGAAATCAACAACCAAATTATCTCTTCCAAGCCTATCAATGATAGTGATATTGAATTCTTGTAGTAATAACAACCATATAGTCACTCTAGCATTTGTAATAGGTTTTTTCATTAGAAATCTGATAGCTGAGTGGTCAGTGTGCACAAAAACTTTGTATCCTGTTATATAGTGTCTAAACTTGTTGATGGCATGTACTACTGATAAAAAATATTTTTCTACGACAATTTAGTTTACTTCAGCAGGTGAGAGGTTCTTTCTAACAAAGTATATAACATAAGGAATCTTCCCTTCCCTTTTTCCTAATATAGCTCCCAAATCGGTATCTGAGGCATCTGTGCAAATATGGAAAGGAAGAGACCAGTTTGGACCTCTCAAAACAGGGGCACTTGACAATTTTGTTTTTAAGATTTCAAAGGAGATTTGGCATTGCTCATTCCAATAGAATTCAACATCTTTTGTCAGTAGTTTGAAAAGGGGGGCAGCTAGGTTTGTAAAATTTTGAATAAACCTCCTATAGTAGCCATCATGCCCTAAGAAACTTCTGAATTACTTTTGTGAGCTAGGGATCTTGATTTGGGAAATAATGTCAATCTTGGCAGGGTCCACTCTTATTCCTGTACCAGAGCTGTGGTGACCTAGAACGCTTCCTTCAGTGAGCAACATTCTAGATTTTTCATGACTGAGTGAAAGGTTGGTCTCTTTACACCTAACCAATACCTTCTCCAAATTATCCAGTGCCTATTGTAAATCATCCCCATATACCGCGAAATCATCCATGTAGACTTCCACACAATCATTGGTTAAATTGAAGAAAATAGCCAAGACATCCCTTTGAAAGGTAGAAGTGGCATTACATAACCCAAAGGGGAGAACCCTATAGGCATAGGTCCCCCAAGGACAAGTGAATGTAGTCTTATCCTGATCTTCTGGTGAAATTTGGATTTGGTTGCAACCACTAAACCCATCTAAGAAAGAAAAATACCTCTTCCCAGACAAAGTGTCTAAGACCTGATCTATGAAAGGAAAAGGAAAGTAGTCTCTATAGGTGGCCTTGTTTAATTCTCTAAATTCCACACAAATCCTCCATTTCCCATTTTTCTTTGGTACAATAACTAATGGGGAGATCCACTTGCTATCTGATATAGGGTAAATGAAATTGGCTTGTAGGAGTTTTTGGAGTTCTTCTTTTACTATATCTTTCAAGGCTAGATTCATTCTTCTTTGGGGATTCTTGACAGGTCTAATCTGATCGTTAGTGTAAATATGATGCATACAGGTGTCTGGGTGGATCCCTTTCATGTCAGAGTAATCCCATGCAAAAGAATCAGATTTCCCTTGAATCATTTGTATCAACTTTTGTTGCTTATCTGTTTCTAGGCTAGCATTGATATATAAGGACTTCCTAGGACTCATTTCAATAGCTTGAACAACTGATTCTTTCCCCTCCTCTATTTTTGAAACAGTGGCTACTGTAGCAGTGGGAAGATGCCAAATTTCTTGAAATTCAGGGATAAAGATGTATGTGTAGTTAGGGAAAGATTGAGGATAATCGATGCATGCTGAGTCATCCAAGGTTAGACTTAAGATTTGTTCTTTAGTTTGTTCTTGTACTCCTTTTACTTGTTCAAGTGTCAACAAGGGTGGAGTGAAGTCCTCCTCCCTATAGGGATTCTCCAACCAGAGAGGAACTTCAATGGATGGTTGGGCGGGGGGAAAAAGGATAAGTTTTTGACTTTGAGTGTCATTGGAGATTGTCATTTCTCCAGATAGACAGCTAATGAATGCATCAACAGTGGCCAACCAAGGTCGACCGAGTACTACTGGATGTCCTGGTTTAGGGGATTTGGGATGAGTTACTAAGAAATCCATAGGGTATTCCCAAGAGGCCAATGTAACTGTTATATCATCTAAACTCCCTGCTGGGGTGATGATAGATTTGTCTGCAAGCTCCAATAGAGTTTGTGTTGGTCTTAGGTGATTTAGTTGCAGTGTTTTCATAGTGTTCACTGACATCACATTTATTACTTCCCCTAGATCAATCAATGTGTTAGGTAAGGAAACACCATTGATTTCTATGGTTACCACTGGGTTACCTGGATCACTATACTTAGATGGCATTTCTGTTATAAACTCTGATAACTGCCCTACCACCTGTATGACAGAAGGCTCCTTCCTCTTTCTCTTTGGCTTTTTAATGCAAAGGTCCCTTACAATTTTATCATAGATAGGTATGTCTTTAATGGATTGTAGTAGTGGGATCTTTACACATATGTTTTGGAGTTCGGTCTCTAGATTATGTTCTAGAGGTTCCTCAGTTTTCTTTACGAGCAAACTTTCTGGGTAAGGAGGATTCATTTTCTGAGGTGTTTTTTCTACAAGGGAGTTGGGAGAAGGAATTTCTTGTTGTACTAGAGTGTTTCTTTCTTCATTTAATGGATTAGTCATTTGTTCTTCTCTTTGAACTGTTTGGACATCTATTTGTTCTTCTTGATTTATGTGATTATCTACTTGTTCTTCCTGGATGACCATAGTGGGATTTGTTTTGTTTACAACCCTTCCTGATCTTAATTCAATTCCATTGAATGGAGCTAGCCTTATTACATATGTAGGGAAGGTTTGTACTTCTGTGTCGGCCTGTTATTTGGGTTAGGGATAGGTTGTGTAGGAATAGGGGTAGGCCGAGGAGGGTTTTGGATGGGTGCAGCTTGCATTGGTTGCTGCATATTTGGATTCATGGGTAGTGCAAGTTGTTGTTGTAACTGTGGGGGAGAAATAAGAGTAGGGGGGTTAAATCCTGGGAGCAGCTGGGAAATATTCGAAGGGTATTGTGGATAGGTGGGAAAATTTGTTGGTTGGAAGGGAACATTCCCATATATAGGTCCTCTCCACCCTTGTTGCCAAGGTTGGGTTTGTGTCGACCAATGAGGGTAAGACATGGGGGGTACCCATTTCTATTGGGGGTATTGTGTAGTTGGGTCTGCAAACATGTTGGGGTTATTTTGTCTCTATGGTCTCCTAGGGGGGTAGGATTTTTCAGGTTCTCCTCCTCCCTTGAACATGGCCTTGAGTCCAGGTAGAGAAGGGACTTCATTAGTAGGATGGTCCTCTGTAAAAAGACCACAGATTTCAATAACATTAAGGGGACATTCCTTTTCAAGGTGCTTCCTCCTACACCGATGACATAAAATTGCTAACACAACATTTTCTTCCTCTTGTTTTCTTTTAATTTTCATGGTATCTAGTTGGGAAATGATGTTTAGGATATCTGTTTTAAATTTTTCTAATATATTTCCCAGTTCAATCCTAGTGACAGCTCCAGATGTGGGTTTAAAAATTTTGTTGGTAGGGTCCCTTATACTTTTCCCCGTTTTAGCTTGACTGCGCGAGTATCTTTTACAATACTCTTCTATGTCTGCAAATGGATTTATGTACACATCCCCATAACTCATGAGGTTTAACACTTCAATGCAATCATCCCTCACACCCTTTAGAAAGGCAGTCCTAACTATAGTTGTGTCTAAGGAAAACTGCTTAGTCTTTTGGTAATTGTATAAGAACCTCTCTAGGTAATCTTCTAAGCTTTCTTCTTCAAATTGTTGCATTTTGAATATATCATTCCTAGCATCCCTAGGTCTACAGTAATCTTGGTATTTTTGGAGGAAGGTCTCCTTCATACCATCCCAAGACAAAATGGTGTGTTCCACTAAGCTCATGAACCACCTTAGTGCCGAATCTTTTAGTGTAGTTGGGAAATTTTTTAATTTTTGAGCATTGTCTATGTAGTTATAGCTCCTACACAATATGTCAAATTCAAATAGAAATGAGTCAGGGTGTTCTGTCGAAATACCTCAAAAATGAGGAAGTGAAGATAATGGAGTGTTCTTCATAGCAATGTCTTTAGCAATATCCAGTATGGGGAATCCAAATGTCTCTGTTTCATTAGCTATGTTTCCCTCTTCTTCTACCATGTCTCCAAACAACCTGTAGGGGGGTGGTGAGGCCTCTCCACTGAGTGATGTTTTCCACCACTGGGTTACTTGGTATCTCTATCTATTCCAAGGTTTTGTGTGGACTTCCAACAACAGATACAGCCTCTTCTATTACTACCTCTTCTTCTTTTCCAGTTTCTCCTTTAGATGGGGTCACCAATGATTCCTCTCTTTCTTGCTGTCTTATGTCTTGAATATGAACAATGGCTTCAGATTTAGTGCCCTTTGTTGTTGTTGCAATTGCTGCCTTTGAGATCTCTCCT
>ML776901.1:2323647-2340396 GCA_009831015.1 Picea engelmannii | reverse complement strand
TTTTAAAAGGTAAATAATAAAGTGAAGTGATGAGTGTATTATAATTCAAAGTGAATACAAAATAAATTATTTCAATAATAAATTTAATGGAGAAATTAGAAGTGGGTTAACCCTAAAAGAAGGAAAGTGGGCCAAGTGACCTAGAAGATGTTTTTAAGGAAGCTACTTGGAGAGTATAAATAAGAGGAAAGGCTCTCTCATTTTAATTACACTTGAGAATATTGAATATCTATAGGTGTCTAAGGTAACCAAGGATATCTAAGCCAAATTTCTGAGGGAAGGTGAAGAAAAGAAGGCCGAAATGAAAGGAAGGATAAATTCTTTTGATGGTGCTTTCTGAGGTATGTTATTTACAGGTCATCTCACCATTTTCGCTATAATTTTTTTTATATAATGCTTCAAACTGTGAAATTGCTATGCCATTGCGAAAACATACCCAAGTATTTGTGGTAAACAATTCAGCTTGTGGGTCATTGTATTTTAGGAGTTACACTACGTGGAAAATAGGGTTTGTGGCTAGTCCTGAAACTAGTCAAAAACAGGTGTTTCGGGTAAAAACATCATAACTACTTCATAACAGATCCAAATTCAGTGAGACAAAATGTATTGGTTAGGGTACATTCTTTATTATTCCGTGTAACATTTTTTGATCAATTCAACGAATATTTCGTGTGGGTCACGCTCTAAAAGGTCGCTCTCTAGAATAAGCCAAAATTCAGCAAGGTATTCCATTTTTGCTATCAATCCTTTTATGAGAGGTTCCAAGTAGTGACACCTAGAGGAATTTCATAAAAAACACTGAATAACATTGTGTATCAGTTTAATATCTTTATACATTACAGTTTCAAAGTTATGATTACTTCAAGTTAGGGTTGTTGACTAATCCAAAACTAGGCATGTGAGACTAAATAAAAGTTTGATGAAAATGCTAGTCTCTTGTTGTTAAAGTTAAGGAAGGTTTGCAGGAATGTGATCATATACACCAGGTCTATTACAGAGCTACAAATCAGATTTGGATAATGAAATCGATGAGGGCTTTTGGTTGAGGTACATGTTGAGTACATGGATGAAACAAGTAGTTGATGAGTTGGCACATACATGAGCTGTATAGTTGATGATGTTGGTACATATTGATGATTCATAGTTGATGAGTATTTGACACATGATTGGTACATACTTTGTACATGGTTGGATGCACTTGTTTATGGTACAGGTTGATTATAGGTTGTTTGGTACAGATTGATGCATGGTTCAGATTTATTGGTATAGGTTTATAATGGTATATATCACAGTCAAAGTGTGACAGTGGTTCCATCATTCTACTTCTACTTCAGGGTGGTAGGATGGGGAAAGGAAAGGTGGTTGTAGCCACCTTCTGGTTGTAGCCAGAGAACATAGGGGGTTGTATCCTCCTTTTGGTTGTAGCTAGAGAATTGGGGAGTTGGAGCTTCCGTCAGGTTGTAGCCTGAGAAACTAGGGGGTTGGAGCCTACTTCCAGTTGCAGCTAGAAAACAAAGGAAGTTGGTGATTCCAATGATTGTAATTCTTCAAGACATATAAGAAAAATCATTTCATGGTTTTCTCCCAATTTGGGTTTCCACGTAAAACACTGGTGTACTGTGTATGTGTGTGATTGTTTATTTCTTACTAGTCATTATTGGATAATAATTATAAATTGGTATAAAATTTGAAGAAAAAGGATTATAATTACACTATTATTGATTCATCCCCCCTCTCAGTAATCCAACATTTGGTATCAGAGCAGGTTCCTTCAGAAATCAGTTTAACCACTGAAAGGTAGATCATGGAGAGTACCAACTCGTATAAAAATGGAATACCACAGTTTGATGGATAGAACTATGCTTTTTGGAGAATAAGGATGAAGACATACATACAGGCACAGGGATTTCAAGTTTGGCAATCAATTGTAGATGGATACACAACACCAGTAGTTCCACCAACAAATGACAAAGAAGTGAAACTCGGTGAGAATAATTCCAAAGCCAAAAATGCACTTTTGAATGGTATCAGTGATACAATATTCACCAAAGTTGCACATTTTAAATCTGCTAAAGAGATTTGGGACAAACTTCGAAACATTTATGAAGGATATTCAAAAGTCAAAGAAGCAAAGAGTCAAACTTACAGAGGTTAGTTCGAACAACTAAAAATGAAGGAAGATGAAGATATCACAACCTACTTCTTACGAGTCGATGAAACAATGAATGCAATCATAGGATTGGGAGAAGAAATCGAAGAATCTATAATTGTTCAAAAGGTACTAAGATCTCTTACTGTGAGATTCAACCCTAAGATATCAACACTAGAAGAAAGATCAGATCTAAACTCAATAAGCATGGATGAACTGCATGGAATTTTCACAGCATATGAGATGAGAACTGAATAGGAAAATCTAGATGTAAACAAAGCAGCCTTCAAAGCATCAAAAAGATCAAAGCAAAAGCAAAAGGAAAAAGAGGAATATAGAAGCAACAACAATGTCTCGGAGGATGATTGAGAAGTGGCCAACTTCGTCAAAAGACTGAACAAGGGAACCAACGATAGGTATAGAGGTAAGATTCCTTTAATTTGTTTTAATTGTGATGGTATTGGTCATTTTGCTAACAAATGTCCTCATAACAAAAAGAGCAATGATGAAGGTTAATCAAAAGGCAGACAAACATATAAAGGTAAAAGAACTACAAAGAAAGTTTTTAAGAAAATCTTTTGCACCAAAGAAGATAACTCATCATCAGATGAAGATGAAGTCAGTGACAGTGAAAAAGGGAGATTTCTATTCATGGCAGTAGAAGAATCTGATAAAGAAGACTCCGAAGAAGAATATGAAGAAGCATATGAAGAAGAAATTTAAGAGGCAGAAGTTGAATTCTGAGAAGAATTAATGAGTGCCATAGAAGTTATTAGAAGAAAAAATATGAAAAACAAGAAACTACAAGCATAACTAGATAAGAAAAAAGACACTCAAGAACTCGAACAAATGATCACAAAATTGAAGGTTCAAATAGAAGAAGATAAAAGAATTGAAGAAGCACTCAAATAATAGCTACAAGGAAATGACATGATCATTGGAAACCTGGAAGCAGAGATTGTCACACTAAGAAAGGATATTCAAAAGAAAAATATGCAAAAAAGCTCAAAAGTTCTGGATGACATTATCAACGTTAAAAAATCTCATCTTGACAAGTCCGGACTTGGATACAATCAGATAGAAAAGGGATCAAGCTCCAAAACAACATATCAAGAAACAAATCCAAAAAACTATGCAGAAACAATCAAAGGGGATAAAAAGATATACAAGGAAGATTATAGGGACACTCCTCCACCAAGAAGATTCAGATTTCAAAATCAACAACAGATAGACATGCCTCAAGAAGAAGAAGGATTCATAAGAGAACCTCCTTTCAAAAGATCTTCAACTACCAGGTATCAAACTATATGTTTTTGGTTTATGTTATGCATGTAATAATTTTGGACATAAAGCTGTAAATTGCAGAGCTAACAACAAGAAAAATAACTACTTTGGGAGCCATACACAAAGGGGTTATTCAAGAATACCTAGTGAAACACAAAGAATAAGTTACAATAGGTTTGAATCTTTGAGCACTGAAGTGGAATGTTACAAAGGTAACAATTTGGGACACATGGCCAAAAATTGCAGAATGACAGTCCCTCCTAAAGAACCTCAATAGAGTCACAAACAAGAACCTCATAAAACAACATGGATAAGAAAGCAAGATCAATATAGCAATGAAAAATGCACAGTCTCTCTACAAGCTAAACAAAAGAAACATGGTTGGTATGTTGACAGTGGATGTTCAAAACACATGACAAGTGATAGAGACAAGTTTCTTACATTACGAAAGGAAAGAGATGGATTAGTCTCCTTCGAAAATGATGATTCAGCCAAAATCATTGGAAAAGGCATAGTCTGAATTGGGAACAAGAATGAAAAGGAAGAAAATGTTCTACTAGTAGAAGATACGAAACATAATCTTTTAAGTGTGAGATAAGAAAAGAAGGTTCAAGGAAATTGGTTGCTATAGTTGCAAGAACTTCAAGCAACACATATGTGTTAAGCGAAATTGGAAATGAAAAGTGTTGTCTAGGAAAGGAAGATGAAACTTGGCTATGGCACAGAAGAATGGATCACATGCATTTTGATAACCTTGTCAAAGTCAGCAAAAGAGAAGCAGTCAGAGAAATGCCCCAGATCACGAAACCAACTAACACTTTATGCAAGCATTTCCAATAAGGAAAGAAAACAAAGACAATGTTCAAATCAAAGGAATATTCATCAACAAAACCATTGGAAATTGTGCATACTGATCTAGTTGGACCAACTACAACAAAAGGCTTAAAAGGTGAGAGATACTTTATGTTATTAGTTGATTATTATACAAGAACGACTGTAGTTTTCTTTCTCAAGAACAAGTCAGAAGCTTTTGAAAATTTCAAGATATACAAGGAAATGGTTGAAAATGAGATGGATTCAAGAATAAAATGCTTAATATCGGATAATGGAGGTGAATTCACCTCAAAGGAATTTATGGACTACTACAACAATCATGGAATACAAAGATAATTATCCGTCGCTAGGACACCTCAACAGAATGAAGTTGTTGAAAGAAAGAATAGGACAGTACAAGAAATGGCTCGAACAATGATAATGGATTCAAAGTTGATAGATATTTTTTGGACACAGGCAGTTCATACAACATTTCACATTCAAAACAGAGTAATTCTCAGAAACAACACTGATAAAACTTCCTACGAGCTATGGAAAGGAAGACCAGCAAATGTGAAACACTTCAAGGTTTTTGGAAGCAAATGCTACATCAAAAGAGAAGATGGTAGAATTGGAAAGTTTGACTCTCGTGTGGACAAAGGAATACTTGTTGGTTACTCAAGTACAAGGAAATCATACAAGTGTTACAATCTAAGATTAAACAAAGTTGTGGAAAGCATCAACGTAACAATTGATGAAATAGGCAGACCAGAATCAAAGGAAGAAGAAAACAAATAAATGGAACAACTTTTTGAAGAAGAAGATGAAAAATAAGTAGAAGAGGAATATGAAGATGAAGAGAATATGACAGAAGCAGAAGAGCAAGTTCAACAAGTATCTCGAAAGACACCTAGAAAATGAGTACAGAAGAATCATCCTTCAAATCAGATTATTGGAAACAAAGATGCAGGAGTTGAGACTAGAAGAAAAATCCATTCACCAGAACAAACACACCTAGCACTCTTATCAACAATTGAACCAAACTGTTTTGAAGAAGCCAACAAGGATGGATTATGGAATAAGGCCATGGATGAAGAATTAGATCAAATAGAGAAAAATGACACTTGGGAATTGGTTCCAGGACCAAAGAATAAGAATGTGATCGACACAAAATGGGTTTTCAGAAATAAATTGAATGAAGATGGACATGTTACAAGGAACAAAGCTAGATTGGTATGTAAAGGATATGCACATATTGAAGGAATCGACTTTGAAGAAACATTTTCCCCATTTGCTAGAATGGAAGCAATCCGTTTGCTTTTAGCTTATGCATGCTCCAAAAATGTTAAAGTATATCAGATGGACATAAAATCATCTTTTCTGAATGGGGAACTTGAAGAAGAAGTCTACATTGAACAACCAGAAGGATTTCAGTTGTCAGAGAACACAAACCATGTGTGTAAATTAAAGAAGGCCTTGTATGGTCTAAAACAGGATCCTAGAGCATGGTACTCCAGAATAGATAAATATCTACAAAAGGCAGGGTTCAGAAAAGGAAGTGAAGACAACAACCTCTACATCAAGGTAAGTCAAGGTAATATTTTATTAATTGAAGTTTATGTTGATGATATTATTTTTGGTAGTGATGATGATAGGTTAAGCCAAAAATTTGCAAAAGACATGTAGAATGAATTTGAAATATCATTACTTGGAGAACTATCCTTCTTTATTGGACTTCAGATACATCAAAGAAACCAAGGAATATTTATTTCTCAAACCAAGTATATCAGAGAAATGCTAAAGAGGTTCGGAATGGAAGATTGAAAACCAAGTATCACTCCCATGTAAACCAGTTGTAAGTTGAGAAAATATGATCATTCGAAGTCTACAGATCAGAGGCGATACAGGTCAATGATTGGCAACCTACTATATGTGACAGCATCCATACCACATGTAATGCGGGCAGTTGGATAGGTGGCATGATTTCAAGCAGCACCAAAGGAATCACATGTATTAGCAGTAAAGAGGATCTTCAGATATCTCAGAGGAACAAAAGAGTTTGGGTTATGGTATCCAAAAGGTAAATATCTATCACTTATTGCCTACACAGATGCAGATTAGGCAGGTTGTATTGATGACCGATGAAGCACCAGTGGAGAAACGTTCTACTCTTGTGAGTGTTTGGTATCATGGCTAAGAAAGAAACAATCATCAGTACCTCTATCTACAGTCGAGGCATAGTATATTGCAGCAACAACATGTTGTACATAGGTTCTTTGGATGAAGAAAAAATTGACAAATATACAAGTTGAGTATGACGAGACCATTCCAATATATTGTGATAATACAAGTGCCATCAGTATCTAAAAAAAAATGGTGATGCACTCCAAGACAAAACACATTCCAATCAAGTATCACTTTCTACGGGAACAGGTTGTAGAAAAGAACATCAGAGTTGAGTATGTGGGCACAAAAGAACAAGTGGATGACATCTTTACAAAACCACTTCCACGGGAAGCCTTTGAATATATTCACCAAAGACTTGGAGTTATTTCTACTCCACAATGAATGCTTATCTTATATGTCTTAGATGTACGAGAGGAAGCACCATAAGAGGACAATTCAGTCAGGGGGAGTAGCCTCGGATGGAAAGATACCTTTGACATTGATGACAAAGGGGGAGAGATTTATCAGATGCAAAGGATAGAGGTATATTTATTAGATGGAGAGGATAGAGGCATGGTTTCAGGGGGAGCATCAATGATATGCTTTCAGTATTGCATCAGAGTGTTGCCATCAATGCCAAAGGGCGAGATTGTTGATTAAGGTTGGTTGTCATTGATGTCAACCCTTGAAGAAATCCCCGTAGCATAAAGGTTTGGGTAATGGACCCAATATTGTTTGATGTAAATATGACTCATTATTTTTTTTTCATGGTTGATAGGAAGTAAATATGGATGAACTCCAAAGTGGTCCCCTTATGGTGAAATCCCTCACGAGAAGATGCTTTGCGGAGTAAGAGAACCCATGCTTAATTGGGGAATAATGATATGAAGGATAGTGAATTTGTCAGGGAAAATATCCTATATGGATAGTTCTTGTCATGCCATTTTCAGTGGTATGTATAACATCACATAACTCCTCACGGTTAGAGAGCTATGACCATGTGAAGTTGGAGAACCCAGGTTTGGGTAATGGACCCAATTTTGTTTGATGGATAACGGTATGAATTTTGTTATATTTGAAGGTAATACTATTCTAGATGGATATTACATGTCATTCCATTTCTGGTGGTATGTGGAATGTTACATAACTCCTCATGGTTTGAGAGTTATGGCCTTACGAAGTTGGAGGACCCTCATATGTCATCTAGAAGCCCGAAAAGGTCAAAGTAGTCAAAGTGGTTTAAGAGATTTTAAAAGGTAAACAATAAAGTGAAGTGATGAGTGCATTATAATTCAATGTGAATACAAAATAAATTATTTCAATAATAAATTTAATGGAGAAATTAGAAGTGGGTTAACCCTAAAATAAGGAAAGTGGGCTAAGTGACCTAGAAGATGTTTTTAAGGAAGCTACTTGGAGAGTATAAATAAGAGGAAAGGCTCTCTCATTTTAATTACACTTGCGCATATTGAATATATATAGGTGTATGAGGTAACCAAGGATACCTAAGCCAAATTTACGAGGGAAGGTGAAGAAAGAAGGCCGAAATGAAAGGAAGAATAAATTCTTTTGATGGTGCTTTCTAAGGTATGTTATTTAAAGGTCATCTCACCATTTTTGATATAATTTTTTTTCTATAATGATTCAGATCGTGAAATTGATATTCCATTGAGAAAACATACCCAAGTATCTATGGTAAAAAAATCAACTTGTGGGTCGTTGTATTTTGGGAGTTACACTCCGTGGAAAATAGGGTTTGTGGCTAGTCCTGAAACTAGTCAAAAACAAGTGTTTCGGGTAAAAATGTCATAAGTTCTTTATAACATATCCAAATTTAGTGAGATAAAATGTGTTGTTTATTTTACAGTCTTTCGTATTCTATGTAAGAGTTTCATATCAATTCAACAAATATTTCGTGCGGGGCACGCTCTACAAGGTCGCTCTCTAGAATAAGCCAGAATTCAACAAAGTATGCCATTTTTTCTATAACTCCTTTTTTGAGAGGTTCCAAGTAGTGAAACCTGGAGGAATTACATAAAAAACACTAAAGAACATTGTGTATCAGTTTTAGATATTTATACATTACAGGTTCAAAGTTATGATTACTTCAAGTTAGGGTTGTTGACTAATCCAAAACTAGGCATGTGAGACTAAAGAAAAGTTTGATGAAAATGATAGTCTCTCTTTGTTAAAGTTAAGGAAGGTTTGCAGGAATGTTATCATATACACCAGGTCTATTACAAATTTACAAATCATATTTGGATGATGAAATTGATGAGGGATTTTGGTTGAGGTACATGTTGAGTACATGGTTGAGACAAGTAGTTGATGAGTTGGCACATACATGAGGTGTATATTTGATG
This sequence comes from Picea engelmannii, assembly GCA_009831015.1. Taxonomy (NCBI): domain Eukaryota; kingdom Viridiplantae; phylum Streptophyta; class Pinopsida; order Pinales; family Pinaceae; genus Picea; species Picea engelmannii. The sequence continues at coordinate 2,331,621 of ML776901.1, read as the reverse complement.
ATTTTGGTACATATTGATGAGTCATAGTTGATGTGTAGATGACACATGATTGATACATACTTGGTACATGGTTGGATGCACTTTTTTATGGTACAGGTTGATTACAGGTTGTTTGGTACATGTTGATGCATGGTTGATGCATGGTTCAGATTTATTGGTACATGTTTACATCGGTATATCTCACAGTGATAGTGTGACATTGGTTCCATCATTATAATTCTACTTCAAGGTGGCAGGACGGAGAAAGTACAGGTGGTTGTAGCCACCTTCCGGATGTAGCTAGAGAATATAGGGGGTTGTAGCCTCCTTCTGGTTGTAGCCAGAGAATTGGGGAGTTGGAGCTTCCCTCAGGTTGTAGCATGAGAAACTAGGGGGTTGGAGCCTCCTTCCAGTTTCAACTATAAAAAAAAGGAAGTTGGTGCTTCCAATGAATGTGATTCTTCAATACATAAGAAAAAACATTCAGCGGTTTTCTCCCGATTTGGGTTTCCACGTAAAAAACTGGTGTATTGTGTATGTGTGTGATTTTTTATTTATTACTATTCATTATTGGATAATAATTCTACATTGATATAACATTTGAAGAAAAAGGATTATAATTACGTTATTACTGATTCACCCCCCCTCATAGTAATCCAACACTTATCCACAACTACCATGATAGAATCATGTTGCTTGTTTGTTCTGGGCAGTTTGGTAATGAAATCCATTTTCACAACTTCCCATTTCCACTCAGGAATGGGTAAGGGTTGTAGAAAACCAGCTGGGTGTCTATGCTCGGCCTTTACCTTCTGACATTCCAAACATTTGGCAATAAAATCAACAACCTCTTTCTTCATTCCTGGCCAATAATATTGGCTCTTGACAACTGCAATATTTTTCTGATAACCTAGGTGTCCAAAATAAGGTACATTATGCATCTCTCTCAATATCATATTTTTCAATTCCTGAGAATTTGGTACATAAATTCTTCCCCTGTACATGAGAATTTCATCATTATCTAGCTCATATTCTTCAATTTTCTACTGCAAATTACCTTGCTGTAATTTTTCCACTAATTCCTTGTATTGCAAATCTAATTTGGCAACCTCTATAATTCTGTGTTTCAAATCTGTTTGATACATGCTAATGGCTGTAGCATGCAATTCATGAAATATTCTGCTAAGTGCATCAACCACTTTGTTCTCTTTCCTCTTGATATGATTTATATCAAAGTCATATTCACTTAGAAATTCTAACCATATGCTTTGCTTAGCATTTAGATTTGGTTGATCAATTAAATATTTTAGACCATTATGGTCTGTTCTTAGCTCAAACCTTTTCTCCATGAGGTAGTGTCTCCATTTCCTCAAGGCATGCACTATGGCTGCCAACTCCAAATCATGAGTGACATAGTGTCTTTCATTCTCCTTCAACTTCCTTGATTCATAACATATGAAAAATCCATTTTGAGTGAGGACTCCACTAAGTCTTTCTTTACATGCATCTATGCATACAATGAAGTCTTCATTTGGGTCTGCAATCTTTAGTATTGGAGAACTTGTTAATAATTGTTTCAAGTGTTGGAAACTATTTTCACAATCCAATGTCCACTGAAACTTCACACCCTTCCTTTCCAAGGAAGTGATTGGGTGTGCAATATTTGATAATCCTTCAATATATCTCCTATATTATCCTGCAAGGCCCATGAATGATGTGACCTCTGTCACATTCTTTGGCACTAACCATTCTCTAATGGCTTCTATCTTCCCAATATCCATGCTATCCCATCCTTTGAAATGATATGCCCCAAATAATGAATTTGCTTCTGATAAAATGAGCACTTTCTCAATTTGGCATACAACTGATGCTCCCTTAATACTTGCAACACCATCCTCAAATGGTGCTCATGCTCTTCTTCTGACTTAGAATATATAAGAATGTCATCTAGAAATACAATGACAAACTTGTCTAAATATTCTCGGAAAACACCATTCATTAAGCACATGAAAATAGCTGGTGCATTTGACAACCCAAATGGCACCACTGTGAACTCATAATGACCATACCTTGTCTTGAAGGCGGTCTTGCTAGTATCTTCCTCTTTAATCCTTACCTAATGGTATCCTGACCTGATATCTATCTTTGAAAATATCTTGGCATCCTTCCATTGATCAAAGGGATCATCAATCCTTGGAAAATGATACTTGTTCTTCACAGTCACTTTATTCAACTGTCTAAAATCAATACACAATCTTAATGTCCTATATTTCTTCTTCATGAACAAGACTGGGGCACCCCAAGGTGACACACTTGGGCATATATACCCCTTCTTCAGAAGTTCTTCAAGCTGCATTTGTAACTCCTTCAATTCCTGTGTACTCATTCTGTAAGATGTCTTTGACACTGGAGCTACTCCAAGCATTAAATTAATAGAGAAATTAACATTTCTCTTTGGGGGTAGTCCTAGTACCTCCTTGAACAAATCTTCAAATTCTTCCAGGACTGCATGATCTTCCAAAATTGTCACCTTATCTTTAGGTGTCTCTTCCATATGAGCTGCAAATATTTGACACCCCTTTCTGTAACATCTCTTCAGCTGCAATGCTGAAATTTCTCTGATGGACACTACCCTGGGAATTCCCTACACTCTCCTTAGGCTCCATTCCTCATCCAAGAAAGTAAATTCCTTGTTATGACAGTCTAGGATAGCATGATTCTGATCCAACCAATCCATCCCAATTAGACAGTCATAGGAACCTAAAGGCAAGATGTTCAAATCTGCCTTGGTGTTCAACCCATTCATGTCCATAAGACATGACTTAACCATCTCATTAACTTTTCTTTTGGCTACAGTATCCAGTTGCACCAACCAAGATTTTCCATTCTTTATTCTTGGAAAATGAAAACTTTCCACCATCTTAGGATCTATATAACTATGAATAGCTCATGAATGAATTAAAATAGAAATGGTTTGGTTGCTGATCATACCTTCCACTTCAATCATATGTGACTGATAATCTGCTTTCTTATTGTCAATGGATGCATATATCCTTGGTACATTTCTTCCCATGTCCTCCACTATTTCATCTTGGTGAACATTGTGAAAACTCCTCACTTTTTCACCTCTATGAGGACAATCTATGAAGATATGATCTCCTTTACAACCCCAACATTGAATAGGTGGTTGCCTTGGCCTTTGACCCCCTATCTCAATCGTTTTGGGTTCTCTAGAAGTTGGTTGTCCCTGAGGATTATTTCTGAAGAATGTTGGCTTAGATCCCTTCTTCCTTTGATCCATCTTGGATTTCTTTTTGTATTCCCAAGCTTTTTTGAAAGTTTGCATTGATTTTTTCTGATCATATAGGCATTTAGCTCGCCTTATGGTCTCTTCCAATGTCTTTGGATCATCATACTGTATTTTTTCACTGATGAATGATGACAATCCACTCAAATACCTTTGAATCTTAACTGTCTCATCCTTGATGAAAGAGACATAATTCAACAGTTCTAAAAACCTTCTTTCATATTCATCAATGGTCATACTCTCAAGCTTGAGTTCAAAGAACTCTTTCATTTTCTTGTCATAGTACCTCTTAATCAAGAATTTCTTCTCAAAATATTTCTTGAATTCCCTCCAAGTAAAACTTTTTTCTTTAATGTGTTGTACCTGCACAAGATGATCCCACCACATGGATGCCTTTCCCTTGAGTTGATAAATGGAAATTCCACCTTTTGCATGAGAAGAATAATTATGAAATTGAAAATAGTTTCTGATGCCCAAAAACCATGTTTCTTCATCTTCATCCTTCTTGTGCTCACCATCAAATGTAGGAGGTTTGATTTTGTTCATTTCTCCTCGTAGCTCATCCACCCCAGAACTCTTATGCTTCCTGATAGGGGATTGACTTGATTTTTTGTGTGCTCTCTTATTGGAATTCCTCAGGGAGTGGTGGTGATATCTGCTAACACTTCTTGCTCTTCTTTTCTCATCAAGAGACTTGCGACTTCCTGATTTGCTTGAGCCACTCTCCTTATCCAATTTCTTTTCTATTCTTTTCAAGATTCGTAATAACTTCATGTTGAAGTCATCCTGTTGATCCTTGGCTCTCATAAGCCTTTCATTATCATCCTTATGGATTTGGACATCCTTCTGCAAAATTTTAATGGTCTCTACCATATTCATGTTTTCATCCCTTCCTTCTCCATGTCCATTGGAGTTTGTTCCTTCAATCCCCAAATGGACATCCATCCCTCTAATATCATCCTCCCGACTGTAAGTCCCTTGTGCCTCTTCCATTACTCTAGAATCTATGATGATATTGATCTAATCTAGTTGTTTTTAACTCTGCAAAATGTGCAGCCAACAAAATTTTATCATGCTAATTGTTTCAACAATTCATGAAAAAATATGAACCATTTTGGTTCAATAATATATCATAATCCTTTCTTATGATTTACTGAAAAAATTGAGTGCCCAGATCAATTTTATAGGTGAACATTTATATTCCACTTTCTAACACCTTTTCAATGCCTTCTCCCATGCTCAATTCTGAGTCTTGAGCAAAACGTTATGGCTATTTAAAAATTGCCCATTAATTTTTCTGTTCATTTTTCAACTTGGCGCAACTCTGCGCTATAAATATGCATTTTTGCACCTATTCAATTGGAAGTTTCATAGGATCTCAATTGGGTTTATGCATATACATATTATGGACACTCTGTCCAAGTTTCACCTCTTTCTGGGTTCTGGGCTGCTAGTTATATCTTGCTGAAGTTCTAGACCCATTCGTGTTTTTGGTCTGGAATGCTACAAGTACCTTCTTTTCCATATTAAACACTTTCAACATGCCAAAAAAATTAATTAAGATCTAGTAATGTCTTATATGGTTCAATATGTTTCCATTGACTACTCCTACACCTCAATCTGATTCTGGAGCAGAAAGTTATGGCTCTTGGAAGTTAGATGGGTCTTAAAATTTACCCTCCACTATTTGTGCTGTAACTTTCTCATAAAAGCTCTGTTTGATGAACAATTTACACCATTAGAAAGATCTCTCCAAGCTCTTTTATTTGAGATGAAAAGAGAAAGTGTGGCTTGTCACATTTGTTTCTCTTGATTTTTGAGTACCTAAAAACTCTCTTAAGGGCCTAAAAAACGCGCAGCAAAAAGATGACGTTCGAACAACATAAAATCTCGCAGAAAATCACTGGTTTTCAGCTATTGGTTACCCTCCAGAGAACTTCGTGTGCAAGAATTTCAACATGTATGCCCATATTTAGCATGCATAGAAACACCACAAGATAAATCGTGCTCCGCTCACCTATAACCACTGTGCATCACTTCTCTGTTGCACCAATAACTCCACACTACTTTTGTGTCGCGAGCCAATATCCATCACACAAACTTTTGGTTCTTGAATTATTATCTGTCGCGCACAATTTTTGTATCACATGCTGGTATTCTGTGTGCATTTCACTCTATGTTCTGCACCATGCCAAAGTTTAGTATGCCCCCACTGCATACCAATACTCTGCGCGTACCATTAACTAAACTATCGTGCGACAACATATACCCATATTGCGCGTGCACCAACCAAACTCCTCTGCTCTCTGCCAATACTGCGCACACCACATGTGCCTTATCATGCGTATGCACACTGCGTGCTAGTATTACACATGTGTCACTCTATCCGCACTGTGCAATGCTAAATTTAGCGTGCGCACCCGCATACCAACAGTTTTCCGCGCAACGCCAAAATTTATCATGAGCACTAGCACGCCAACATTTTTCCGCGCAACGCCAAAATTTAGCACGCGCACTACCACACCAACATTTTTTTGTGTGGTGCCCAATTTTTACATAAAGCAAGCTTTTTACTATGCACCATTCATTTTTAGTGCACTCACCTGCGCATACTCATTTTTATGCACATCAATTTCCTCATGAATTCCGCTACAGAATTTGGGGCTTTTTCCCAACTTTTTCCCAATTTCTACCATAGACATTCTCCAACTATGATTTTTTCTCAATTTCACCCCGATAACACTAGATCAACCTCTGTAACAACAAATCATTGTGGTTGATATTTCTGGAATGAATTTACCCAAAATCAATTCACGAATTGATAATTTTTTTTACTAATGTCTCTCCATCTATCATGGCTTCATTGTAACTTCAAATTTGACCAATTCCAGGTCTGAATTTGTTAGGATAGATATTAGACCAATAATATCTCACCACTTGGCCAAATTTCTCAATTTTCCCATGAATTTAACAACAAAAATGGGGGATTTCCCCAATTCTGCGTTGTTGTTTCTAAAATTTACCATGGACACTCTACAAACTGAAATTTGGCCATTTAGTAATAAATCCTCTATGAAAATTCTCTTCAACTCAACTTGCTCGGCCCATCCAGGCTCAGTGTGGAAAACTGAAGCTCTGATACCATGTTGTAATGTCCCCGGCTGCCCAGGCCGAGGCACAATACACGAGAGAAAACTTTCTTTCCCTCTCTGCGGAACATACTGTAACATACCCAACATCCAATTGAGCTATGCCACATAATTTTTTTTGAAATGTATACAATTAAAATACACACACACAAAACTCTTGCGGAAATATATATAAAACGTAAACAGACAATACATACTATAAATACACAGATTCATATGAACACGACAGTAAACATATAAATGTAGCATATATAGGAAATACCCATAAATATAAAGACAATTATAACCACAGATAGGATAAACCCATAAAAATAAACACGTAAATACTAATGAAACATGTAAATTTATCACACAGTTGACACTTATCTTGGTAATAATATCACCAACTGCATGCATACCTTCCACTAATCTCCCAGCCTTAGACCACATTTCTCATCACTCTCAACAGTGGGTCACCCCCGACCTGGGACTAAACTCCACCCAAGTAAAGGGTTCCTAACTAGGCTAATGGTTCATAGACAACATGAAAGACTCCATCACAGGTGTCTACTCAAACTAACAGCCTACAATCCCTCATTCCCCACATGCCTGTCCCACCCCAGGAAGTGTGCCCCTTCTCTTCTCAACAGTCCTTCGGATGCCCCACTTCCTTTCCGAGATTTAGCAATAGGCCGGACAGGAAGTCTCAGAGCCATGTAGCTGCACTTTAGCACATTTAGGAAATCAATTCCCAACAATTATCTCACCCATAGAGGAATTTCTCATGGGCCTAACATCTTATCTCTTCAATATCCCATGGGCCTGACAACTCGCTTCTTCAGTCCATTTCCAAAGCTAACCAGCTACACAAACAAGTATAGTTATGGATACAGGTTCAGGTACATTGACATGAAGGTACATAAGATATCTCAAAGAGTGTGTGAATGCTCATGGATGATTGACTGGATGACTGCATGATGGAAGAAAATGATGGAAAATGAGCTAAGTCCCAACAATATGTATGCGTGTCCCCAACTTGACACTTGTCATGTTGGGAGCTACTTTGGCCCACTTGTCCCCAACTTTGGAACTTAGGATAAAATAATTATTCATACTTTATATTTTTAGAAATATTAATATAATATTCCTTTTTGGCTTAAGCTCCCTAGCTTATCCTTTTTCCTTAACTTTTAGCCCTCCCTTTCCCTAACTAGTGGAGTTTAGTCCCCCATACTCTTTTATCATGGTTGGTTTGCATGCAATGTTGTATTTTATATTAATCATGTGACATATACAAAAAGAGGTGCACTAGCCTTTAACATCTAGGCTCTCCAGCCTAATCATCACAAAACATCTCACCAGCCTATAAAACATAGCATATACACAAAGGCTCGTTGGCCTCAATATCGTGCGCACTTAAGATGTTGTGTGAAGTATCCTGGAATGTGCACACTTCATCATTTTACTGCACAGTACATGTTGGATCATGTTGTCATTGATGCCAATGGTTTGATTGATTGACGTCAAGTGATTGATTGATGCCAAAGGATTGATTGATTG
>ML776901.1:2268556-2294209 GCA_009831015.1 Picea engelmannii | reverse complement strand
ATCTTGGACTTGAACATTTAAGTGGGGTAAAAGGAGGTTTCCCCCTCGAAGAGGCTTATTATCTGAAATTATCTATTTTTCAAGGCGTTGAGTACTTTTCCTGAGGTTTTTCTATGCTATATTGATGTTTGGTTCTTAACATAGATGGTATGCATCATTTTTTCTTCATGAGTAAAGGTATGTATTTTAAGTGTTTGTTTGAGGCTTGTATCATGTATGATATGGCACATGCTTAAGGCATGTCTTGGAGGCCCTTTTTAGTACATGGTTGCATATGGTTAAGGTTCATGTCTTGGTGATATTGATACATTATTGAGACATATCCTTGGTACTTAGCTTATGGATGTTATGCTTCACTGTTAGAGGAACATCTTTGTCATATTGGCATATAGTTGAGGATTATCTTATGGTACATGGTATGATACATGCTTGAGGTAAATTTTGTCATATTTTTTGGATACTTGATGTTGGGAATGTTGGCATGTTTACAAGCAGAGTGTGCTTGTCATTGATGGAAAGACCAACAATGATGTTGGTAGGTTTAAAGGCAGAGTGTGCATGGCAAGAACAATAATGAAGACTCAGAAGAGAAAGCTTGAGAAGCTCAGGAGGAATAGTGCAGAGTTTCATGCAAAGCGCAAGTGTGCGCCATGTCCAAGGGAAACTTTTTCCAAATCTTAGGAGAGATAGAATTATGAGATGCATCGACAAGATCCCATACATCAAGGCTCATAGAAGGATCAAAGGTTGCATAACCTTTGACACTTATAAATTCTTCCAAGTTGGGAGGATGCATAAGCTCAGAAGGAGGAGCGACAGTGGCCGTTGGATCACCAATCACAAAAACCCGATGTCCTTTAGATCAGATTCCAATGAACAGAGGAAGCACAGAGGAGGAGTACATATATGATACGTAAGATATGAGCGTGAGGACCGATCGTCGTTGGATCTAGAAGAACGTGCATGAACTTTAAGTGCAAGGTGAAGTGGGCTTACAAAGTTATGAAAGTAGGGGGATCATCCATCATCAAGGAAGATATGTGGTAGCATATGAGAAGATGAGTAGAATCGTAAATCAGGAGAACTATGTCGAGCAGTCCGCAGATATCGTGAAACACGAAATCATGACTTGTTCACAACCATCGATCAAAGAAAATATCTGGATCGTCAATCTAGCACCATCGCTATTTCGAGTATCAGGAGAACGAAGGTAACAAGACTCCCAAATTCATGAAATGAGAAATCGTGAATTGATCTGAGCCATCATATCGAGGAGATATCTAGACCGTTGATTGTCCAGAGAGCTGAGATGCAAAGTCACAAAACGCAAAATTGTAAATCGCTCGAAAGATTTGGCCCACGGTCACATCAACAGAAAGTTAAGGGAGGAGTTAGCATGTTGCTAGGCTCCACTTTAGTGATCACCGAAACCACAAAGCACCCTTTTGATTAGTGAGTGGTCACAGCCCATGGTCTAATCAACAGAAGATTAGGGGAGGAGCTAGCAACGCTAGGATCCATTTCGGAGTTTCATGAGTTGGGAAGTTTGAGGCTACTCATAGTTGGATATCCAGAAATGCGAAGTCACGAAGAACCTATTGGATAGGCCTCTGGTCATAGCCGTGATAATGTGGAAGGTAGGGGCTTAGAAAGAAGAGCTAGCACCCACTATGTAGATTTCCCAGAGAGGGAAAAAGGCGCTAAAGACATGAGTGTGTGAAGGTTCTCTCAATAACTTCTAAAGATAGACTGATTGTAACTGCAGAAAATGACTGATTACATCTACCATAGAATTTGAAGAATCTCAGGGTGATCGCCAGAGGAGTTGAAGAGTCTCGAAGTATCTGTCATTGGAATGAAGACTAAGAATAGAGATGATTGACAGATGGAAAAGAATCGAAGACTGTAGCTACCAGAGAAGCCAAATAGTCTCAACATAAAAACCATGGATGAAGAACAAACTAAGTGTAATTGTCAGACGGGATGAAGAGTTAGGTGCATTATCTAGAAAATGACTGGGCATTATGAATATACACAGAACAGAGAAGAGGTTGTTGCTTCTGTCAAGAGTAATTTCACACGAGGAAAAATCATGATTGGCGCAATAGCCGAAATGCACAGAAGAGGCATAGTGCATATAACATAGATGCATATCTTAGAGAAGAAGAGGAATACAAGGTGCACATGCAGAGACAAAGTAGAAGAACATAAATCTTAAAGAAGAATCCAAGCAGGAAGACACTGACGTAGGCAGAGTATAACAGTGCAACAGAACAGTGATGAGACTAGTAAGCTATTGATAAACACTATATCACTATAATAAGTCTCAAGTAACAAAGTTTTTATATTTTAGGGTGGTAGGGAGGTGCTAGGGAGGACTATTGTCCTCAGAAGTTTCAAGTGGGTTCTTGAACATAAGGAGTTGTAGCTTTCATCTAGTTGCAACAATGAAAACTAGGGTGGCAGGGTGGTGCAAGGGAGAACTATTTTTTTCTGTTATATAGGTTAGTGCCTATGTGACTGGAAGTTGGTTCTTCCATCCAGTTGGTGCTGGAACACTCATGGAGTAGGTGCTTCCTTCTAGTAGGTGATAGAGAAACCAGAGAGTTGGTGCTCTATGCAAGTTGCAGCTTATAAATTAGAGGTGGTAGCCTCACAATGAGTTGGAGCTCATAAGAATGATAATGTACAAAAAATAAAGATTACTTATCATATCAAGAAGAAGAGGTTTTTTCCCTTTATGGGTTTCCTCAGGAAATATCTGTCTCTGTATATTTCATGTGTGTGATTGATGTTGAATATTATATTGCCTACCTTCTTGCATTATTGTCATTATCATTGAATGCTATGTAAAGAGTTTAAAATAAGTATAATTGTTTAAGTAGGGTAACAACAGATTCACCCCCCCCTCTCAGTTGTCTAACAATTGGTATCAGAGTGGTTTCCTTTTATCTAAGGGTAGATCCTAGAGGTTAAACATGACTAGTCGTGAAGGAACTTCAACCAATAAGGCCCCCATGTTCAATGGAACAAACTTTTCATTCTTGAAAGTTAGGATGAGAACCTACATAATGGATTTAGGTGAAGATGTATGGGATGTGGTAGAGTTTGGTTATGTAAAGCCAGTTGTACTAGCTAATAAGCATGACAAGCTATAATTCAGCTTCAACGCTAAGGCTATGAATGCTATTATGAGTGGGCTTGCAGAAGAAGAATTTTTAAAAGTTATGCATTTAGAAACTGCCAAAGACATGTGGGACAAACTCATTAGTAGTTATGAAGGTAATGAGAAGGTAAAATATGCCAAGCTTCAAACCTATAGAGTACAGTTTGAAAAGATACATATGAAATAAGAAGAAACTATTGGGAAGTACTTTCTGAGAGTTGAAGAACTAGTAAATGCAATGAAATCGCTTGGTGAAAAAATTGAGGAACCCTCTTTAGTTCATAAAATTTTGAGATCTCTGCCATATAGGTTCAACCCAAAGGTCTCAACTATAGAAGAACTTAATGATAAAAAATATTTGGCTTTTGATCAACTTCTAGGAACGTTGTGTGCATATGAAATGAGAATAGTTAAAGATAAACCCACCTCTAGAGAAGCATCATTTAAAGAAAACAAGAATGAGGATTCTGAGCTTGATGAAATTGAAGCAAAATTCTTGAAAAGACTAAAGAAAGGATCAAGAAAGTACCAAGGCAATTTTCCCTTCAAATGTTTTAACTATGAAAATATAGGTCACTTTGCATCTAAATGTCCACACAAGAAATAAGATCAGAATTCTAAAAGTGAAAAGAAGTACAAACCCAATAGATTTAGTAAAAATAAAATTTTAGGTGTAAACAATGATGACTCTTCAGAAGACACAGATAGTGAATCTTCCTTTGAAGATAAGATTAATGAATTTATGCTTTTGGACAAAGAGTATTATGACAATAAAACCACAGAAAGTGATGTTGACGATGAAGAAGTTGTGGTTGACTTGGAAGGAGAACTGATCAATGCTCTAGAAGAAATTGCTAGACTCAGATCTAAGAAGAAAAAGCTAAAGCAATTGTTGATACAGTTCGAAAAAGACAATAAACAACATGATGAATACTTTTCCCTGCTAAAAGTGGAATTAGAAGAGACAAAGAAAATAGAGGACATTCTGAAACAACAGTTATCATAAAAGAAGGCAAGATGTGAAGCCTAGAAGAAGAGGTAGTAAAAATCATAAAAGAGATGGAGAATTTTAAAGCATTGTATCTCCAAAATATTTTGAGTATTAAAGCCTCAGAAGGATTAGCCCTTATTCTAAATCAGAAAAGGAATCCAAATCAGAAAACTAGTTTGGTTTATGAAGAAGGATCAAGTAGTGGCTAGCCAAGAAACAAAGAATTCATCAAGTTTGTTAAATCTACATTCACTGACAACAACGAATATGGAAAAACAAAGGAAGATAATCAATTGCCAAGGAAGAGTGAACAAAAAAATACCAGAACTGAATTTGTAGAACAAAGAAATAGTGCACCCTCTGCTCAGATAAATCTTTAGCATGGAAGAAATTGACCTTCTCAAAGAAGACAACCATGTTCCAGGTACCAAGGATTTTTCTATGGATATTGTTTTTCCTGTTCTAAATTTGGTCACAAAGCTATAAACTGTTCTTTAAGATTTAGGTATGAGCAATCAAGACATTCAAGGTATAGATATCTTTCGCAACAAAGAATGAGACAACTAAGTAAAAAACAACCACATACTGCAAATCATGTGATGGATGGGAAAAGGACACAGGTTAAGCATAACAATCAGTATGATCCTTTATTCAATAAACCAGAATGTTACACCTACCATAATTATGGACATAAAGCTGCAGACTGTTGCTTAAGGAACTATGAACCAGATTTGAATCCGTCTGCTGAAAATGTCAAGCTTTGGAAGAAGAAATAAAATGACAAGTGTGGACTAGTGTTGTCAGCTCAAATACAAAATAACCCCTGGTATATTGATAGTGGTTGCTCCAAACATATGACAGGAGACAAAGGTAATTTTCTATCTCTAAGTGAAAGAAAATCAAGAAACATAACCTTTGGAAATAATGCTCTAGGTAAAATCAAGGGTAAAGGGATGGTGAGTTTAGGTAATGGAAAAGGAAAAGACAAGGATGTTCTTCTTGTAGATGGGCTGAAACATAATTTTATCAGTGTAAGTCAAACGTGTGATAGAGGATGTGAAGTGGTGTTCACTTCCAAGGATTGCAAGATAAAGTCTGTAAACTAAGGACAAGTGGTGGCTAAAGGCATAAGGACAAATAATAATGTATATGTCCTGAAAGAAGATAGAGAAGAGTGCCATCTAAGAAAACATGATGAAATTTGGTTATGGCATAGGATACTTGGACATCTAAGATTGACCACTTAATCAAGCTCAAAAATCTTGAGGCAGTAACAGATCTTCCAAGAATATCAAAGCCACAAGACTCTGTGTGTAAACCCTGCCAAATAGGAAATCTAACCAGGACTCAGTTTAAATCCAAGAGCTCTACTTCAACAGAGAAACCACTCCAATTAATTCAATTGGAATTATGTGGACCATCAAGACAGGAAGGCACAGGGAAGGAAAAATACTTTATGTTGATCATTGACGATTACTCCAGACTTACTTGGGTTGCTTTTCTCAAAGAAAAAGCTGAAGCATTTGAGAAATTTAAAATATTTAAGGCTTTAACTGAGAATCAAACAGGTAAGAGGTTAAAGGAAGTAAAATTAGTTAGAGGAGGAGAATTTATGTCAAGTGATTTTAAGGAATTCTGTGAAAAAAATGGGATCAAGAGAGAATACACAATCCCAGGAACTCCACAACAAAATGGAGTAGTTGAGAGGCAAAATAGAACCATGCAACAAATGGTCAGGTCAATGATGAATGAGAAGAACATTGGTCAAACCTATTGGGTAGAAGCAATACACACAACAGTCCATGTTCTTAACAAGTCCCACCTCAGACCACACAATGACAAGACACCTTATGAACTATGGTATGGAAGACCTGCTTCAATCAAACACTTCAAAGTCTTTGGGAGTAAGTTCTACATAAAAAATAATAATGAGAACATTGGCAAGTATTATGACATGGCTAATGAAGTCATCTTCTTAGGGTATCCTACAAACAGTAAAGGATACATATACTATAATAAGAGGCTGCATAAATTGGTTGACTGTATTGACATAAACGTTAATGTAGGAATTCCAGTAAGAGAGGTGAACAATATTGAGTCAACAACAAAGGATATAGATGAAGTTGAAGCTGAACAGGTCCAAGAATTAGAACAAGAAGACTCTGAGTCAGATGAAGATGAAAATACTCAGGCAAACTCAAATTAGCAGACAACATCAAATTCTTCCTCCAGAATTACTCAAAAGAATCATCCTGCAAGTCAGATAATTGGTGAAAAAGACAAAGGTGTACAAACCAGGAGAAGGATAATAAAAAACACTGATAAATCACATATAGCCTTCATATCCATGGTGGAACCCAAGAACTTCAATGAGGCCAGTAAAGACGTAAATTGGTTAAAATCAATAAATGAGGAACTGGATCAAATTGAGAAGAAAAATACTTGGGAACTTGTTCCTAGACCTACAGATAAGAATGTAATTGGCTCCAAATGGGTATTTAAGAATAAAATAAATGAACAAGGAAAAATTGTTAAGAATAAAGCCAGATTTGTATGTAAGGGGTACGCACAAGTTGAAGGACAAGATTTTGATGAAACTTTTGTGCCAGTGGTAAGATTGGAAGCCATTAGAATGGTTCTGGCCTATGCATGTCATAAGAACTTTAAAGTATATCAGATGGATGTTAAGTCAGCTTTTTTTAATGGAGACCTAGAAGAAGAAGTATACATGGAGAAACCTGAAGCATTTTCACTGACTGATAATCCCAACTATGTCTTTAAGTTGAAAAATACATTATATGGACTAAAATAGGCACCACGAGCCTGGTATCATAGACTGGACAAATTCCTACAGGACAAAGGGTTCAAAAATGGTACTATTGACAGTAGCCTATATATAGAATCTGAAGGTGATGATTTATTAGTTGTTGTGGTTTATGTAGAGGAAATTATCTTTGGATGCACTAATGATCTCTCAGTTCATTGGTTTGATAATTCAATGCAGACTGAGTTTGAGATGTCCATGATAGGAGAACTGTCATATTTTCTTGGCTTACGAATAAATCAGAGTTCTACAGGGATATTTATCTCTCAAGAATGGTATTTTCAAGAGATGTTAAAAAGGTTTCAAATGGAAGATTACTCTCTTGTTAGTACACCTATGGTGGTTGGTTGCAAGCTCAGTAAAGATGATATTTCACCTGATGTTGATCAAAGAAAATATCGATCAATGATCGACAGTCTTCTATACATCACAACATCCCATCCTAATATAATGCAGGTTGTTGGAATGGTAGGTCGTTATTAGTATGCCCCTAAACAAAGTCACTTAGCAGTTGTCAAGAGAATCTTTAAATATTTGAAGGGTACAATGACTTATGGTCTTTGGTATCCTAGAAATCAGAACTTACAATTAATTGCATATTCAGATGTTGATTGGGAAAACTGTTTGGATGAGAGAAAGAGAAAAAGTGGATGTGAATTCCTCTTCGATGATTCGTTAGTAGCATGGATTAGTAAGAAACAAGGATCTAACTCATTATCAACTACAAAGGCACAATACATTTCTGCTGCTACTTGCTCCACTAAGATTTTATGGATGTTACAAACTCTTGCAGATTTGAAGGTAACTTATACTGACCCAATTCCACTTCACTGTGATAACACCAGTGCCATTAATATCTCAATAAATATTTTTCTCCATTAAAAGACGAAACATATCCCAATAAAGTATCATTTTCTCAAAGAGCAGGTTACAAACAAATTTGTTTAGTTGCATTACATTCCAACCATATAGAAAATTGAAGACATCTTTACTAAACCCCTAGCCAATACACAATTTTAATATCTCCGTCAGAAGTTGGGTGTCATCCCTTTTCTCACCTAAGAGAGTCCATCCTGTCAGGGGGAGTATGTATTGGTTGAATATATGATACCTCCGGCAAGTACTGCAACAACTCAGGGGGAACATGTTTTCTTTGACATTGATGTCAAAGGGGGAGAAAAGGCCTGGTATGAATGCTACAGTTGGAGGTCTAAGATGAATAGTGCAGTCGTTCGAGGTTTTCATCAATGCCAAAGGGGGATATTGTTGGCATTTTACAGGCAGAGTGTGATTTTCATTGATGGCAAGAACAACAATGATGTTGGTAGGTTTAAAGGCGGAGTCTGCATGGTAAGAAAAACAACGAAGACTCAGAAGAGAAAGCTCGAGAAGCTCAGGAGGAATAGTGAAGAGTTGCACGCAAAGCGCAATTGTGTGCCAGGGCTGAGGGGAAATTTTGCCAAATATAAGGAGAGATATAATTCTGAGATGTGCCGATGAGATCCCATACATCAAGTCTCGCAGAAGGATCAAAGTTTGTAGAACCTTTGACACTTAGAAATTATTCCAAGTCCAGAGGATACATAATCTCAGGAGGAGGAGAGACAATGGCCATTGGATCACCAATCCTGGAAACCCAATGTCTTTTAGATCAGATTCTAGTGACCAGAGGAAGTGCAGAGGAGGAGTACATATCTTATTTGTAAAATCTAAGTGTGAGGACCGACCATCGTTGGATCCAGAAGAACGTGCATGACATTTAAGTGCAAGCTGAAGCGGGCTTACAAAGTTCCGAAAGTAGGGGGACCATCCATCGTCAAGGAAGACATGTTGTAGCAGATGAGAAGATTCGAAGAATTGCAAATCGGGAGAACTGCATTGAGCAATCCGTAGATATCACGAAACATGAAATCAAGACTTGTTCACAACTGTTGATCAAAGAAAAGAGCTGGACCGTCGATCTAACACCATCACTATTTTGGGTATCAGGAGAACAGAGGTAACAAAACTCCCAAAGTCGTGAAATGCGAAATCATGACTTGATCTAAGACATCGGATGAAGGAGAGATTTGGACTATTGATTTTCCAAGGAGACAAGACTCGAAGTCACGAAACATGAAATTGAAAAGCGCTCGAAAGTTTTGGCCCACGGTCACATCGAAAGGTCACTTCAACAGAAAGTTAAGGGAGGAGCTAGCATGTCGCTAGCCTCCTCTTCGGTGATCATTGAAACCACAAAGCACCCTTTTGATTAGTGTGTGGTCACATCCTATGGTCTAATCACTGGAATATTTGGGAAGGAGATAGCAATGCTAGGCTCCATTTCAAAGTTTTACGAGTTGGGATGCTCGAGGCAACTCGCAGTTGGATATCTCGAAATGCGAAGTCACGAAGCACCTGTTGGATACGTGTCTGGTCACAACCATGATCATTTGGAAGGTAGGGTCTTAGAAATAAGATCTAGCATCCACTATGTAGATTTCCCATAGAGGGAAAAAGGCACCAAAGACATGAGTGCGCGGAGTTTCTCTCAATAACTGCTAGAGACAGACTGATTGTAACAGCAGAAAATGACTGATTACATCTACCAGATAATTCGAATAATATCAAGGTGATCTCTAGAGGAGCTGAAGCGTCTCGAGGTATCTGTCAGTGGAATGAAGACTGTGAATAGAGACGATTGATAGATGGAAAAGAGTCAAAGATTGTAGCTTCCAGAGAAGCCAAAGAGTCTCAACATAATGACCATGGATGAAGAATAGACTAAGTGTAATCGCCAGAGGGGATGAATATTTAGGTGTATTATTTGTCAGAGGACTGGGCATTATAAATATATGTAGAACAGAGAAGAGGCTACTGCTTCTATTTAGAGTAATTTCACAAAGGGAAAAAGCATGTTGGGTGCAGCAACTGAAATGTACAGAAGAGGTGTAGTGCATAGAACAAAGATGTATATCTGAGAGAAGAAGAGGAAGCCAAGGTGTGCATGCAGAGACAAAGAAGAAGAATATAAATATCAAATAAGAATCCGAGTAGGAACAAACTGATGCAGGCAGAGCATAGCAGTGCAGCAGAACAGTGATGAGACTAGTAAGCTATTAATAAACACTCTATCACTATAATAAGTCTCAAGTAATGAAGTTTTTTTATTTCAGGGTGGTAGGGAGGTTCTAGGGAGGAATGTTTTCCTCAGAAGTTTCAAGTGGGTTCTTGAACATAGGAAGTTGTAGATTCCATCTGGTTGTGGCCAAAAAAACTAGGGTGGCAGGGTGGTGCAAGGGAGAACTATTGTTTTCTGTTATATAGGTTAGTGCCTGTGTGACTGGAAGTTGGTTCTTCCATCCAGTTGGTGCTGGAACACTCATGGAGTAGGTGCTTCCTTCTAGTAGGTGATAGAGAAACCAGAGAGTTGGTGCTCTCAGCAAGTTGCAGCTTGTAAATTAGAGGTGGTAGCCTCACAATGAGTTGGAGCTCATAAGAATGATAATGTACAAAAAATAAAGATTACTTGTCATATCAAGAAGAAGAGGTTTTTTCCCTTTATGGGTTTCCTCAGGAAATATCTGTCTCTTTATATTTCATGTGTGTGATTGATGTTGAATATTCTATTGCCTACCTTCTTGCATTATTGTCATTATCATTGAATGCTCTGTAAAGAGTTTAAAATAAGTATAATTGTTTAAGTAGGGTAACAACAGATTCACCCCCCCTCTCAGTTGTCCACCATGGAATATTTTTTTATATGATTTATGTGAGTGGATCTAGTTTACAGTGATATAGACAGTGATAGGGACAGTGACAGGGATGGTGACAGGTTGACAAGTTGATGATCAATTAAAATTTTATGAGAAGGTGAAATTGATAGGGACAATGACAATTTGGATGAAATATTGATGTATCAGTGACATTATTAGTGATATTGACAGGTTGTGTCTACAATTATATTTCATGGAAACAAGACGATGAAAGGAAAGGGGGGTTTTAGAATCCTTCCAGTTGGTGTCGAAGAAAATAGAGAGGTTGAGCTTCCTTTAGGTTGGAACCTGTAAATCAAGGGGTTGTAGCCTCCTTCTTTTTGGAGCTGAAGAACACATGGAGTTGGAGCTTCCTTTTCCTTCATTTTGGAGCCTGTAAACTAGGGGGTTGCATCCTCCTTCCATTTGTAGCTAGCAAATTCAAGGTATTGTAGCTTCCTTTAGGTTGGAGCCTATACAATAGGGGGTTGGAGCCTCCTTCCAGTTGGTACTGGAGAATTTGGAAGTGGTTCTTCCTATGAATGTATTCTTTTGATATATAAGAAAGCATTATGTGTTTTTCTCCCATTTGGGTTTCCATGTAAATCATGGTGTACCATGCATGTGGTTATTTGATGTGATATTGTTGAATGGTACTTCTTGTGGTTATATGTTCATGAAATGTTAAATGAAGGCATAAGCGATAAATTATTGATGATTATATATTATGGTTGAAAGTGGTAATAAATTGCATAATACTGATTCACCCCCCCATCATAATTACAACAATTGGTATTAAAGTAGGTCCTTCAGAAAAAAAATCTAATCATTGGAAGGAATATCATGGAGTATGATAAGATTGGAATACCAATGTTTGATGGTCATAATTATGCCTTCTCAAATAAAAGGATGAAAAGATTTTTTGTAGGCACGGTGATTTGATGTCTAGAAATCAGCAGTAGATGGATACACGACACCTGCACTCCCCCAACTGACAAGGATGGAAAGAAACTTAGTGAAAATAAATCGAAGGCTAGAGGTGCCATTCTGAACAATCTTGGTGATTCAATATTTTTGAATGTGATGCATTGTGACACTGCAAAGGATCTTTGGGACAAACTTCAAAATATTTACGAAGGATATGCTAAAGTAAAGGGGGCAAAGTTGCAAACCTATAGAGGTAAGTTTGAACAACTGAAGATGAAGGAAGATGAAGATCTAACAACTTACTTTCTACGAGTTGATGAAATAGTAAATTCCATTAAAGGATTGGGAAAATAAATTAAAGAATCAATAGTTGTCCAAAAGGTACCTTGGTTTCTTCTAATGAGATTTGATCCTAAAATTTCATCCCTAGAAGAAAGATAATATCTTACCACGTTGAGCATGGATGAGGTACATGGGATACTCATAGCCTATGAAATGAGGATAGATTAGGATAATCCACCTAGGAAGGAGGCAATGTTTAAGGCATCTAAGAAGACAAAGAAGAATAAGAAAATTCCAAAGTCAGACTGTAGTTGCAACGATGATTCAGATGAAGATGAAGAGATGTCCAACTTCGTAAGGAAGTTAAACAAAGGAAATGGAAAGTATAAAGGTAAGCTTCCTTTTAAATGTTTTAATTGTGGTAAAATCGGTCATTTTTCTAATAAATGTCCATATGATAAGAACAAATAGAATGATGAAGAATATGTTCCCAAGAAATAAAATAAATATCAAAAGAGAGACAAGAAAATAAACAAAAATAAATTCTTCAAGAAAAGACTCTACTCAGAAGAGGATATCTCCTCATCAGATGAGGATAATGATAGTGACAGTGACTTAGAAAATGTACTCTTTATGGATTTTGAAAATTATGAAGAAGAAAGTGAGGTAGATCTTGAAGTAGGATTAATCAACACCTTAAGTGAACTAAGGAAAGAGAGGAATAAAAGAAAATCACTCAAGGGAGAATTACTCAATATAAAGGAGAGTTCTCAAAGTCCTAAATATGATCAATAAATTATTATGAATCTAAAATTCCAAGTGGAAGAAGCTATAAGGATTAAAGAGATACTCAGAATCCAGCTAGAAGAAAAAGAGAAAGAGAAGGAGAGCTTGGAAACATAAATAGTTTCACTAAGGAAATAACTTCAGAAAAGAGACATGCAACAAAACAACACCAAAATACTAGATGGTATCGTCAACGATCAAATACCATATTACGATAGGTCTGTACTAGGATACAACTAGACATATGAAGATAAGGGTTCGATCTCTATGAATAAAGAGGAGGAAACAAAAAAGAAAGATGTATACAAAAGTCACTAGAGGATCCACCAAGAAGGACGAATGCAAGTTTTTAAATGAGAAGAATCAGGAAGTTGAAAGAAATCAAGGAGAATATTATAGAAAGATGGCACAGTCTAGAATACCCAGGATTCAGAATCAACAACCCACCATGGAAAGAAATCAAGAAGAAAACTATAGAAGAACAAAACCATTCAGAAAATCTCCCAGGTATCAAACTATCTTTCTTGGTTAATGTTATTCTTATAACAATTTTGGGCACAAATATATAAACTACAAATATTATGCTAAGAACAAAAGAAATTATGAAGGTTAATCTAGAATTAATCATCTCAAAAAGCCTCATGAAGCATATAACAAAAGCTATAACAGTTTTGGGTCACTAGAAGATGAAGTAGAATGCTACAAATGTAACAATTTTGGACACATGGCCAAATATTGAAGATTAATAGTTCCTCCAAAGGAACTAAAGTAGGATTTGAACAAGAATGCAAAATAACCATTGTTGGTTACTTATGGGCTGACCTAGGTTCTAATTACAGGATTACCAACAACCCTTCAACCATCGACCCTTTTGGATACTAGAAGGCAACACAACGCACAAAGTGCACCACATAGTCTCACTCAAGATGGATTCTATGGGTGGCTGCAGGACTCAGGAATTTGCAACCATGGGATGGGACGTGTTTCTCTCTCAAGGGAATCATATATATTCACCTATTAACCCTCGAATACCTATATTATGCTAACTCTAACTCTTACCAGTGACACGACATATAACCAACAAAGTTCATTATCCATTACAACGACATATACCAAATGCTACTGCAAAATAAGATTTAGATCTGAATACTAACTATGACATTCATCCATTCAGTGTTGTTCTACAAAGTTCATTAGTTCATCCTTAGTGCACATTATTATTTTCCTTACTATTCTAACAAGTTCATCATAAAATTATTAAATCAAATATAACTGTAAGAAATGTAAAAATTCATACACATGACACAGATATACCATGGTTCACTGCCTCCTGCGCTATGTACACAAATATTTTTCACTTTGGCTCGTATTAATATTCATGCAAAATACAGTGTTGTGCACTGTACACTTCTTCTGCCATTAAAATTGATCTCCATAGATTGTGACAGTGACAACTTAGGACTTCCTCTCCAATAATTCTATCTTCCTCACATGCACTCTCTATCCAAATTAGAATACCAATCACAATCAACAACAACAAAAACACCAACCCTTTCATAGTCCTAATACATTCTACTTATACAACAAAATGGGACAAATCCCTTACAAAAACCCCAACCCTAAGTGGGTTAGGTTTGTCCAATTTCCCCTTGACTTAATCTCAGCTGGTCCATGATTCAACCGTTATCCAAATCAATGCTTGTCCACTTTCCAACTGCTCCAAAATAGTTTTTCCACTTTGTAACAACTTTTCTCAGCGTTCCTTTCCCCATTTTTTCGGCGCGCTTCCTTATTTTCCGATGCTGCTTTGATTCTTTCTGAAAATTGGCCTATTCCAATAGGCCCCCAACACTAACATCATAAATCGTCCTGAGTAACTCACTGACTCCTACATCTTTCACTGCCCATGCCAGTGCTTCATACATCTCTTTTATTTGCTGAAATTGCTCTTGTGCCTAGTTTCTCTTCTCCACCATGGATTCTACCATCTGCATGGTGACTGGAGGTCTCAATATTTATCCTCCCTCCAAGCCTATCTTCTCTACCCTTGATGTTTCTACATCAAGCTCCATGACCAACTATTCTTCCTTTTTCTGCAGAGGCTCCAATTGATCATATCTTGCAATTTTTGCTACTAGCAGTTCCTTCTCCTCTTCCTGTAGGCTCTTCATCTCTATTGCAGTATTTATCTTCTCGGGTAGTGGAATTTTCTTCTGTTGTTTTTTTAAATCTTCCATTACTGCATGCACTCTATCTTTCCTTCCTTGCATCTCTTCCAATATTCCATCTTCTAAGAGCTGTGTCCACAATTGGCCACTTCTTTCCAATAGATCTGTCATATTATGTATTGTCTACACTATATTCTCCGCAAATGTTGTCGCATATTTCTCTCGCTATGCTTTGACTTATGGAGGAGTAGTGGGTATTGCGTGCTCCTCCAACTCCTTTATTTGGATTTTGTATTGCTCCAAGTCTTGCGTTATTTTCTTCATCTTCTTCTCAGAAGATAATTGTTTTTACTATGTGCTATTCAGGATGGTTTGGAATACTGCACCAATGTACTTCTCCATATCCTCTACCTTTTTCTACGCTATCTTATTTTACGTCCCTTCTTAGATGATTACTTCCTTTAGTGTGATGTTCTCTTCCTTTGCTATTTGTAATTTCATCAGATCATTCCTTTCCCTGGACTGGATTTATTGCACGACACTAATATGTAATTTATACAATGCCTTCGTTGGGATCTTGGCCAATGCCAAGTCCAATGTCTCAATTTCCTTCAGGGGTTTCTGTGCTACCTCCTCATCAATGAAAATCATCTCAAGTATTATGTTAAAGTTGGCACTCCTCTGCACTGTGATTTTCACTGTTTCTCCAGCAAACATTCCTTCCCTAGTTTTTGTTGGTTTATCTTTTTGTGACTTCTCTGCCCTGATCCTTAACTGCTCTAGTGCAGTTTTCACTTTCTGTACCTATTCCAAAATTGAATCCCTATGCTTCTCAACACTCACCCACACCTCTGATAGTCGATCTTCTACTATTGTGACCACCAGTTTAACATCATCTGATGTCAATGATGTATGAAGTGGTGTTCTATGGGCCTTTTCCTTCTTCCTGGAGCCACTTGCTTACTCCATGTCCTCTTCCTTTGGGAATATAATGGCTCATATGTCTTTGGCATCTGTGTATCCATTCCTGTCTCATGCCCAATTTATTCCTCCATAGGGATATCATGTGTCTCTGTCCTTTATTCTCCTGCACACACTTGTTCTGTTATATCTCTTGGTGTATGTTCTTTGCAGGGTGGACCTTGTGTGGAACCACCCTTTGGTTTCTTCTGTGTCCTGCATTTATTTTGAATTGGGCTGCTCCCCCCCACTTTCCCTTGTGAAAAATTATTCTTTTTTCCCGCACCATTTCTACCTGTCTGTTGCGCTTGGACTGTTCTGTCTTGCGTCTAAGTCTTTCCTCCTAACATTGTCCTTGGGATTATTGGAATCTTCCATTCACTAGGACACTCCTAGACCTCTATTTGTATATCTTGCGTCGTCATGCAATATCTCAATTGTAGCCACTTCTTGTCTTGGTCCCTCTTCCCCTGTAACCACATGCTATGGAGCGTTTTCTGAAATTTAGCAAACTGTCCAAACTCTTGGACTGTCTCAGGGGAAATCCTCCACGTGTTAGTTGAGTGGTTATGGATATTTGAAAAGTATAGTGAAAATACATCGTTGTTCACTTTCTTCATCTTTGGATCGGTTGTTCTCCTAAGAGAAGTGTAGTGATATGCACCACACTTTCCTAATCTCTACAGGAACATGCTATATGATGGTTCTTTCCACCCTACAAGTGAAATGAGGATGAGTAACCATGAGTAGTGTAACTTAGAGCCCCAGTATTTTGTGTCTTTACAATATTCTAGGAAATAATTGAGTAAATAAGGGGCCCAACTCATCAAGCTCCCCTTCACACACTACACTGCAGCCGTTACCACTCCTACTGGTACTTCTTATTTTCTACACTTGTGCATTAATTTTCACCCTAGCATCCTTGTAGAAAATATTGTTGCAAGATCATTGATGTCACTAATATTGATTCCCTATTTCCTCTATGCATGCCATACTTCACCTTGATTTCATCAGAGATGGTCTTTGAATTAGTTTTGTCTTCCAGGAAGTGCTCTAGCTTCTCCTCATCCATGGGTAGCCCAGTGATAGCTGCAATCAAATCCATATTGATAGACACTGGCCTATCCATCCACAAAATTCCTCCATGCACCATTTTTAGGAGTTTTTTCACACATCCATTGATGTGTTTACAATGCCCAAAGTGTGGTAGATCCAATAGATTCATTATTCCTGTGTTGTAGAGCCCCAATATCCATTCCACAGGCTCCAATAGTGGCGCGCCTGATGGGCCCTCTCCTCTACTCTCCATATAATCATGTTGTTCCAAATATGGGAATTTTACTGTGTATTCCACATCGTGGTCTGAGTACTTCATGGTGTTTACTCCTCCTACCATATCATCATCTTCTTTTACTCCCTATGGAATTTTTGTCATTGAAATTGTCAATTCTTCCTCTGTGCATGGGATTCCTTACACAATTATTTCAACTCAGGCTTTCTTCTTCCCTCATGGGGATAATTCCTCAACCTCTCGTACACCCTCATGATCTGTTTCTTCCTCTTATTCAAGATCTAGGTCCTTCTATGCCGAACCCATGGTATGTTCTTCCTATTATGGCCCTTTCCCTCTCGATGCGTTAGACTTTGTCCTTTCCACATCTTCCTTAGGAGCCCGACCTCCTGTGATGGGTTTCTGTTATCCACATTTTTGGTCATCGGGATGATGTCATGATAGTGTCATGATAATAGAAAATCAAACTCTTTATTAAGAACATTTTCATGAGAAAGGTTACACTTGTCAGTTTCCAGAGAGCTTAGTTTAAAAGATAGTTCGCAGGATGCATATATACTCTCTTGCGAGAATCCTTAATTCCCGCAGGCTGCCTTCAGCTTGACTGCGAACTTCTCGCACTGTACTCAAAGTCAGGGTGCGGGAATGTTTCTAAAGAAGGAAAATGGATGAGTTCTCGAGCCTTTTAGAAGGAATCTTCTAGAAGGATGAGTTGGCTTTCGAATGGTTGGAAAAATACTGACTTTCCAGATATCTTGGGATCATTCTCTTTCCAAGTAACTAAACTATCTTCTCCTATATATTGAGAAGATTGCTCATGGAAAGGGTTAACAAGAAAGATTAGAAGCAAGCTAGTAAGAGATTGATTGGAGAATCAGTGCTAGACTATGTGGAGGACTGATGCTACAACAGTAAAGGACGATAGCAAGGTCATCTTATGTGGTTGATTTTCTTCATACATGAGTAAGTGTGTGTGTCAGAGCTAGAAACCATTGAAAGGAGATCTACGACATCAAGGCTCAGGTTGTATATTTCTCTTTCAGTTAATTCAATACATGAATATGTCCCTTTCCCATAATGATGATGTCATCTTATTACATTATTCCTTGATCACATGTATAGACTAGGTATTGAATACATTAATTTGCTTGTACTTCGATTGGTTTGTACTGTTGTAATTGGACGGCACGAGAGCATCGAAGCGGAGCAAGGAACAACAACGATTTAAGGAAAGATTTCATAAGGTATGTCCGCTATTCATTTCTCTTAGTTCATTCAATAATCTAGATCTAGGGAAAGAGTAGTATTCTGTCTCGTTTTGTTCTAGATCCAGGTGGATCTAGGGAGATTGGTCTGTGTCCGCACTCACGAATTTATCCTTAAACAGTTTCCTTCTTCCTTGACCGGCATGGTAGTAGGGTCATAGTTTGGAATCTAAATTTCATTAACATCCATGATCGTTGGCATGTGCTATGTCCCTATTTGCATTTCCTAAGCATTGGTTCTATTGTTTCGTTCGACGTTGCTCGATGCTCCAACTCTCGGTGGTGACATCCTGCTAAAATTCAGATTGCTGAAGTATAAATATCCACTTTCTATGAAAAATTCTCACTCTCTTGTTCTCAAATTTCTCTCTTCATTCTTATCCTTAGAAACAAACATAAATAACTTCATTTCCCCACATTTTTCCAAATTTATAAAGGGACGACGTACTGACAGTTGTTTCACACTAATAGTTTTCACTTTTTCACTTTTTCACTTTTTCCTGTGCACTACACCTTTTGTGTCTGTCAACTACTTTCTAGCATGTAGTGTCCTCAAAACTGGTTTTTCTGCAGTGCACTGTTAATGCTAACAAATCTATTACATCAACAAACCTCTAATATTCTTCTACCCTTTTGTCTTTTTTTTTTTTATATTTCTTCTTTTTATGGGATTTTGTCTTTTTCTTCTAACATCTTCTATATACAATATGTACAATCATACCTTCTCTCTTTGTTTATACCTTAGGTTGTTAGGTTGACTATCTTGATACAAATTCAGTCAAATTCCATTCACTATTCCTTTGAGATTCTTCCCTGCAATATATTTCAGTTGCACAACACCTCCATCTATGATGGCCTCTACTTGATAAGGCCCTAACAAGTGCATCTTGAACTTCCTAGGGTGTTGTAAATACCTACTGTCATAAAGGAGAACTAGATCACCTTCCTTAAATATTTTCTTCTTTATGTGCCTATCATGACAATATTTATCCTTCTCTTTCTGTACTTCCTGGTGAAAGCCTGCTAAAATTATGTCTTCCTCCAGCTCCAACCACCGATCCAATATTTCCTGTGCAACACCTTTTTTTGTCATCTTGGTGATTGCTGCAATGCACATAATAGGTACTAAATAATCCAATGGAACCACTGCTTCCTTCCCATACACCAGTATGAATGGTGTATGTCATATAATCCCATAACACTATTGATACTTTCAAATCCCAATCGTCCCTTTTGACATTGCAAATCTTTGTCAATGCATTTTCTAGAATATTGTTAAAATATTCTACTGTACCATTTTATTGGGGATGGCAAGGTGTGATTTTGTGATGATGTATCTTGAATTCTTCTTCCATAGCTCTGATTGTAATTTTAATAAAATGAGTTCCCTGATCACTCAATAAAATTATAGGACATCCAAATCTGGTCACCAGATTCTCAAGGAGAAACCATGCTATAGTTTTTGCACTGCGATCCTTCATTGGGAATTCTTCTGCCCATTTGGTGAAGTATTCTTTCACAATTATGATGTATCTGGATCCTGATCTCCTTTCTAGTGGGTTAATGGGACCAGTGAAATCCACAACCCATTTATCAAATACCTGTAAAGTTACTTGGGGCATAAGTGGCATTTCATCCCTTTTGGATGGCTTTCTCGCCCTCTGACAGACATCACAAGTCTAATAGTATTCCTTTGCATCCTTATGTACTGTAGGCTACCATAATCCTACGTGCAACACCTTCTATGTTGTAGGCTTTCCTACATAGTTTCTTCCATCTATTCCTTCATGTGCTTCTGCTAGCACCATGGATTGTTCATGCTCCATCACACATCTTCTCAAGATTCCGTCTGCGCCTAACTTGTATAAATGACCTGCAATCACCTAATATTTTGCAACGCGCACTACCAATTGTTTTTTCTACGCAATAGTAAATTCCTTGGGGTCCATTCCTGTACTTAAAATCCAACAATGTTAGCAAAATAATCATTAGCAATATGAACAGAAAATAAGTTAGCATCAAGAAAAATCTCCTCTAAGTTCCTTGGATCCTCTCCATTGGTAATTATTGATATATGATCTGGTCCTGCATTAAGCTTCCCTAGTTTTACTATGATTTCAAAATCATATTCCTGAAATAATAACAACCATCTATAGATCCTCCCCCCCAACACTGGCTTGTTAACTAGATACTTCAAAGAAAAATGATCTGTAAACATCTTAAAGGATTGACCCAATAAATAATGTTTGAACTTCTGTAGCACATATACCATAGCCATGCCTTTCCTTTATGTAGTATTATAGTTCTTCTCAGACTCAAATATTTTTCTAATAGAAAACGATATTGGGTGATAGATGTCTCCTTCACCTGGTTGTGCCAAAACTGCTCCAAGTGCAATGGATGAAGCATCCACATGCACATGAAATTCTTTTGTCCAATATGGAAAGCTCAAAATTGGTGTTGTCACCATCTTCTCTTTTAGTATGTCCAAGCTCTCTTGGCATTCATCATTCCATTGAAACTTGATGTCTTTCTTCAATAACTTCTCCATGGGCACAGTGATCTTTGCATAGCCCTTTGTGAATTTCCTATAGTACCCTATGTGGCCCAATGTTTCTCTCAACTGACGCACTGACTTTGGTGGTGGTAAATTGACAATAACAAAAATCTTTTCAGGGTCTCCTATCAAGCCCTGTTTGCATACAATGTGTCCAAGTAGGATGCCAAAATGTGTACTGAATGTACATTTCTTAATGTTCAAGGAAATCTGACATTTCCTACATATTTTTAACATTAACCTAAGAATCTCTATGTCTTCCTTCAATAAACTAAATATTGTCCAATCATCTAGATAAACTTCTAAAAATTTATGTATAAAATACTTGAATGCAGCTACTACTACTCTGGAAAATATTGTTGGTGCATTCTTTAAACCAAATGGCATTACTGTGTACTGATATGATCCCCACTCTTTTGTAAATGTAGTTTTGTACCTATCCTCCGGAGAAATTCTAATCTGATGGTAACCTAAAAATCCATCTGTGAAGATGTACACTTCCTGTTCTCCCACATTCTCTAACACCTCATCTGTAAATGGATTAGGAAAAGGATCATGCAGGCATGCATCATTTAATTTCCTCATATCCACACATATCCTAATATCTCCAGTCTTATTTTCCTCGACCACCATTGGACTAATCCACTCTGATTCTTCCATAGGCTCTATGATTCCTGATTCCAACATTTTGTCAAATTCTACCTTAACCTTCTGCTTATAGATGGGGTTTAATCTGTATGGTATTTGTCTAACTGGTCTTTCATCTGGTATGGGGTATATCTTCATTTCCCCAAGTTCTCTTGCTACCCCTTTTATCTCTGAAAATGTGGCTAGGAATAGATCACTATACTTGTGTAGTAATTTAGTTACTTTTTCTATTGTCCAACTGTGCGAGTAATCTCCAATGATGGCTATCTTAGGCTTTTCTTCAGCCCCAATATTGACATTTTTAAAGATTCATAGGTGCAGTGAAATCTTCTAATTGTAACCATAGTCCTTCCAACCCTCTTTCTCCTCCCCCTTCTACTATTTGTATGTCACTTGGGTTTTCCTCTACTTCTTCATCCTCTGTGACCTGATAATAGTAAACTAATTGTTCAAGTGTTTATTTTCTATAATCTCTATATACTATCACTATATCTACCCCACAATCTTCAAATATATTCTTTTTGATCCTCTGTAATGCTAGATCCACCCATGGATTCTCACTTTCAAATGCAAAAGTCTTAATAAATTTTTGTTGCATTGCGCCCCAACTCACAATTTCTCTATGTAGTTCCTACTCCTTGTACCAATTACTAGGTATTCCTTCTAATGTATGAATAAAGTAATGTGTCCATTCTCCTGATGGTACCAATATCTAGTTAGTGACACACTCATTTATATGAGATCTTGGGTTCCCTCTTCCATCATACTTCGGTACAGATTTATCCTGCTGAATCCTACCAAAACTTATGCACATTAGTTTCTTACACTGATATGAGTCCTGAATTACATTCTTATGTGCAATGCACCATCGTGTAGGTGTGTCCCTTAGTGATATATACAACACTAGTAATATCTGATTATCCAAAAACTCTGATTCAAATTCTATTATGAAGTCTTCTAAATTATCATCTTCAGTAAATATGGGAAACTATCTCACTTCTGTCCCAACCCATCTTATTGTGCGTGTAACTCTTTTGCACCTCCTAGTAAAGACTTCATGCAATCTTGGTTGCCACTTTTCTACTCCGGTATCCGAATCTGACATGTCGAAATTAATAATCTTCCAACTAAGTACTCCATCTGCAATTGGATTCACATAGTGTTCCTCTCGCATAGTAGTCCTATACAACTGGTTCACATCATCCTCTAGAACAATGTCAGGTAGAGGTTCTATATATAGTTCACAATCCAAGGGATCTAAAGGTGCTACTACCCTAAAGTTACCAACTTCAAATATCATATTTCTAGTCTTTAAATTAATTATGGCTTGATTATCAAAGGTCGAATTAATTCCCAATAGTGATGGAAATGGTATAGACTCATCCACCATATTCGTTACTTCAAAATCTGTTGCGGTGTGCACACCATCTATATACACTGTTGTATTCTTCAATCTGCCTATGGGAATCACTCTCTGCTAATTTTCTAGCTTCAATTAGATATTGGAATAACCTAGTGTAGGTTCTCCTATTGCTTCCCAAGTCTTCTTTGGAAAAATGTTGACATCTGATCCTAAGTCTAGGATAACATTTCCCATGTTAAAGTCTCCTATATTTTCATTCAATCTGAACTCTCTACTAGTTCTTTTCTTTCTATGGACTTGATTAATCTTCTTTGGATCTGTTCCTACCCCTTCTTCTATGATATATTTCTCAAGAATAATTTTAAACAAATCCATGGCATTCTTATCATCAAGTAATTTAAATCAAGATTCCAAGAAATTCTTTAAGTTACTTACATTATCTATTTTCTCTCGTTTGTAAGTAGGATCCAAAGAATGAGGCATATAAAAAATAGGAGTATTATACCTTTGTGCAGTATTCAATGTGGAGGCTTCGTTTTCCTTCAGGAACTCCTTATTTTCTTCCTTGAAAGTTTCCTTCTCCTTCTTTGCATCAAACTATTGTTGGGGCTGAGTGTTCTTCTGAATCCAACACTGAGATTCCTTATTTTGATCATGTGCATATTTTCCTGTCTTCACTCCTCCTCTAGTCACTATATTGATGTTCCTCATAGGATACGTTATTTCTATATCAATCCATTGAACATTCTTGTTATTTAAGTTCCTCTTCTCCTGGATCTTCATCATCAACTTCATGCACTCTTTTATCACGTCATCTGCTATGCGACAGTACATACATGTTGTTGCTGGTTGAGGATAATATTTGGCATAGTGTCCTTACTATTGAAAATTATGGTAGATAATAGGACCTCTTCCTCTTCCCATTCCTCCTCTTCCTCTACCTATGAATCCTCCTCTTTTCCCCTATGGATCCATATTTTGTTGATGATATTGTGGTGCCTAATTATACTGTGGGGGTTGATGAAACTATGGAACTACTTGAAATTGTCGTACATTTCCAAACTATGGCACATTATGTCCTGCCATCAACTCAAACTACATTTTGTATGCATCTAAGGTTATTTACTTCATTAAATCCAGAGTTCTACATTTTTTTTTCCTGTCCCACTGATTTACAAAAGTTACAGAAAATACTCTTCGGTTATGTCTTGTACTTCTACATCATAGGCCAGTGATAAGGATCATTCCCATGTGTCTTGCATATTTCACACGACATCCCTCCTTTAAGAAATGGATTTGGTAGCCCTACTCCCAGGTACTACGCAAATGTCAGACACTCATTCTTGTGATGTCCCTTTGATCTGCATAGTGTACACCAAACTTCTTTTCTTTTCTCCCTACTTTTATTATGGTTTAATTACACTGTCAAGTTCTTTAGGTCTTCCTTCATCTCTTCTATAGATGGATTTGTCTGCTTTTACTGATTCTCCTCTAACTGCATCACTTCTTGTAGTGGCTCTGCCTAGGTTTGAAATTTATGTTGTCTCAATGGATATTTGAAGTGTGGTAACAAATAATTTATAAACAATTGTCTATGTTGCATGTCTGAAATGGGATACTTTAGTTTACCTTTCAATGTATTGAAATTTTGATCGATGTCCCATACAGACTCTTCTGGTTTTTGTCTAACCTCAATCATCTCATTCATAAAATGATCCTTTGATTTCATCCTTTGAAACTTGGAGATCAATGCCTACTTGATCTCTGTTACTATTCTTGGTGTACCCTGTGGATTATTTACTGCTAGATTCATATACCAATCCAACACGCAGTTTCTGAGTGTTATTGCTAGCTGCGCTACTTTTTCTACCTCATAAGTGACTCTTTTTGCTTCCCATATTTGTTCACACATGAATAGGTGCTTCTCTGTCTCTTTTGATCCATCCCCATGAAACTTTGGTAATATTATCTTAAGAACCAAATACCAATACATCATAGAAAAACCTCAGAAAAAGTACTCAACGCCTTGAAAAAGAGATAATTTCAGATAATAATCCTCTTCGAGGGGGCAACCTCCTTTTACCCCACTTAAATGTTCAAGTACAAGATGATTCAAAATGAAAATCTCTCATTGGTATATATAGGAGAGTAGGAGGTATAATTACAACTAATGGCCTAAAGCCGACATAAATAAAATAACATTACTAATATAATATGCCCCAATTAAGGGGTAATGAGCCAATATTAGGGCTTAACATGCTCCTCCCCTTGAGACAAGTGTTGTCCGCAACTCTTGAGTAACTCTAGATGATTCTGTATAAAAGACTCATCTTCCCAAGTGGAATCTTCAGCCGGTAGTTTCCTCCATTTAATGAGATACTCTGAAATGGATCTATTCCTTAGCTGGTGAATTCTTGTGTCAGTGATGGCGTCAAGTTCCAATATGATTTTTCCTTCCTCATCAAGTTCTGGAAATATTGTTTGAACCGGGATCTTGTCGCCTATAACCTTCTTTAAGCATGAAACATGGAAAACTAGGTGTACTTGTGAAGATGCAGGCAGCTCTAATTTGTATGCCATAGTACCAATCTTTTGCAACACCTTATAAGGGCCATAGTACTTTGGTGATAATTTATTATCCTTCTTGGCTTTCTTGAGGGACATCTGTTTGTATGGTTGTAGTCTTAAAAA
>ML776901.1:2232927-2264763 GCA_009831015.1 Picea engelmannii | reverse complement strand
ATTCACCTTCCTTGTGTCCTCATCATGAATTTCATGGGATGCATTTTCACTTTCAGGTGTCTTCTCTGTTACAAAAATTTTCAATACTTCCATGATCTCCCCTTTTAAACCATCCATCTTAGTATCCAACTTAGCTTCCATTGCATCCATATTAGTATCCAACTTAGCTTCCATTGAATCCATCTTATTTTGTAGTTCATTTATGTGCCTATGCATTTCTTCACCTTCATCAAGAGTCCAAGTAGGATTTTCTGGAGGCTTAGTTGGTGTAGAAGTTCCCTTTTTTGGTGGCATGTTGGCCAAGTATCACTTTTGAACCTTGATTTTGAGGTGGTTCTGCTAGACAATATTTCTTCTGTTGTATCTCCCAAGTTTCATCCTTTCTGGCTATGAAACTTTATTTTATGTAGTTCCCTAATATTTCTTCTCTACAATGCCACAGGTGTGATCAAAATTGTATGTGCCAAGTGAAATTTACGGTAACTTCTCCACAACTTGCCAATTTTTGTCCTTTCCAGGAGATCTCACTTGTATAGCTTGCCTCGCACAAAATAATTGATATAAAATTCTGAAACTCACACCAAGGATACTACAGATTGTCCATGATCCAATGAAACCAGACCCACTCAATTTGGATACTCTAGGCATAAGTTATGATTGTTTTACCTAGAACACCTTCTTGAGACTAGTCAATAGGACTAGTCATATACCTTATCTTACACAGGGTGTATCTACAAATTTGAGATGACCCAGAAGCTGAAATTTGTACCACATATACCTTTCTAATTTCTGTAAATTTCCTCCTAATTTCAGGGTCTGAAACATTATGAAAAAAAAATTATAGCAAAAATTCCTCAATGACTCATTTCAGGATGATTCCATAACCCTATCTTGTATAGGCTGTATCTCCGAAAGTATAAGGCCTCGGGAGCTGAATTTTGAACCCAACGTACCTTGATCCATCTAATAAATATCTTCTCAGTCGTTTCTTCTAAAACGTTGTAAAAAAAAAAGTTATAGCGAAAATTCCAAGGTGTCTCAGATGTAGCAGTGAAACCCCAAGACCTTGAGCTCTGATACCATATGTTAAGAACCAAATACCAATACAGCATAGAAAAACCTTAGAAAAAGTACTAAACACCTTGAAAAAGAGATAATTTCATATAATAATCCTCTTCAAGGGGGCAACCTCCTTTTACCCCACTTAAATGTTCAAGTACAAGATGATTCAAAATGAAAATGTCTCCTTGGTATATATAAGAGAGTAGGAGGTATAATTACAACTAATGGCCTAAAGCCGACATAAATAAAATAACATTACTAATATAATATGCCCTAATTAAAGGGTAATGAGCCAATATTAGGGCTTAACATATTATCATTGCATCTACACCTGCCCTTGTCGAATGTGTTGTACCTGCTTCGTGTGGTACTACTATTCATGTACTGTTGTTCGGACTTGAACTCCCACTTGTGTTGCTATTGGTACTTCCACTTGTACCACTACCTGTACTACTACTGGTACTTCCACTTGTACCCTCAATTCTATTATGATATCCTATAGTCCTATGACTATCAGTCATTGGTTCTCTAAACAACTCTTTCTTTGCTGATGTGTTAATCATACATGGGGTTCTAGGTTCTGCATTGATTCATATATGGACAGGGGCAACTTCTTCCTCATTAGATCCCGCTCCTCTAAAATTTATTTCATATGTGGCACACATTATTTATTCAATGTGATCCACAACATGGAGATACTCTACCTCTTCCTCATCACTCTCCAAGCCTTCCCTCTCGGCTACTTCTCTTTTCTTCCTATTAATCTTATACTGGTAGGGTTTTCCACTGCCCATCGTTCTTGCCTTCTGCATAATTTCCTAGAACTCCTCTTGATCCATTATAATGGTATCTTTCTCTTTACCATGATTTTATTTATCCATTCCACCCTTCATCTCAGATCTCCCTCAATGTTTCCCCTAACTCCCCCATGAACATAGGGTACTTTAGCTGTATGATTCCATAGTTAATACCCCTTTATCATGAAATAATATTTTGATTGAAGTGTACAATGAACTGATGTACCTTCCCCTTGGAGCCTTAAGAAACTCATGTTATGCTACACTGTAAGAATTCGATGTATCTACTACAAACTCAATGATATACCCCACTACAATGTTGTCTATCAAGAAATCTACTACACGCGTTAATTTGTTATTCACCCTCTTCAATCGAGTGATACTTTCTTCTGTGCACTCCACTGATCTAACTCTATTTTTCGTATGGGAATATTTCAACTGTGCTATCCACTCCTGTAATTGTGTGGGAAACTCACTAAAGAAACTCTCATGTATTTCACTGAATACATATCTCTCCATGTACTATCTTGGATTAAACCTAGAGCTTCTATTATCTTTGTGGGAAAACTCTAGTTCCTAAACTGTCAACCATCTTTCAATATCCACTTTCATGGGATTCCAACCTACAAAAATTCTCTTTCTTAACCCTCACGCTATAATGCGTGATACATCCCTCCCAATCTAATCTTTTGAGTTCCAACCGACAACAAAACCATTGTTGGTTACTTATGGGCTAACCCGGGCTCTAACTACAGGATTACCAACAACCCTTCGACCATCAACCCTTATGGATACTATAAGGAAACAAAACGCATAAAGTGCACCGCGCAGTCTCACTCGAGATGGATTTTATGGTTGGACGCAGGACGTAGGTGTCTAAAACCATGGGATGGGATGTGTTTCTCTCTCAGGGGCATCATATCTATTCACCTGTTAGCCCTCAAATACCCATATATTATTCTAACTCTAACTCTTACCAATGACACAACATATAACCAACATAATTCATTATCCATTACAACAAAATATACCAAATTAAATATATTCATCTACTGCAACATAAGATTAAGATCTGAATACTAACTGTGAGATTCATCCATTCAGTGTTGTTCTACAAAGTTCATTAGTTCATCCTTAGTGCGCAGTGTTATTTTCCTTACTATTCTAACAGGTTCATCATAAACTTATTAACTCAAATCTAACCATAAGAAATGAAAACATTCATACACATGACAAAGATATATTGTGCTTCACCCCCTCCTGGGATACGTCCACAAATATTTATTTCTTTGGTTCTTATTCATATTCATGAAAAATCTAGTGTTGTGCACTATACACTTCTTTCTCCATTACAATCGATCTCCACAGATTGTGATAGTGAAGACTTAGGAATTCCTCTCCAATAGTTCTATCTTCCTCACATGCACTCTCTATCCGACTTAGAACACCAATCACAATCAACAACAACAACAACAACAACCCTTTCATAGTCCTAATACATTCTACTTATACAACAAAATGGGACAAATCCCTTACAAAAACCCTAACCCTATGTGGGTTAGGTTTGTCCAATTTCCATTTGAATTGATTTCGGCTTGTCCACGATCCAACCATTCTCTGAGTCGGTGCCTGTCCAATTTCCAACTGCTCCCCAACAATTTGTCCATTTTGTAAATGGTTTTCTTGACGTTTCTTTTCCTTTTTTTCCAGCATGCTTCCCTATTTTTCGACACTGCTTTGATTCTTTCCCAAAAATTTTCTGTGACAACAACCATCAAGAATTTGGATAAGGAAGTAGGATAACCTAAATGTTGAAGAATGTTCCCTTGCACTACAAGCTCAAAGTAGAAGAAGTTATTGGTACGTTGATAGTGGTTGTTCAAATCATATGATAGTTAACAAGAATAGATTTATATCTCAGAAGAAAGAAAGAGATGGATCAATTTCATTTGGAAATGACAACTCAACCAAAATTATAGGGAAATGCAGAGTCAATATTGGAAGTAAGGATTTGAAGGTAGAAAATGTCCTACTTGTCGAAAACATGAAGCATAATATAATAAGTGTGAGTCAAATGTGTGATTAGGGACATAGACTTATTTTTGACTCAGAGAAGTGTGAAATAAGGAAAGAAAGATCAGACAAATTGGTGTCTACAATAATAAGAACTCCAAACAACATATACATCTTAAATGGGATTGGAAAATAAAGATGTTTCTTGGGAAGGGAAAATGAAAGTTGGATTTGGCATAGAAGAATGGGACATATGAACTTTGACAATCTTGTCAAAATTAGCAGAAAGGAAGAAGTAAGACAAATTCCTGAAATTTCAAAACCGACCAATACTATGTGCAAGAATTTCCTACATGGAAAACAAACAAGAACAAAATTCAGATCAAAGGAATACTCTATAGCAAAGCCATTGGAAATTGTGAAAACTAATCTATGTGGGCCAATGAGAAATAAAGGACTGAATGGTGAACAATACTTCATGTGACTTATTGATGATTATACAAGAATGACTGTAGTTTGTTTTCTTAAGAAGAAATCACAAGCATTCGAACATTTCTTAATTTTTAAGGAAATGGTTGAAATTGAAATGGATTTGAGAATTAAGTGTTTAAGATCAGACAATGGTGGTGAATTCATATCAAAATAATTCATGGATTTTTGTGAAGAGAATGGAATAAAAAGGAAGGTCTCAGTAGCTAGGACACCTCAACAAAATGGAGTCGTTGAAAGAAAGAATAGAATTGCAACATAGATGGCCATAACCATGTTGAAGGATTCGAAGTTGAGAAATGTATTTTGGGTACACGAAGTGCACACAACCATTCATATATTGAACAAAGGAATGCTCAGGAGTAATAGTGAAAAAATTGCATATGATTTATGGAAGGGAAGACCAACAAACACCAAGCATTTTAGAGTATTTGGAAGAAAATTATACATAAAGAGAGAAGATGAAAGAGTTGGAAAATTTAATTCTTGAGTTGATAAAGGCATATTGATTGGATATTCAATAAAAAGAAAGGCATACAAATGTTACAATATGAGACTAAAAAATATAGTGGAAAATATAAATGTTAATATTGATGAAGC
Organism: Picea engelmannii; assembly: GCA_009831015.1. Taxonomy (NCBI): domain Eukaryota; kingdom Viridiplantae; phylum Streptophyta; class Pinopsida; order Pinales; family Pinaceae; genus Picea; species Picea engelmannii. The sequence goes on along the minus strand of ML776901.1, from coordinate 2,259,802 downwards.
AGATGTGCCGAAGAACAAAGAAGAAAGAAAAAATTCTAATGAAAAAGAAGCAGAAGAAAAACTAAAATAAGAAGAGGTAGAAGAAGAAGAAGAAGAACAACAACAAGAGAAGAAATCAGAAGAAGAATGAGAAGAAAACGATAAAAAAGAATTCCAGATTCCCTCTAGGACACCTAGTCACCAGATTAAGAAGAATCATCCACCAGAACAAATTATTGGAGATGGAAATGCATAAATAGAAACTAGAGGAAGTAAAAGGTTACATACACCAGAGTAGAGACACATTGCACTACTATCCGAAATTGAACCCAACATATTTGAGGAAGCCAATAATGATGAACATTGGGTCAAGTCCATGGAAGAATAACTGAATCAAATAGAGAAGAATGAAACATGGGAACTGGTTCCAAGACCGAAGAACAAAAATGTGATTGGTACAAAATGGGTGTTCATAAAAAAACTAAACGAAGATGGACAGATAACCAGAAATAAGGAAAGATTAGTATGCAAAGAATATGCTCAAGTTGAAGGAGTATATTTTGAAGAAACTTTTTCCTTATTTCTAGAATGGAAGAAATTAGACTAATCTTGGCCTATGCATGTTCTAAGAGAATCAAAGTATATTAGATGGATGTAAAATAAACATTTCTAAATGGTGAATTAGAAGAAGAAGTCTACATCGAACAACCAGAAGGATTCCTACTTTCAAAAAGAAAAGACTATGTTTGTAGATTGAAGAAATATCTATATGGACTCAAGAAATCCCCTAGAGCTTGGTATTCAATATTGGATAGGTATTTTCAACAACAAGTATTAAGAAAGGGTAATGAAGATAGCAATATCTATGTAAAGGTTGATAGAAACACCATACTTATCATTGAAGTATATGTGGGTGAAATTATCTTTGGGAGTGATGATGAGAGGATGAGTAAGAAGTTTTCCCAAGACATGTAGAATGAGTTTGAAATGTCACTACTTGGTTGATATATGTGGATATTGGTGGCCACCCACCTATTATAACTAGCTCCTCTTGGCAATATTTAGTTCAACACGTTTCTCTGTAATGATGAAATTTCTTTGTAATTGTGGGTTCTTCACTTCCAAGGATATATTGAAGCTCTACACATCATCCAGGTGGATATTGGTGGTCGTCCACCTATCCCAATTGGATTATTTTGGAATTTTTCATGTCGGTACATCTTTCTGTACTTTCAGGGCCATTTTTGGGCCCTAAACAATGTTTTTTTTTTTTTTTTTTTTTGGGGGGGGGGGGATTTCCATAGTCAAATTGGAGATAGAGTAAGATTTTGATGGAATAATGTGTATTTCTCAAAAATACCTTTCCATTGGGCTATCACACGCCTAAAACGAAGGTTGTATGAAAAAGTTACGACCTAGGGAAGTTAAGGTACCAACTTGCCCATCAGGGCCCACATAATGTTTGGTGTTTCATCTCCTAGGGTTAGGTTTTTGGATGTATAGGGTTTTGGAATTCATGAGTAATGTTAAACATGTCTTTGGAGCCTCATTTTAATCATTCTTCTCAAAAATATGCGCGTAGAAACCACATCTCTTCTCAAATATAGCTACCACCATTCGACCAAGTTGTTTTTAGTTCTACAGTTTTACAGTTTCAACCTATTTTCTTTATTCAATAGAAGTTATTGTTCACTGGATATCTATTTTTGTTATCTGTATATTTGTTTTATTTTATTCCATTTGTTATTCATTTCGTTCCTCTCATAAATTTGGATCAGTGGTATCAGAGCGATTTTCTCTTCATTTATTTTTCTTCGTGCATGTCCTCGACAAGATTAGGGTACAAGAAGTTGGGACTTAAACCAGTTGAGCCTTTACAACATTGGCCACACCAAGCCTGAAAAAAAATCATGGGTGATGAGAAGAAATATTATGGAGCAAGAGATCATTTTAAATTGTTGTTCGAGGAATCCCTTGCACTTCAAAGGGCCGAAATGATGAACAAATTTTCACAGATCCTACGACGAATTCCCACAGGAGACACATATTTATCAAGTGACCATGAAACCCCCTTCAAGGTACATGTAAATTTTGGTATTCCATTATTTGAAGGACTGATAGATGCAAATGTTGTAGATAAATGGATGAATCTGCTCGAAGGTTATTTTTCAGTCCACAATTTTTCCAAGAGGAAAAATATTACTTTTTCTCTCCTCAAGGCTGTCCCCCATGTTAAGGAATGGTGGGATACTTACTCTGAGAAAAGGGCCATAGAGGAATCTGAAATATTTGTGGTCACCCCCACATGGAATTTCTTAAGGTATGCCATTAAAGAACAATAATACCATGTTGTAAGCTATGAGGACTAGTACACAAGATGGGCCACAATGCGCCAGGAAATGGACCAAATAGTACCAGATTTCACCAATATTTTCCATACCCTCCACAAAAAATTGGGTTTCAAAGACTCTGAAAAACATATGGTCCTCAAATACTACAGTTATCTGCATAGATACATTCAAACCGAAATGGATTTTTTGGGAATCACATCATTAGGTGTGTGATGCAGGAGCATCACCTTCAAAGTCAAAGATAGAGGTGAACAACATCTCAGCATGACAGAGTTTCATATCAACAATTAAATCAAAAGTAAATTGAGCTGTTGAGATATTTTTGAAAGCAACATTTATAAATATGTTGTGTTTGTAAAATCGTATAGGTCTATAAGGGGTTGAAGATATGGAGTGTTGAATCTTATCTGGAAATAATTGTTAGTTATTGTAATAGGACAAAGTAGGTAACTGCTAAGAGTTGATATGATAGGTTGCAGATAGGACGATGAGATCTCGTGGAGCTAGTCCTTAGATAGTTTTTTGTTGTATTGTAAAAGAAGAATTAGGAGATCATGAGATAGAGACAAAGATCAATAGAGAAGAGTAGAGTAGAAGAAAGACGTAGTGGAGAACTACAAGATTATGTAATTTGTTTCATGAATGAATAGAACAGACAAATTTTTCCCAAATCCTTGGACTGTGTTCATTTGAATGTGTGATTGAATGAATTTTATATTCTGTGTGTATGTGATTCAGTTCATTTCGTTCATGTGTGATTGTTCAAGATTTAATCATATGAGTTCATGACGAAACTGGATAAGTTTCAATTGTTTCTCTTTTGAAACTCGTATGCAAGGTGTGCATCTCAAACACAAGGAGCACGTCGATTGAGTCTCGGATTGACTCAGAGGATTTTAGAGAGAACAAAGGAAACTTAGACCAGGTGAAAGGAGTGCACAACATTAAGAAGCGACCTAGCATCGAAGAACCCGAACAGAGGAACATGAGGTGGGAAAGAAAAATTTATTTTCAGGAAATCCTTCAAGTTGAGTTATCGAAATCTCGAGAATGCAAGGAGTGCATGGGAAGTCAGAATCCATTAAGGATCAATGTCATAAGGGATAACACTTTTCAGAAGTGTTTATGAGATCCAAGAGTCAGACTTGTAGGAGGAGCAAAGGTTCGAAACCTTTGAAAACTGATAAATCTTCTAAGTCAGAAGAAATTAGAAGCTTAGGAGGAGGAGAAACAGTGGTAGTTGGATCATAAAGCATAGGATCAACAACCATATGATCTGTGTAAGGTGCATGAGCCTTAATGCTTCACACACACAGGAGAGAGAATCTATCAATGTTTGAGACTTGAGATTTCCGAATTCTGAAGAGCCAAAAAGTCGAAGTGAAATCTCAATCGTTGGATCATCTGAGGTGGACCTGAGAAGTGTGATCGAACAAGTGAATATGATCCATCAGATATCGTAAGCTTAGGAGGAGGCAAGTTTGGAACTTGATATTCCTAAAGAATGAAGAGTCAGAGAGCCGAAGTGAATCTGGACCGTTAGATCCAAAAGAGTACATGTCGGTGGGTCATGATATCGAGACGAAGGAAAATGTGAAAGGTTGAAACATCCAAAACCTGAATGGCCAAAGAGACGAGAGCCATTGATATGCAAGGGGAAACTTGTCAACAGATCGCGAGCTTTGGGTAAAGTGTAGCAGGGTTTCAGTTGAGATCTAAGATTGTCAAATCCTAAATATTTGAAGTAAATCTGGATTGCCAGATCTAGAGGAGACGTGGCGTGAATCCGTGGAATCTGAGTAAAGTCTCGAAGTGATCCATACCCATCGGATATAAGAGAGATGTGGTATGAATCCATGCACTCTGGTTAAATACCCGAAATAATGCTCGATCATCAGATCAGGAGGACACATGTCAGTGGATTATAGCCTTCAGATAAAAGGAATTGGGAAGAAGGGTGAAGTTTGAGATTAAGATCTCAAAAGTCTGAAGACCCAAAGGAGATATCGACTGTTGATCGAGAAGGGGGGGTCACAGGATCATTTATTTGAGATGAAATGTCAAACACCCGAAGTGGAGGTAGGACCGTTGATTGGAGGACAGGTGTTCGTAGATCGTCAACTCCAAAATATTGACATACAAAGGAAATCAAGGTTTGAGATTTCAAATGTTCGAAGTCCAGAATCGTGAAGAGATATTGACTGTTGATAAAGAAGGGATAGATCTGGTCCGTATATTTGAAAATCATAGATCTGAATCGTCAGTTCAGACAGTATCGTCAAGATCACGAGATCGAATATCTCGTAGAATTTCGGGGGTGGGAGTTGCACATAATTTAAAACATTGAGGGTGGGTCGTAATCGTGTGGTCACGTGAAGTCATTGCCCAAGGTCACATCAAGAGGGGGCTTATCAGAAAACGGATAATGCCCAGTACTATGAGATTTCGCAGGGGAGTGAAAGGGAAGGTTGCGGGTTCTATGAGACATGCACCGAGGAGCCGAAAGGGCTTATGTTTAGATACAGAAGGATACCATTAATGTTTTAGAGGGTCTTTTGACTCATGAATCGAAGATCCTTGACCGGGAGGTTGTGTATCCCTACGAGGGAGTAGGGGGGCTACATCATGTGGTATTAGAGCTGATATTGAGTTTGTTTGCAGACAACAGACAAAAGGATAAAGGAGGTAAGTTGGTATCAATTTTGGTATCAAGAAAATTTAATTCTTGTTCCTAGGCACTAGAAGGTGACATAGTGGAATCATGCCACCCATAAGTCATAGAGAGAATGCATAAATGGAAGAAGAAATGGGGTGAATCCAAATGATATTGGAAGCCATGGAAACAATGCAGAGGAGAGCACTAGACATTGGAGATATTAGTGAATCTGAGAACGAAGAGATAGAGGTCAAAGAAAATGTAGCAGAGGATGTTGCACAAGATCGCTTGATAAAATTTGTTTCAAGGATAGGATCTAGAGAAAAGATAAAGGTACCAATGTATGAAGGAAATTTAGAAGTTGAAGAATTATTGGATTGGGTACGTGCTATGGACAAGTACTTCTATTACAAAAATATCAAATAAGAAAAGATGGTGAATCATGCAGTGACAAGACTAAAAGGTCATGCAGTGCTACGGTGGGATGAACTACAATCCGAATGCAGGAGAAATGGTAAGAAGGAAATTTAGAACCGGGATAGGATGGTAGCCAAGATGGAAGCCAAATTTATCCCAAAGGATTACCAAATCAATCTGTTCAGAAGATTGCAAAACCTGAGATAAAAAAGATTATTAGTGAAGCAGTACACTGAGGAATTTTGCAGAGTGAACATCAGGGCTGGACATAAAGAGAATGAATATGAAAAAATGGCCAGATATATCAATGGGATGAGATATTAAATGCAAGAGGAGATCAACATGATGTCTTTTAGTAAGTTTGAGGATTCTTATCAAGCAACCTTGAAAGATAAAGAAAAATTGGCCAGGAAGCAAAGCCAATGAAGTAGATGAGGAAATTCAAGTAGAGGTAAGGGAACCAACAGAGAGAAGTTCTAGAAGCCGAAGCATGAAGCTGACAAAAAACATAGTCACCATGAGAAAGGTGGATATTCTAAATAAGGACAGCATGGAGGAAGAAGCTCTTTTTCCAAAGGAAGAGGAAGAGGAAGAGCCAGAGGAGGTGAAGTGAGATGTTATACCTATCAAAAATCAGGGCACAAGTCTTGGGAATGTCCTGAGAGAAAGAAAGAAGGAGGAGGTGAAGCACACATCGCTGAAGCACAAAAGCATGTGGAAGTAGAAGCAGGAGAAGGAGGAAAGAACCTCATGATGAGGAAAATTCTTCTTAAACCAGAGAAGGAGGCAGAGGAACCAGTTCAACGAAAAAGTCTGTTCAAAACTGCTTGCAAGATGAAAGACAAAGTTTGTAAAGTGATCATAGACAGTGGGAGCACTGACAATCTAGTATCCACAGAGATGGTGGAGAAACTGGAGTTGAAGACAACTACACATCCAAATCCATACAAGGTATCATGGTGTCAGAAAGGACAACAAGTAATGGTAATTCAATAATGCCAAGTTGAATTTAAAATAGGAGGTTATAGGGATGAAATATTGTGTGACATAATTCCTATGGATGTCTGTCATATTTTATTGGGGATACCATGGCAGTTTGACAAAAAGTTTATTCATGATGGAAGGAAGAATACTTGTACACTAGAAAAGAATGGTAGCACACATATGTTGTTACCCATAGAAGACAAAGAGCAAAAGAGGGAAGCTAGTTCAAGTATATTTCTCATGAGTGGAAAGGAACTCCTCAATGAAGTCAAGAAGGAAAAACAAATACAGTTTGTTGTAGTGAGGAATCCTAGAGTTATCCTTACAAATACTTCTGTGGAAGATTTTCCTGAAGAAATCAAGGGACTGCTAGAAAAATTTGTTGACATAGTAGTGGATGAGTTACCTCACTCATTGCCACCCATTAGGAGTATAGGCCATCATATTGACCTTATTCTAGGAGCTAGTTTTCCAAACAAAACAGCTTATAGGTTGACACCTAGGGAGAATGAGGAAGTCAAAAATCAAGTCCAGGAGTTTTTGGATAAAGGTTTAGTAAGGGAAAGACTAAGCCCATGTGCAGTACGAATTGTGTTAAGTCCAAACAAAGATGGAGGATGGAGAATGTGTACAGATTCTCGAGCCATCAACAAGATAACCATTAGGTACATATTTCCTTTATCGAGGATGGATGATTTGATGGATTGTTTGAGTGGAGAAATCTATTTTCCAAGATAGACTTGAAGAGTGGATATCATCAAATAATAATGAGAGAGGGAGATGAATGGAAAACAACATTCAAGACAAACGAAGGATTGTTTGAATGGTTGGTCATGCCATTTGGGTTGACAAATGCACCAAGCACATTTATGATATTGATGAATGAAGTATTGAAAGAATTCATAGGAAAAAATTTCATAGTATATTTGGATGACATACTAATCTTCAATAAGACAAAAGGATAACACTTAAGACATCTGACATCAGTGATGGAAAAATCGCAGCAGGAAAAATTGCTGATAAATCTGAAGAATTTTTTTTTATGAAGAAAGAAATCATATACTTGGGTTTTGTGAACTTTTAAAATGAATTGAAGATGGATCCATAAAAGGTGAGAGAAATAAGAGCATGGCCATCACCAAGAAACATATTTGAGGTAAGAAGTTTTCATGGGTTAGAAAGTTTTTATAGAAAGTTTATCAAAAATTTTAGTGGTATATGTGCACCCATGCTGGACACTATGAAGAAGAAGCACAAGTATTTTAATTGGATAGAGGAAGATGAAAAAAGTTTCAAAGTGCTGAAGGAGAATATCACAGAACAACCAATTCTGGTCTTACCAGATTTTGGAAAAACATTTCAAGTGAGATGTGATGCAAGTGGATTAGCCATTGGAGCAATCTTGAGTCATGATAATAGGCTAGTTGCTTATTTAAGTGAGAAGTTGAATGACACCAAGAATAATTATTCCACATATGATAAATAATTTTATGCAGTGATTCAATCTTTGAAGAAGTGGAGACACTATCTAATTCCTAAAGAATTTGTCTTGTAGAGTGATAACCAAGATTTGTAGTTTATTACTAGGCACAGAAAGTTGTATCATAGACATGCTAAATGGGTAGAATTTATGAATTTTTTTACTTTTGTTATTAAACATATTGTTGGAACTGCTAAAAAATTTGCATATGCTTTGAGTAGGAGGATTTTGATTGTACAGTAATTCCAAGTGAAGACCTTAGGGTTTGAACACCTCAAGGAGATGTATAAAGAAGATACAGATTTTAAGAAAGATTATGAAGCATGTAAGAATCCTTTGTTGGGAGACAGAATCCCATGGACTGAATATTTGATCTAGGATGGATTATTGTTCAAGGGGAGCCAACTGTGCATACTAAAATGCTCAATGGGAGATAATTTTTTGAAAGAGAAATGCAGTGGAGGTTTAGCTGAACATTTTGGTCATGATAAGACATTTGCATAACTAAGCAATTTGTGTTATTGGTTGAGAATGAGAGCAGAGGTGAAAATGTTTGTGAAAAAATGAAGAATTTGTCAGTATGCAAAAGGGAGACAACATAACACTGGTTTGTATCAACCATTACCAATTCCAGAGAGGCCATGGGATGCAACCAATATGGATTTTGTTTTGGGATTGCCTAGAACTCAAAAAGGGAGCGATTCCATATTTGTTGTGGTGGAACGATTTTCAAAAATGTCACATTTCATACCATGCCAGAAAACAAAAGATGCTACACACATAGTGAATTTGTTTTTCAGAGAAGTAGTGAGACTACATGGAATGCCTAGGAGCATAGTCTCAGATAAGGACACCAAATTTGTGGGACACTTTTGGAGGACTCTATGGAAGAGGCCAGAGACAAACTTATCCTTTAGTTCATCATATCACCCTCAGACATATGGACAGACTGAAGTAGTAAACATGAGTTTGGGAAACTTGTTGAGAAGTTTAGTCACTAAGCAAGGTCGTCAATGGGATCAGATTATGGCATAAGCAGAATTTTCATTCAACAATTCAGTGACCAGGAGCACAGGGAAAAGTCCATTTGAAATTGTGTATGGTATACATCCAAGAGGGATTACAAAATTGAGAGATCTGAATCAAGATAAGTTAAGAAGTGCTAGAGCAGAGGATTTTGCAACATAAATGCAGAAAATCCATGACAGAGTCAGTGAGCATCTATAGGAGAACAACCAGAAATACAAGAAAAAAGTTTATCAGAAGAGGAGAGAAGTTAAATTCGAGGTTGGAGATGAAGTTTTATCTCATTTGAGAAAAGAGAGGTTTCCAAGGGGAACGTACAACAAGTTGAATATGAAGAAGATAGGACCATTCAGGATTCTCCAAAAATTTGCAGCCAATGCTTATGAAATTGAGTTGCCGAACAATTTTGGGATATCATCGATATTCAATGTTGTAGACCTGTATCCTTATAGAAGAGATGAGGAAAGAGAATCAGATGATCAGAAGAAAGTTCAATGGGAAGAACAATTTCCCATAGAAAAAAACCCTCATATGGAGAAAATCATTGAACAATGAGATGGAAATAAGACCAGGAGAAAGACTTATCCTGAGTACTTAGTGAAGTGGAAAGATCATCCAATGGAAGATGCAAGTTAGGTCACAAAACCTGATATTTTGAAGCATGGAAAGAAAGTGCAGGAGCTCATGGACAGGATTCCATGAAAATTTTAACCAGAGGAGGATGATGTAGGAGCATCGCCTTCAAATTCAAATATGCAGGCATGGAGGAAAGGGAAGGACATCTCAGCATGACAGAGTTTCACATCGACAATTAACTCAGAAGAAAATCGAGTTGTGAGATATTTTTGAAAGCAACATTTTTAAATATGTCGTGTTTGTAAAGTCATATAGGAATGTAAGGTTTTGTAGATATGGAGTGTTGACTCTTATCTGGAAATAACTGTTAGTTATTGTAATAGGAAAAATTAGGTAACTGCTAAGAGTTGATAGGATAGGTTGCAGACAGGACGATGAGAGATTGTGGAGCCAGTCCTTAGATAGTTTGTTGTTGTATTTTAAAATAATAATTAGGAGATTATGTGATAGACATAGAGATCACTAGAGCAGAGTAGAGTAGAAGAAAGACACAGTGGAGAACTACAAGATTATGTAATTTGTTTCACGAATTAATAGAACAGACAGAATTGTCCCAAATCCTTGGACTTTGTTCATTTGAATGTGTGATTGAATGAATGTTATATTCTGTGTGTATGTGATTCAGTTCATTTCATTCATGTGTGACTGTTCAAGAGTTGATCATATGAGTTTGTGACAAAACTGGATAAGTTTCAATTGTTTCTCTTCTGAAACTCATATGCAAGGTGTGCATCTCGAACACAAGGAGAGCATTGATTGAGTCTTAGATTGACTCAGAGGAGTTCAGAGAGAACAAAGGAAACTTAGACCAGGTGAAAGGACTGCACAATGTCAAGAAGAAACCAAGCATCGAAGAACCAGAACAAAGGAACGCCAGGTGGGTGAGAAGAATTTATTTTCAAGAAATCCTTCGATCTGAGTTATAAAAATCTTGAGAATGAAAGGAGTGTGTGGGAAATCATAATCCTTTAAGGATCAATATCATAAGGGATAACACTTTTTAGAAGTGTTGACAAGATCCAAGATTCGAACACGTAGGAGGAGCAAAGGTTTGAAACCTTTGAAGACTGATAAATCTTCTAAGTTAGAAGAAATCAGAATATCAAGAGGAGGAGAGATAGTGTTAGTTGGATCATAGAGAAAAGAATAAACAACTGTATGATATGTGTAAGGTGCACGATCCTTAAATCTTCGCACACACATGAGAGAGAACCTATTGAGGTTTGAGACTTGAGATTTCTGAAGCTCGAAGAGCTGGAAATCCGAAGTGAAATCTCAGTCGTTCGATCATCCAAAGTGTACCTAAGCCATTGGATGGACCAAGTGAATCTGAGTCGTCAGATATCATAATCTTAGGAGGAAGAAAGTTTGAAACTTGATATTCTGAAAGAGTGAAGAGCCGAAGAGCCGAAGCGAATCTAGACTGTTAGATCCAGAAGGGTACGTGTCGGTGGGTCGTGAGATCCAGAGGAAGGAAAAGGTGAAATGTTGAAACATCCGAAGCCTAAATATCCAAAGAGATGAGAGTCATCAATGTGCAAGGGGACACTTGCAATAGATCGTGAGCTCCGGGTAAAGTGTAGCGGGGTTTTAGTTAAGATATGAGATTGCTGAATCCCGAAGATCCAAAGTAAATCTGGACCGCCAGATATAGAGGAGATGTGGCGTGAATCCATGGACTCCGGGTAAAGTCCCGAAGTTATTCGTAGCCATCAAATATAAGAGATACGTGGCATAAATCCTTTCACTTCAAGTAAAGACCCGAAGTAATCCTTGATCGTCAGATCAGGAGGACACACATCAATGGATTATAGCCTTCGGATAAAAGGCATTGGGAAGAAGGGTGAAGTTTGAGATTTGAGATCTCATAAGTCTGAAGACTCGAAGGAGATATCGACCATCGATCGAGAAGGGGGGGTCACGGGATCTTTGATCTGAGTTGAAAGGTCAAACAACTAAAGTGAAGGCAAGACCATTGATTGGAGGACATGTGTCTGTAGATCGTCAACTCTTGAATATTGACGTATGAAGGAAAGATAGGTTTGAGGTTTCAAAAGTACGAAGTCTGAAATCATGAAGAGATCTTGATCGTTGATCGAGAAGGAGCAGATCTGGTCTGTAGATTTGAAAAGAGTAGATATAAACCATCAGTTCAGACAATATCATCAAGATCGTGAGATCGATGATCCCATAGCATTTCAGGGGTAGGAGTTGTGCAAACTTTAAAACATTGAGGGTGGGCCGTAATCGCGTGGTCACGTGAAGTCACCACCTAAGGTCACATCAAGAGGGGACTTATCAAAAAAAGGATCTAATGCTCAATACTCTGACATTTTGCAGGAGAGTGAAAGGGAATCTTGCAGGTGCTATCAAACCTGCATGAAGGAGCTGAAAGGGCTTGTGTTTAGATACAAAAGGAAACCATTAAGGTTTTAGAGGGTCATTTGACTCAAGAATCATAGATCCTTGACCAGGATGTCGTGTAGACCTACGAGGGAGTAGGGGGACTGCATCAGTGTGGATTATAGATATGTTGTCAAGATCAAGAAAAAATTTAAGTAGAAGAGGCGAGAGTTTGGATCTACAATCTCCTGACAGCTGAGTCAAGGAAAAGGTGACCCCAACCCACAAAACAAGGGACAGAGAAAAGATGACCACTCTCAGGACAACTAGTCCAAGCCACAACCTAAGAAGGGTAATGAGAAGTCGAATAATGACACATGAAAGTGGTGTGAATACCATAAAATCCCTTGGCACAACACCGAAGAATGTCGCTCCAAGAAGTCACTAGTGGTTGAGCTGAAATATTTCAAGTCAGAGGTTAGATTTTGAATCTGAATCAAATACGAAAGGAGGGAATCATATTATTGATGTCGAAACTAGTGCCACTATCACTACTAAAAAATTCTAGCCAAGAGAACCAAAAGAACCAGATGAAGGGGAACACCTCTTTCACTCATAGATGTTAGTAAAGGGGGATCCGCTTCATTTCCTTGTCGATAGCAGGATTTAGAAGAACCTAATCTCAGCAGAGGTTGTCAAGCGAGTGGATGTGCCAATGAAACTGCACCCACAACCCTACACCATCGGATGGCTTCTCCAAGGATGATATCTCCACGTTAGCCAACAATGTCGTCTACCCTACGACATGAAGCCCTTCAAAGACAAGGTATTATGTGATATTTCTCCCCTTGAAGTTTGTGATGTTATTTTAGGCCAACCATATTTTTGGAAGAGACATGTTGTGTATGAGTCTAGACCCCGCAATGTTATTATTAATTTGGGTAGACAATTGTAAAGGATACCATAGGTATCACCGCCTACCGCTATTTCTTTAATCACTGCTAAGAAATGCAGTAAGGTCATTTCACAGTCCGAGAAGTTCATATTCTTTGTGATCCGTGCTCATAGTAACTAGAAGTTCATCACCACATATGTGACCTATACACATAGCCTCTCTTTGTAGTAGAATAAAGTGGATGAGATCATGGAAGAGTACAAAGACATCCTCTTCTCACCCACTGGGGTACCGACGCAATGCCAAGTCAAGCATCCAACTGATCTAACCCCCTATGCACCTCTGCCTAATGGACTAGTATAACATCGCTCATTGATGGAAAATGATGAAATCAAGAATCAGATCCAAGAGATGCTTCAATAGGTAAGAATCATACCCAACTCCTCCCCTTGTGGAAGCTCGATTGTACTGGTGCAGAAGAAAGATGGGACCTGACGACTCTGCATTGATTACAAAGCATTAAAAAAAATCACAGTCAGGAACCAATACCCAATTCCCCAAATTGATGACCTTGACCAACTCAAGGGGGAAAAGTTCTTCAATAATATTGAACTAAAGTATGGCTACCACTAGGTTCCCATCGAATCGACTGATGTATTGAAGACAAATTTCAAATCTAAAGAAGGTCTCTTTTAATGGTTGGTGATGCCCTTTGGCTTAACAAATGCACCAAAAAATTTCATGACGTTGATGGATAATGTATTGAGACCCTTCAACAAATATTTTTTGGTGGTATATCTGGATGACATCCTCATCTTCAATGGAACTTGGGAGGAGCACATGAAACATATTCAATAGGTTTTTAGCACTCTACAACAACACGAGCTATATGCCAACTTGGAAAAATGATCCTTTGGCATGAACATGGTCCAATACTTTGGCTATATTTTTGATGAGCATGGGGTACATGTCGATCCAACTAAGATCCAAGTCATCCGTGACTGGCCAACCCCGACCACACTAATCGAGATTCAGAGCTTCTCGGGACTGTCCAATATCTACCGACGGTTCATGTTGGGATTATCCCATATTGCATGGGCCCTCAGCCAAGTGACCAAGGGTGGTGGAAAGGAAAATTTCATATGGGGGGAGGAACAACAATGAGCATTTGATGATCTGAAGAATTGCTTGTGCTCAGATCCAGTACTCTCCTTACCTGATCTGCAACAACTACTCGAGATTGAGACTCATGCATCCGACTATGCTGTAGGCACAATTCTCACTCATCACGGTCATCCAGTAGCATACCATAGTGAGACACTCTCAGATACTATTCGGAAATACCCCACCTATGAAAAGGAAATGTATTCCATTGTGTAAGCTTGACATCAATGGAAACATTACATTCTGGGAAAGGAGACAATCATCCACATGGATCAAAAGGCTTTGCAGTTCATACGGACATAGGAGAAGTTGTAGAACGACCACCATCAAAAGTGGTCCACATACCTGCAACAATTCCATATCAACATCAAGTATAAGATAGGGTGTAAAAATCATATCGATGATGTCCTCAGTCGACCTCCAATTTCTACACTCACAGCTGTGATCCATTCCTGTGGGCATGAGGCATCTGAGTGGCCCCAAATTTATTAGTGAGATCCTGACTTCACCACCACCTATCAACTCTTGGGTATAGGTGCGAATGCCACTAATTTTCACATTCAGGATGGACTATTATGCCATCTAGGCCACCTATATGTTCCCATAAGAGAACATGCAAATAATATTTGGGAGGCTCACTACAGTCGGATGGAAGAACATTTTAGCATGGAGAAAATTGTGGTCATTCTACAAAAAAAAATTATTGGCCAAAACTTAGACAGGACGTCAGCAAGTATATCAGATATTGCATTGCCTATGCCATTGCCAAGACAACCACCAATAATAAAGGCTTATACACCCCTCTTCCTACTCCGAAAAGGCCTTGGGAATCCATCTCGATGGATTACATGTCTGGGATTTTGTCCACTAAGCAAGGAAATGATTGCTTATTTTTGGTGGTTGATCGGTTTTCAAAGATGTCCATTCTCATAGCCTTTAAGAAGAGCATCACATTGACATATAATTCCAATCTCTTCTTCGAACAAGTGTGGGTCCATTTTGGGATACCACAGAACATCATCTTAGATTGGGACAACAAGTTCCTCAACACATTTTGGTCAAGTCTCTAGTCACTTTTGGACACCAAGCTCACTAAATCCATTGCCTTCCACCCTCAAATCAATGGCCAAACATAGGTCGTTAATCAGAGGATTGTGCACATCCTGCACATGTATAACTATAATCATCCATGTACATGGGATGAGAGTCTTCCCTATGTTCAACATAGTTACAATGGGGATCTCCATAGCTCCACCGACCATATTCCATTTCAGGTGGGGTTGGGATTCCAACCCTTGGGTCCCATTGATGTTGCACTACCTCTTGCAACCACACAGACAAAATCTTCCCATGTTTAGTCTGAGGCCGAAAAATCCACCATATTCATTGAGAGGATTCAACACATCTACCAACAGGTCCATGAGATTTTTCAAAAATCCAATGCTAAGTACAAGGAGTGCCATGATCAACGTCGAGTACTACACAAGTTTCAGGTGGGAGACAATGTCTAGTTACATTTGCAGAAGGAGTTCCTTACAAAGCCCCATCGAAATCTTTGTCCACTTTGCTATGGGCCTTACACTATTACCAAGGCTATGGGTGATAATTCTTTTGAGATTAACACTCCCCCCTATCTTGGCTTGCACCCAGTGTTCAATGTGGACCTCCCCCGACCATATTTTCCACCATTATTCGACACATCAAAGATCACAAAACAATTGACACCAATAGAGATAAACCTTGACTACATGGAACATGAATCTAGTGATTAGATATTGGACACACATGTCAAGGGCACTCATCAACAGAGGATCCAACTTTATTAGGTTGTCAAGGTAGGGAAACTCCTGCACCAAGGAAAGTGGCTCATACGGGGCCAAATTCAACAAAAAAATCCTCACCTAATGGGGGAACTCAATGCAATTGAGACCATTTATTCTTAATGGGGGAGGACTGATCCAGGTGGATATTAGTGGCCACCCAGCAATTCCAACTGATTCCCCTTGACAATTTTTAGTTCAACATGTTTCTTTGTAATGATGACATTTATTTGTAATTGTGGGTTTTGTACTTCTCGGGCTATCCTGAATCCCTACACATCATCCAGGTGGATATTGGTGGCCTCCCACCTATTCCAATTGGATTATTTTGGAATTTTTCATGTTAGTACATCTTTCTATACTTCCAAGGCCATTTGAGGCCCTAAACAGTGTTTTTTTGGCTTGCCATAGTCAAACTATATATGGAGTTAGAGTTTGATGGAATAATATGTATTTCTCAAAAATACCTTTCCAATAGGATATCACACACCTAAAATGGAGGTCGTATGCAAAAGTTACGACCATGGGAAGTTGAGGTACCAACTTACCCATCGGGGCCCACATAACTTTTGGTGTTTCATCTCCTAGGTTTTTGGATGTATAGGGTTTTGGAATTCATGAGTAATGCTAAAAAGGCCTATGGAGCCTCATTTTAATCATTCTTCTTAGACAGATGCATGTAGCAACCACACCTCTTCTCAGAGATAGATACCACCATTCGAGTAAGTTTTTCTCAATTCTGTAGTTTTACACTTTCAACCTATTTTCTTTATTCAATAGAAGTTATTGTTCACTGGATATCTGTTATTGTTCTCCATATCTCTGTGTTATTGTATTCAATCTACTATTCATTTTGTTCCACTCATAAATCCGGATCATTGGTGAAATGAGATTCTTTTTGGGACTTCAAATATCTCAGTGGGATGAAGGCATTTTCATTTCCAAACCAAGTACATCAAAGAAATGTTGAAGAAGTTTGGAATGGAAGATTGCAAACTAGTAAGTACTCCTATGGTGACCGATTGCAAGTTGATAAAACACAATGAATCTAAGCAATCAGATAATAGAATCTATAGATCGATGACTGGAAGCCTACTTTATATGACAACCTTAAGACCATATGTAATTCAAGTAGTTGAACAGGTTGCAAGATTTCAAGAAACACCAAATGAAACTCATGTTCTAACATTAAAGAGGTTCTTTAGATATCTTAAAGAAACAACAGAGTTTGTATTGTGGTATCCAAAAGGGAATGAGATGACTATGGTAGCCTAGGCAGATGCAGATTGGAAAGGAAACATTGATGATCGAAGAAGTAATGTTAAAAAGGCTTATGGAGCCTCATTTTAATCATTCTTCTTAGACAGATGCATGTAGCAACCACAACTCTTCTCAGAGATAGATACCATCATTCGAGTAAGTTGTTTTCAATTCTGTAGTTTTACACTTTCAACCTATTTTCTTTATTCAATATAAGTTATTGTTCATTAGATATCTGTTATTGCTCTCCATATCTTTGTGTTATTGTATTCAATCTGTTATTCATTTTGTTCCGCTCATAAATACGGATCATTGGTGAAATGAGATTCTTTTTGGGACTTCAAATATCTCAGTGGGATGAAGGCATTTTCATTTCCCAAACCAAGTACATCAAAGAAATGTTGAAGAAGTTTGGAATGGAAGATTTCAAACTAGTAAGTACTCCTATGGTGATCGATTTCAAGTTGATAAAATACAATGAATCTAAGGAATCAGATAATAGACTCTATAGATCTATGACTAGAAGCCTACTCTATGTGACAACCTTAAGACCATATGTAATTCAAGTAGTTGGATAGGTTGCAATATTTCAAGAAACACCAAAGGAAACTCATGTTCTAACATTAAAGAGGTTCTTTAGATATCTTAAAGAAACAATAGAGTTTGTATTGTAGTATCCAAAAGGGAATGAGATGACTATGGTAGCCTAGGCAGATGCATATTGGAAAGGAAACATTGATGATCGAAGAAGTACTAGCGGAGAAACCTTTTATTTGGGTGATTGTTTGGTATCCTCATTAAGTAAGAAGCAGTCATCAATATCATTTTCTACAACAAAATCATAATATATTGCAGCAACAATGTATTGTACTCAGGTTCTCTGAATGAAGAAAACCCTGCAAGATATATAAGTGAAGCATGATGGGAATATTTCAATATTCTATGATAATACTAGTTAAATAAGTATCTCCAAGAATCCAATGATGCATTCCAAGACCAAACATATTTTTATCAAATTTCACTTTCTACAGGAACAAGTTATAAAAAAGAATATCAAGTTAGAGTACATTGGGACAAAGGAACAAATTGCATAAATCTTCACTAAAACTCTTCCAAGAGAGACATTTGAGTATCTTTGACATAAAATTGGAATAATTTATGCTCCATAGTGATTTCCACAACATTCCTTCAAAAAATACAAGGAAAGTGTTGACGGGCGAAATTGACCGTCCGTCAACTGGGAGAGTGGAACCGGTCCGGGGTTGTCTAAATAACCCAATCCATTTGGAATGGACCACCCTGACGGGTTTAACGGCTCCGTTGGCCGCTCTAAGGTCTTCTATGAAAACCAAAGAGAGAATTGATCTGAGCTAAGAAATCTAACTAAAGGTAAAAGACACAAACTAACTAAATACAAAAAATAGAGGAAACTAGAAACTAATAAATCAAACTAAACTAACTACACTAATCTAACTGTGAACTACCAACTATTATATATATACAAGATACTAACTAGGATTATAATAACTCAAATCAACTATCTAATTACCAATTTTATTACAGTTTATTCACAAATATACATTACATACAATCTACAAATTTGGATAAAACCTATGAAACTAATTTGTTTGCTGCCCCAAGACAGCGAAGATAACTCTTTTTTGATTTTATGATTTATGAATAAGGGAGTAAACTAACTGAAATTAAACAATTTAATATAATTTACTGAAATTAAAAGAACTAATATAAATCTAACTAAGATTACATCTATATTAGACTACTTAATGAAAGCAGTAAACTAAATACTAATTGACCTGGAAACGCTCCAAGTCTGCCCTGTGTATGATGACTTCTTAAGCTGGTTGGAGGAAGAAATTCACACCATTTAGTCCTTAAGATTTTCGCAAACGATCAGCTGTGCTGCTTCTTGAAGTATGTTATAGGACAAACAAGACATAAAAGATAAATCATAACAATCTTCTGATGATAAATCTTCTGCAATAAGGGAAACCTATTATGCAGAAAACTTATATAACAATTCAACCTATGAAGAAGACAAAGTTATCATTCAATAAAATGAATTGATAATTGTTATGTATTTTATCTATTTGGAAGCAACAATATATGTATAACAATAACAAATTATATCACTTGCGTTTGATTTAGATAGCAAAGTAATACTAAACCATAAACAAAATGATATACAAAACCAGGAACAAAGTATTGATATATTGAAAAGCAAAAGCTATGACAAAGCACCAATTCTGCTCCAGTTTGAATCAGAATTACATATCCTTGTTCTCCCACAACTGAGAATGTCTCTTATTACAAAAACTATAGGTTTATATAGGTTTCTCACAAGGTAAAACATCCTTGTGAATAATAGTAAAAAGTTTTACATAATCTGGGAATAATCCCAAAATCCCTTAAACTAAGTAACTAAAAATGCAAGTGAAATCCTTAAGATATCTTCCAACTGCTCCTCATATCTATTGCCAATTTGAATTTGGCTGCAATAGACACAAAAAATCAAGTTAGAAGAATATTTTATTAAGAAAGCAGTAAAATTTTGACTCTACAGACTCAGCTACAGAATCATTTGATTCTGTAGCTAGTCAAAAATAGCCAACATGATCAGATCTCAATCAAATAAAATCAAGTCGAATTATCCTTTAATAATCCTGAAAACAAGTTACTAATAATCCAATTAAATTGCATCCAAATAAATTCAATTGAAACAGAGTACCAAAATGTTTCTGTCTTTAGTTACCATAAAGTATAGTCAAACTTGGATAGGTCGAAATTGGACATTGAATCAAGTTCGAATGAAATACGATACAATCGTAATCAATAATCATGATCAAACAGGATAGTAACCATATCAAATAAGATTTTCCACAACCTAACTATAATCGATATGATTTGACCATCAAACATAAGTTACAGCTGTAGCAATATGGATATCGTTTCAATCAATAGTAACGATAGAAAGGCTGTAGGGATTCATCACGATATTCATTCTATTTTGATCAAATAAGTGAAAGCTGTTATGATATACATTTAAACGAAACGTGTGTAACAGTCTTGACCAAAATCATCATATGCTTCAATTTCTGGGTAGGACACAATCAAAATCGAACAGTATTTGCATAACCGTAACCTGAACAATAATCAAACAAGATCAGGTTTAATACAATTATAGACGAATTTTGTTCTGGACATGTCGTTTTGTTTTACAAATTCGTTTGTGACTAAAAATATAGTGACGTTCAATTTCACAACAGAACAGGGTCAATCTTGCCTTACAAAATGACTGACAAGAATTCGGGTTATTCTTATGATTTGCATCAATTTCTCAATATAAAACAAACCCCTTTTTTCCACAAAATCCAAATCATATCCAGGCTGGTCAAAGTTACATGCAAGCAACAGATAACCACTGTAGGTGTGTCATAACCAATTCGAATTACCATCTAGATTGTGTTTCAAAACGTTGCAAAACAATTTGCCTATAATAGATACAACAAAACCTTCAATCGTAACAAATTTAAATCAAACAAATCCATCATATGATTACTAAAATCAAAACCAAATCCAACTCAAACTATAAACAAAATTCGATTTAACAAATCAAATCATATACAACAGTGCATGTTTATGTAATCGAGCAAGTCAATAATGCACACAGAGTTCACGAATGTGCCATATAAATGAACGAGGGTTATACCAGCTAGACTGCTGAGATTATGCCAGTTTTGAATTAAGAATAGCCGTGGCTGACTCGACATTCTTGAATAGGATCGAACCAGTGGTTCGTTGCTTCTTGTCGGAGGGTTGTACCTTTTCCTCATGACCAGTGAGTTTAGCCAATTGATTTTCTAAATCATGGATTCTGGTTTGCAACATCGGTACATCGGTGTAATATTTCTCTAACCAAAACCCACACTGATCGCACGGGGTGCCGGTGTTTTTTGATGATTCACCGAGGGTTCCTTGAGGTAGTCCAATGCCAGGAAACTGAGGATTATCCCTGAGACAAGGTGGCAAATTCTTGACGAAATCATACGCAGGCTTGTCACATAAACCCTCTGAGTAAGGATACTCGTTGGCGAGAAATCGTTCGATTTCAAAATCAGAGTCTTCGCTGACCATGATAGGGTCAGAGTTGGCAGGGGGTTTAGGCTTGTTTCTCGCCATGCGAGAGATTAAGAGAGAGTTTTTCTTGCCTTTGGCATTAGCATTAGCTTCAGGTTTAGGCCGATTGACTGTAGGTTTAGCAATTTCAACCTGTTTGGTCACAGACATGGGCAGGCTCATAGGGGGATCGGGTAGAGGTTTAGGTAGCAAAACACCATAGGGTACAGGGGCAGACTTGCTCTTGGTCACCATAGGCTTATCAACCTGTGGTGGGTTGGGCTCTTGAAAACCATTACGAATGAGAAAATCACCCTAGCAGTCACGACGTAACCCCAACTCGTATGTCATACACATTTTAATCAATCCCACATGGAAGAGGCTAGTATCATCCTGGCTGCGTTTGTACCGCTTGGCCATCTTGAACAAAATTCTGTGTAGGTAGTAGGGCATGCTGAGTTCGAAACCCATAAAAACCATTAACAAACAAAGGTGAAACAGAAGAACAAACCCGTACCTGCCCTCACAAGTAATAAATTGCTTGATTACCATTAGGAGATCATACCAGCGAGGTTTCAACAGTTTCGCAGGAAGGCCTCTGTCACAGGAGTTCACCGCTCGGGACTGAAACAACAATGTCGATGGGACATTATCCACCTTGTAGCTTTTCGACCACTTCTGTCCCGTAACAGGTAGACTAGTTACCGAGCTAAGGAATTGTTCAGTGATTTCAAGTTGCACATCACCTACTTTGGCTCGGCAGCCATCGAATGATAACGCGAATTGCCGAGCCACAGCAAGGTTATACCCATCAAATTTCTTTATAAACTGGAGCCATCCATATTTTTCCAGGTCGCTATAAGCGCCATCAAACATCAACAGTGCTTGGCACCCGTTGGGCTCGGCCCTCACAACCAGAGCCATAGCTTCCAAGCATGGTAGGGTTTGAATCAAAATGATACACAGGGTCGAAAATGGTCACGGCAAACAACTGCAATACTCAAAGAGGCAGGGATTAATGGTAATGCGTGCGAAGGTGGCGGGACTACCACCGCCATGCAGAGCATTAATGGCCTAGTACCAACCATGTTCTATCAATCATAACCACATTCAACATAATCCGGCCAACCCAAATCGTAAATGGTGGACAAACATATTAATATGCCAATGTATGGTTCGAAACTATAGTCTTTCAATGTAGAATCAAGACAATAAAACAATGCGCCAAGCAACGATTCAAACCACAAAATTGAAACCCGAGAGATTAATCAATGTGCCATTGTAAACTTAGACTAGTGCCATTCCACGTTTTTTAAAACTCATAATATTAACAAAGTGCTTTGTTTGCATAGTCAATTGTTTCAAAGTTTATTAGAACATTGCAACCAAAGTCTCATATAATCAACAAGTCAAGAGCTCATAGTAATAAGCACATAAAACCAAAATCAATTATAACCCTTATAGGACCAAATGTAATCAATAAGTTTTCATGCTTAATGGCTTGTAAATCGACTTGCGCAATCAAAATGAAATGGACATAGTTTGAAAGAACCTTTGCAGTCATATGATAGACCAATAGTAAAGTGTCTTTTAGAGAATAAATAAAAGACTACGACAGTCCAAATAACGATAGATGGGTTTTCACACCTCCAGTTGTGAAAACTGAATCGAAATCAAATTGTAATTGTCACAAAAATAAAACAAAAGTCTAGTTGCAAAATGCGACAATGATTTGTCGTTAAAAGACAAATTGGTGTAGGCATCCTTTTTAAGAGCAATTAAAAAAATGAATTGGCTGCCAACAATGGCGACACGCTGGGCGAAGCAGTTATCTTTGTCAACATAAATGAATTCAGATCAGGACAACAAAGAAAAATTTGTCGTTAAAACAACAGCCCGAAAATCGTACTAACATCATTATCAACCGTCTTTTTCAGCTATGTTTCAAAAGATGCAAACCAAGAACAGCCTTTAAGATCAACAAGTCACGATTTTTATGATAAAATCTTCGATGCTGTTGGCATGGCCACTGCTTCTAGCAGGCATCCATAGCTTCGACAGGGTTTCCATTTAACCCCCTCAGACGTCTTTATCCTGTCAAGAAGTTCTAGATTAGAATAAAGGACTTTAAAAGAGGTTCCATATAATTTTACATATTTTCATTTACCCGACATTGCTTCGCTGCCAGCGGGCCTGTTCAGTGCCCCGGCGAAGTTGTCTTGGTGCCATGCTTGCATTTACCCGCTGCCAGCGGACCTGTTCAGTATCCCGACGGGTTTACAAACACTTCCCACAGCTCTTATTAATATTTTTATTTTGTTCTTCTATCATGAATAGCTGAGCGGGGTGACACTGAAAATTCTTTGGTATTTTGTCATATTTTTTCAGACCTCATCAGATTTTTTTGATACTGTCCTTTATCCGGCACCAGCCATGTTTTATTTCTAAAACAACTTACTATGACATGGAGACATCCTTTTGAGTCATTCCTTTACAGAAAAGGGACAGCGTAAAAAGATAAATATAATCATGACAAACTTCACTCAGAGATTGAAATCAGTAAACTTCTTTCAAACAATCATTTTCAAAAATTTATATCACTGATGTTTGTACAATCTTTCAGAAATTATTTCAGCGAAGAGATTTTTGTTGTAGTCTACGTCTGAATGGCTCAGTGTATAAGCATGCATATGTTTCAAAACACTCCAGACTGACCAATCAAATCAAAATCATAAAACGAAAACAAAAGCAAAAAATAAAAACAAAAGGAAATATTTACATAATATACAAAGATAAAAATCAAGCAAAGTATCTTTTCAGGACTTGGCCATTCACCGGGTAGGTGTCAAGCTGCCCTTCAAGATTCTGCAAAAGGAAGGAACTAGGACCCAACTTTTCAGCAATCAAAAATGGCCCAAGCCACAAATTTTGAAACTTGGTGTGTTCACCCTTCCCTTCGTGTGGTTTGTCCCACTTTAATGCGAGATCGCCTACAAAATTTCTATCGGAAGCAGAATTAGAATCGAACCAGCTTTTAATCAGTTGTTGATGTTGGTTTAGCTTATGCTTATCTTGGGTTCTTACTTCTTCTAACTTCATCAAATCATTAATACGACTTTCTAAAGGGGGACATTCTTCTTCTTGAACTTTTTGCAACAATTGAAGCGAAGGAAGAAGAATATGAGGTGGCAAAATGGATTCTCTGCCATAAACGAGGAAAAAGGGAGAATTACCTATAGAAGCTTTGGGTGTTACCCTATCAGCCCATAGTGCATTAAGTAGCACGTTGTGCCAGTTCTTGTGATTTTCAGCCACGGTTCTTTTGATAATCTTGATCAAGTTCTTGTTGGTTGATTTTGCTAAGCCATTACCCTGGGGGTAGTAACTAGCAGAATACTTAAGCTTTATTCCTTTCTCTAAGGCAAAGTCACTCATCTCAAGAGAGGATAAGTATGAAGTGTTATCAAAGACTAGACAATCAGGGATGCTGAAACGAGTGATGATATTCGAGTTCAGAAAGGCAATTACCTGACTTGTGTTAACCGTTTTTAGCGCGGCGGCTTCAGACCATCGAGTAAAGTAGTCAGTGGCTGTCACAATATACTTGTGTTGTTGTGAGGATGGAGGGTTAATAGGACCAATGATATCAAGGCCCCATTGCTGGAAAGATGAATCAACTGTGACGGGTTGCAAAGGGAAGGCTGGTTTTTGCAATCGCCCTGACGCTTTCTGACAAATGATACATTTTCAGCACAAGGCGTGGGCGTCTCTGAAAAGTGTTGGCCAGTAATAACCGGCTCTTAAAACCTTATGAGTTGTGGTATCGCCACCGAAGTGACCACCAGCTTCTCCTGCATGCAACTCAAGCAAGACTTTCTCTGCTTCGTCCTTTTCAAGACAACGCATCAGTACGCCATCAAAATTCTGACGAAACAGTATACCGTTAACTAGATGAAAGGAGGCGGACTTTATTCTCAAAGCTCTTCTCTTAGCAGGGTCAAGGTGACGAGGTGCTGATCCATGTTGAAGACAGTGTCTAATATCGTCATACCAGGGACTCACAAAGTTTTGCGTGCAATAGATCAGATTCTGATCGTGTTGTTCTAGGTCTGACGTATCACTATCTTCTCGTTGTTTGGTTTCTGAATCAACAACCAGCTTACACAACCCTTAGCCTCTCACGATCTGCGCTGGGGTAATATCTAGGTCATACTTCTGCAAGGAGGTGACCCAGTTGGCTCTTTTCTCTCCTAACTCCTTTTGCACTAACAAGTTCCTTACGGCAGGGTAAGGGACAATGATCTTCGTCCTTGACTTCAAAAGATATGACTGGAAATGCTTAACTGCCTTGAAGACAGCGTAGGCTTGCCGATCGACCGCTGGGTAGTTGAGTTCAGCACCTTTGAAAGCAGAGCTCATAAAGGTGATGGGTACTTCGTTGTTTTTAGAGTTCTTCTGAGTAAGGACCGCGGCATAGGAACGATCGGAGGCAAAAGTATAAAGTGTAAAGTCTTGAGAGAAATCAGGACTCATGAGAGATGGAGCGTCGATTATGACCTTCTTTATGTCATTGAAAGCTTGGTTTTCAGTAGGTCCCCAGTGATATTGGGTGTCCTTCTTAATCAGGTTCTGGAGAGGTCTGATCATTTCAGAAAAACTGGGGACAAATCTTCTTACGAAATTGATCTGGCCTAGGAAGGACTGCATGGATTTCTTGGAAGTGGGTGGGGGAAGTTTAGCGATGACTTGGGTCCTCTCGGGGTCAATAATCATTCCATCGCTAGACACAATGAATCCCAGTAGCTTACCTTGTTCTACTGCAAATATGGACTTCTTAGGGTTCAGGGAGATGCCGTATTTATGACATCGTAGCAGAACAGCTCGTAGGTGAGCTAGATGATCGTTTTTGTTTTTAGAGTAAACGGTCACATCATCTAGGTAGACTACTACGGAGTGATTGATTAAGCCTCTAAAAGAAATATCCATTGCTCTCTGAAAGGTAGCACCGGCGTTAATCAATCCAAAGGGCATTTTGCGATAAGCATAAGTGCCCCACGGGGTATGGAAGGTAGTTTTTAACTGGTCTGACGGAGACATTAAAACTTGGTTGTATCCAGAGAAACCATCCAGTAAGGATAGCCTCTCGGAACCAGATACTTGTTGAAGTATCTGTTCCATAGGAGGGACATGATAATTATCTTTATCAGACGCTTTGTTGAGGTTCCGAAAATCGACACAAAGTCGAATTTCCCCGTTTTTCTTCCGCACTGGGACGAGGTTGGATACCCATTGAGTATGTCTAACAGGAAAAATTATTTTATCACTATGGAGTTTATTCAGTTCTTTTTGTACGGTCGGTTCTAACTTAGGATGCATTTTCCTCAATTTCTATTGGAAGGGCAAGGTTTGGGGCTTCATCGGGATGACATGTTGTATAATATTAAGATCGAACGTTTTAAGATCGTCATAAGTCCAAGCAAAGACATCCTTAAATTCTTTAAATAATTTAACAAAAGCGGCTTTTTCTTGCTTAGAACATCCCAAGCCTAAATTGATACATTGAGGATTTTCACTAGTTCCTAAATTGACTTTTTCATAAGACAATGAGGAACTATTTGTTTTGCAATTGACCGTCTTTTTAAATTTATCTTCAAAATCATAAAACTTTTCTAATCTAGCAACAGATTTGGGTAAGGAATTTACCATGTCCG
Source organism: Picea engelmannii (assembly GCA_009831015.1). Lineage (NCBI taxonomy): Eukaryota > Viridiplantae > Streptophyta > Pinopsida > Pinales > Pinaceae > Picea > Picea engelmannii. The sequence continues at coordinate 2,232,946 of ML776901.1, read as the reverse complement.
ATAGAGCTTCAGGAGGTTT
>ML776901.1:2176437-2224923 GCA_009831015.1 Picea engelmannii | reverse complement strand
CAATAAGTTTTCATGCTTAATGGCTTGTAAATCGACTTGCGCAATCAAAATGAAATGGACATAGTTTGAAAGAACCTTTGCAGTCATATGATAGACCAATAGTAAAGTGTCTTTTAGAGAATAAATAAAAGACTACGACAGTCGAAATAACGATATATGGGTTTTCACACCTTCAGTTGTGAAAACTGAATCGAAATCAAATTCTAATTGTCGCAAAAATAAAACAAAAGTCTAGTTGCAAAATGCGACAATGATTTGTTGTTAAAAGACAAATTGGTGTAGGTGGCCTTTTTAAGAGCAATTAAAAAAATGAATTGGCTGCCAACAGAAAGAAAATCCATCTATGAAGAGACGATAAAGGAATATTAGTATGAATTTTTTTATATGTCAATTGTTTACATCATCAAGAAGCACTAATGGACAAATTGCACCAGAAGAGAGAAAGAACAAAAGCATGAGAGAAATTTCATAAGCATATTTTCAGGGGGAGTTACCATTTTCCATTGTCAAAGGGGAGAAAAAAATAGAAGCATGCAAACAAGGGGACTATTGGTCACAGGTGGAGCATGAGAGTTTCCATCAATTCCAAAGGGGGAGATTGAAGGAAAATTGATTTAATTATGTCAACTTTAGAGGAAGTCTATAATCTTATAAAAGTATTGGGTATAATTGAAGAAGTCTCCAAATTGGTCCCCTTATGGTGTAGCTTTAAGCATGGACTTCAAGGGAAGACGCTTTGAAGAAGTCTATAGGAAACCCAAATGTGTGGTCATAAGGCCCAAATTTGATTGAGTAAAATGAGATTGAATAACATTACAAGTACATACAAAACCCTCATAGATGGATAGTCCTCATCACACCTTTTCCAACGATAGGTGGTACGCCACGTGGTTCCTCACGATTGAGGAGTTATGCTCTCATGAAGTTGGAAGCCCCAAAGAATGGTTAAGAAGCCACTAAACAATTACAAGTCATTAATTAAAGGGTAAATTGGTTCTAACAAGAAAGTACAGGTTGGCCCTAAATTTAAGGAAAGAAGTCACTTTGTAAAAGTATAAATACACCACAAGAAGTCTCTCATAAGAACACACACAAGTTCAATGATTATCTATCTTTCAAGTGATCTTTGGTAAACCCTTTTGTAGTATATCTGAGGAATAAATGAGTGCAAAATTCTTGGAGTTACAGAGAGGGAAGGGTTTCAGGAAACCTGTTGACGGGCGAAATTGACCGCTCATCAACTGGAGGAGTGAATCCGGTCTGGGGTTGTCTAAATAACCCAAGCCGTTTGGATTAATCCACTCCAACGGGTTTAGTGGCTTCGTTAGCCAGTCTAAGTCCTACGAAAATGAAAAGACAAAAACTAAAGAAACTAACTAAATGAAAAACAACTGCTGAAAACAATATACAGTATAAATTATACTAACTTAATAGAATAGTAGTTCTACTTATCAAATGTACAGTGTATCGATATGATTAAATCTCTATTGTATGTATAGTATTCACAAAATGCAAATTTTGATCGAAATCTGCAAAATCATATATGAATTGACTTATGACAGCGAAGCTAGTGTTTTTTATTTTTTATAACTTTTATAAACAGGAAATGAAATAACAACTATCTAGTTGAGAAATAAAAATAACAATCAATACGATGAATTGGACTATAGGAAATTCTTATATTACTTAAACTAATAAAATGAAACTAGTAAACTGACCTGAAGTATTATCTCCTATTCGTCATGTGCATAGCATCTACGTTTGTTGTTTGATGAGGCCAACCCGCACCAGATTTTACCAATGCTTCTCATAAATGCGAAGCAGTAACGCTTTGAATGCTAATGACAGAACAAATAATATATGTAGCAATAGCAATTTATCATTTGACAAACAATCATATTAAGATAAATCTGAGTATGAAAATTTGCATATAGTTGTTCATTGAATAAAGAAGATCAACCTTCTAATCATCAAATTTGAACAGATTAATTGTTGTACATAAAATGAGAGACATAAAACATGGACACTATATAAATCCCATTACATCAACTTGTAATAAATTATGATATCTAAAGTAGTCAAAATTTGATTACGAATCAAAATGAGCAAATCTTGAACAAAAATATGATATATTGAAGCTAAAGCTATGCAAATATCCACTTTCATTCAAGTCTAATAATCACAAATCCATAGTTTCTGCTCCTAGGCAGCGATGGGTCTTTGTTTACAAAATCATACATTTATAAAGGCCACAGGATCAAAACATTCCCTATGGAAATTATCAAATTTGTTCCAAAAATTGTGGGGAATACAATCTCCCAAATTCCCATTTCTATCCAAAACTAATAGCCTAATCTAAAACCATGTAAAGAAATAGCATGTTCATAGATGCCACTAGTGATCCAATATCCTTTAGAATTCATATGTACCTGAAAACGCACAAGAATACATGATTTCAGATTGCATTTCAATTGTAAAATCAAAAAATTCGAATTTTAGTAACTAGCTACAGAATCTCACGATTCTGTAGCTAGTTATTATTACAAACAGAATCGTGTTTTATCAATTCAAATTAAAAAGAAATAGATGCAATTTGAGCAAACAAATATTGTCTGCTAATTCAAAACAAAAACAAAATCATCTTAAAATCACTTTTAAAATATCATACCTCAGATTCAGGGATTTTAATCAAGTTATTTTTGAATTGACAATGGAAGTGGCCGCCTCCACATTTTTAAAGACAATAGAGCATGTGGTCTTCTGTCTTTTATCATTATCTTGCAATCTGTCATTTTTATTAGTTATCACATTCACTCGGTCCTCCAAGGACTTGATCTGAGATTGGAGAAAAGGGACGTATCTATAATAGCGGTCGAGCCGCGACTGACATTCGCTGCATTGTTCTTGAATAGGCTGTGTATTCACAGGTGAGGAACTTCTTATTTGACCTGTAGGTTCTCTATCGAGTTTGATCCCAAGGAAGTTGGGGTCGTCTCTAAGACACGGTGGGAGGTTCATCACATAGTCATAGGGATTAACTAAGCAAAGTCTGTGTGAGTATGGATACTCTTCAGTTAGAAACCATTCGATTTCGGAATCAGAATCTTCACTTAACAGAATTGGTTTTTGGTTTTTGTTTTCTTTAGGTTTTTTACGAGCACACCATGAAACCCAACACGTGGCCTTTTTACCCTTGTAATTGATATCATTGTCACCTTTACCCTTTTTCTTTGCAGGCTTTTTAATAGGCTTACCACCATCTTTTGGACATGAATCAAGCAGGGTGTCGGGTTGGGTAGTGTTCGAGTAGGTCGAGGGTTCGACAGAGGGAAAGAGTGAAGGAGGGGGAATGACAGGCCCAACAAGGGTTTCTGTAACAACGGATTTGTCAACTTGTCCTATTTCAGGACTAGCAAAACCATTCCTAAACAAGAAAGCGTCCCAACAATCGCCATTCAACTTCAACTGATGAACCATAATAACTTTAATTAAACAGTGGTGGAAGAGGCTGGAGTCAGCTTTCTCCCTTTTGAAACGCTTAGCCATTTTGTATAAACTCCGAAGGAGAAAATATGGCATATTTAAGGGAAAATCAATAAAAATCATAAGCAACCGCAAGTGGTATAAGAAAACTAAACCGTATCTACCCTCACGGGTAACAAACTGCTTGACAATAGCTAACAAATCATGCCATCTAGGTTTTAGTGTTGTAACGGGCATACCTTTGTTGCAGCTATTAATCTTCCTTGAGGTAAACAACAGTGACCAGGGTACTTCGTCAACCTTTGAATTTTTAAACCATTTTTGTCCCACGGCTGGCAGACCAGTCGCTGATCTAATGAAATCTTCGTTTAACTCGAGCTGGACATCCCCAATTTTGGATCTGCAACCATCGAACGTTAGCGCGAATTGTTGAGCAACTTCTAGGTTAAAACCCTCGAAATTCTCAACAAAGACCTGCCAACCATTCCTCTCTAAGTCCTCTCGGGCGTTATCAAACAACAACAAAGTTTGGACACCGTTGGGTTTGATTCTCACTACAGGAGCCATAGCTAATAGCACAAAATCAACAGGGTATTCGACGATAGGGCTTGACAGGATAGACACAAAACCATTGTCTTGAAGCTTCCCCAACACAATGCAAAGGCAACTTGAAATGCAAGGGAAAAGCGTTAATGTTATGCGTGCGAGGATAGTGGTGTAAATAGAGGCCATGCAAGAACATCATATCAGGTTGTACTTGGAACGACACCTTGGTGTAATGGTACATTCAAATCATAACAATGCATATCCAAAAGAAATTTAATCAACATGTCAAATGAACCATTACATAACCACGATTTGACCCAAAAATCAATGTGTCAAACAAACCATTGTGTCAAATATTTTGTAAATCAACACCATATTAACAATAGTCAAATGCATAAATGTTTGGTGTTTCGATAAATATGTAACCAGTGGTGTGTTTGAGGTCAAGGAGTTATAACCATGTAAACAAGTAGGTTCATGATAAACCAAATGATCATTAATCCTTTGATGTAATCAACATGAATTCCAACTGTGGGTTTTAATGTTGCAGTTGTGAAAACGAAAACGAAAAGCAGGTATGCAAAAAGCGAAGCATAATGATATCATTTAAACAGTTGCGACAATTAATGAGGGTTTAAAAACCTTGTGTAGGCAGCTTGTAAAAAAGATAGAGATTAATATGGCTTCCAACAATGGTGACACACTGGTAGAAGAAGTTATCTCTGCCAAACGAACAAGTCCAGATTAGGATAATGAGAAAAACTCCAACTTGAAAACAACCAGAAAACTATTTGAACATCATTATCAATCATAAAAAATTCCAGTTTCAGATTGCTTGTTATTTTGAAAGATGAAAACTGATGACAATATTAACAAAAGCGAGCCACGATATTAAGGTTAAAATCTCCAATATTGTTGACAGAGCCACTGCTCCCAGCAGGCGTCCATAGCCTAGACAGAGATTCCATTTAACCCACTCCAATATATGTATCCTACCAAGAAGTTCTAGATCAGAACGAAGGACATTTAAGGTCAAAAGATTCCATATCTGAGAATTTTCATATACCTGACATTGCTTCACTACCAGCGGGCCTGTTCAGTACCCTGACGAGGTTATCTTGGAATCATGCATGCATTTACCCATTGCCAGCAGACCTGTTCAGTATCCCAGTGGGTTTACAAGCACTTCCCGCAGCTCTTTAAATATTTATTTAGTTTTAAAGATGTTTAATCAAGCGGGGTGACGCTGAAAATCCTGATATTTTGGACATATTTTAATAAATTACAGACCTTGAGAGAATTTTTAATTGTCCTTCATTAATATCTAGAGATGGTTTATTGATAAACCGACCTTCAAAGGTGGGGAGACATCTCTGAGTTGTTCTCTTAAGGAACAGGGATAGCATAAGAAGAAATGGATGATCATGAAAAGCTTCAATTACAGATTGAAATCAAGAAACGCCTTTCAAACAACAAGCTTTATCCAACATGGCTGTAAACTTCAGAAGCATATCATAATTGATGTTTAAACAACCTTCAACAGTTATTTCAGAGGAGAATTTTTTCTATTCTCTTTGTCCGAACAGTTCATGATGCAGGGATATGTATTTCAAAAATAAAAACTGATAAGCATAAGGGAAAAATCAAAACCAAAACAACAAAGAAAAATGAAAAGCAAACAAAGGAAAAATATTTACACAGTGTACATAGGGTTGTCATCAAGTGAAATACCTTTTTAGAGCTTGGCCATTCACCGGATAGGTGTCTGGATGTCCCTCTAGACTCTGTAATCTGAAAGAGCTGGGACCCAATTTTTCAACAATAAAAAACGGTCCTAGCCATAAGTTCTGAAACTTCGTATGCTCTCCCTTTCCCTCATGTGGTTTGTCCCATTTTAGGACAAGGTCACCTACTTCAATGTTTCTGTCAGAGGTAGAGTTGGAATCAAACCAGCTTTTAATCACAAGTTGATGCTGATCCAACTTCCGTTTTGCTTGAGCCCTCACTTCCTCTAATTTTAACAATGCGTTAATTCGATTCTCCAAAGGGGGGCAGTCCTCTTCTTGTATTTTCTATGATAGCTGCAGTGAGGGAAGAAGAATATGTGTTGGTAGAAATGCCTCTCTTTCGTTGATGAGAAAGAAGGGAGAGTTACCCACCGCAGTTTTCGGAGTTACTTTGTCAGCCCAGATTGCGTTTAACAGTGCATTATGCCAATTTTTATGGTTTTCAGATACCGTTTTCTTGATGATTTTAATAAGATTTTTATTAGTTAATTCTGCCAATCCGTTACCTTGAGGGTAATAGCTAGCAGAATATTTTAATTTAATTCCTTTTTCTAGAGAAAAATCACTCATCTCAAGAGACAAAAAATAGGAAGCGTTATCGAATACTAAATAGTCAGGGATACCAAAACGATTAATAATATTTGAATTCAAAAAGGCAATTACCTGACTGGTATTTACAGCTTTTAATGGGGCAGCTTTGGACCACCTAGTGAAGTAATCCATGGCTGTTATGATGAACTTATGCTGCTGTGAGAATGGCGGATTAATTGGGCCTATAATATCAAGACCCCACTACTGAAAAGGAGAGTCTACTGAAACAGACTGCAGAGGGAAGGCTGGTTTCTTTATCCATCCGGATGCTTTTTGACAAATAACACACTTGCGACACAAGGCATGAGCATATTTAAAAAGTGTAGGCTAGTAATAACCTGCTCTTAATACCTTATGGGCAGTGGTATCTCCACCAAAATGCCCACCATCTTCTCCTACGTGCAATTCTAATAAGACCTTTTCTTCTTCATCTTTCTCAAGACAACGCATTAGTACTCCATCAAAATTTTGACGAAACAAAATACCATTAATCAAATGAAAGAAGGCAGATTTCAATATTAGCGCTCTTCTTTTAGTGGGATCCAGGTGACAGGAGGCTGACCCATGTTCAAGATAGAATTTTATATCATCATACCAGGGGCTAACAGGGTTTTGTGCACAGCAGATTAAATTTTGGTAGTGTTGTCCTGGGTTTGACATATCATTTTCCTCTTGCTGTCCTATCACTGAGTCAGCGACTAACTTGCATATCCCTTGACCTCTCACTATTTGTGCTGGGGTGATTTCTATGTCATACTCTTGTAAGGAGGTGACCCAGTTCGCTCTCTTTTCACCTAGTTCTTTCTGTACTAACAGATCTCTGACGGCTGGGTAAGGGACGATAATTTTCGTCCTAAATTTCAAAAGATAAGATCGGAAGTGATTTACTGCTTTAAAAATAGCATAGGCTTGCTGATATACTGCTGGGTAATTAAGTTCTGCACCTTTGAAGGCTGAGCTCATAAAGGCAATTGGGACTTCATTGTTTTCATCATTCTTTTGAGTTAGGACAACAACGTAGGAGCGGTCAGAAGCAAATGTGTAAAGAGTAAAGTCTTGCGAAAAGTTGGGGCTCATCAGAGAAGGAGTGTCTATTATGGCCTTTTTTATTGAATTAAAAGCTTGGTTTTCTAAGGGTCCCCAATGATATTGTACGTCCTTTTTTATTAAGTTCTATAAAGGTCTCACCATTTCTGAAAAACTGGGAACAAATCTCTTGACAAAGTTTATTTGCCCTAAGAAAGACTGCATAGACTTTTTTGATGAGGGAGGGGGGGGTTTCGAGATGAATTGAGTCCTTTCAGGGTCGATAATCATCCCTTCACTTGATACAATAAATCCTAAGAGCTTACCTTGTTCTACTGCGAAGATAGATTTTTTAGGATTCAAGGAAATGTCGTACTTACGACATCACTGTAGAACGGATCTTAAATGAGCTAGATGATCATCTTTGTTTTTCGAGAATACAGTAATGTCATCCAGGTAAATTGCGACAGATTGATTGATTAAGCCTTGGAAAGCGATGTCCATCGCTCTCTGGAAAGTGGCACCAGCATTAATGAGTCCAAAGGGCATTTTCCTATAAGCGTAGGTGCCCCATGGAGTGCGGAAGGTAGTTTTAAGTTGGTCTAGAGGGGACATCAGGACTTGGTTATACCCTAAAAAACCATCCAATAAGGATAATCTTTCAGAACCAGATACCTGTTGAAGGATCTGTTCCATGGGAGGGACAGGGTAGTTGTCTTTATCAGATGCTCGATTAAGATTTCAAAAATCGATGCATAGTCGGATTTCACCACTCTTCTTCCGGACAGGGACAATATTAGAGACCCATTGCGTGTGCCTAATTGGGAAGATTATCTTAGCATTTAGGAGTTTATTTAATTCTTTTTTGACAGTCGGTTCGAGTTTTGGGTGCATTTTTCTTAACTTTTGTTGAAACGGTAAAGTTTGGGGTTTCATAGGAATGACGTGTTGTATGATGTTAGGATCAAAGGTTTTTAGGTTGTCGTACGTCCAAGCAAAAACATCTTTGAATTCCTTAAAAAATTTAATAAATGCCGCTTTCTCTTGTTCAGAATACCCCACCCCTAAATTAATGCACCGTGGATTGTCTTTAGTTCCCAAGTTTACTTTTCATACGTTAAAGAGGAACTATTTGTTTTACAGTTCACTGATTTTTTGAATTTGTCTTGAAGATCATAAAAAATTTATGATCTAACTACAAATTTAGGGATATAATTTACCATGTCCAATGAATATTCAGGAGATCTTGGATCTGGTATTACTGTGAAGTCACGCAGATTCTTGTCATGAGTACATTCATCGATCACTGCGCCTTGGAAAGTTTCTTCCATATGCAGCAAAACTAATAATTTGTTGATTGTTGTCGAAGACTCTCCAATTCGTGATGTTATCGGGGACGGATGGCCTGAACAACAGTTCGATGGAGAATGCATTCGGGGACAAGCCTTCTGCAGGAAAGAGTTTCGAAGCTACATTAGCTAACAAATCGGCTTCCAAATTATTCAATCTAGGAATAGAATTTATGTTAAAAGAAGAAAACTTATTCATCAAATTCCATACCTTTGATTGGTAGCTTTTAAGATGTGAAGATAAATAGTGGATATAATTTTTTACCTGTCTAACCACGATTTCCGAATCGCCAAAGACAGTCAAATTTTGAACGTTCATATCTAACACTTTCCTGAGGCCTTCCCATAAAGCCTCATATTTTGTTGTGTTGTTTGTACATTCAAACTCTAACCTGCATGCAATCAGGGTTTTTCTACCTGCTGGGTCAATAATCACGCAGCCCGCACCAACTCCTTGCTTGGATTTTGACCCATCAAAGTAAAGAGACCATATTTGATTTTTTTCGGGTGCATGAGACCATTGGGTAGAAACTGTTGGCTGCATATATGTCACAATTTCATACTGTTTCTCCGAGTTAGTGATAGCGGAAGTTTCGGCCATGAAATTGCCGAAAAAGGTATCCATCCCTTGTATTTCGGGTGAATCGGTAGAAGGTGTAAATGGTTCATTGGGATCATTTAAATTTGTCACTATGAATTTTAGGTAACATTCACGATTTACCTTGATTATGTTGGGTTTTCCATTCTCGGGCAGCCTCAAGTGAGACCAATCTGTTGCGAAATAGCTGTGTAGTTGTTCTGACAAGTCTCTGCTTAAAAAAAAACCATAAAATTATAGAATATCTACAACAATAATATCAATTACTTGATGAACTTTGGGGTTAGACGATAATTTTATAAGCACATTCCTTAATTCGCCTATAACTTTAACACTAGTTCGATCAAGTTGGATGATCTTTAAGGTGGATGGTTGAACTTCAGCATTAATCTTCTGACACGTAGAACATGGCATTACATTGGATGATGCTCCTAAATCTACCTTACAATTGTGTACGTTCCTATTAAAGATTTCAAAAGTTAACAAATATGGAGGGATGTTTCTGCGAGTACTAATGGTGGAAGCTTATTGCTTTTTACCCACATCCTCTAAAACTAATTTATCTACATTTGTTACATTATTTACAGGAAGGTCTCTTTTCTCGTGAGGATCAGAAGTATTCTTAGCGGAGGCCTTTTGCGGAACTTTTAGGTTGTTCTGAAAACCTTTGTTACTGCTTGGATTGTTGTTTTTGTTGTTCTCTACGATATTCTGTAACATTTTTTGTAGCAGAAATGGGAATTTTAATAATTCATAAACAGAAATGTTAGCCCTTAACTTTTTTAGATCTTCAACTAAATCATAATCTAAGCTTGGGTTCACATTATTCTGTTTAGTCTCAATTGTTATAGATTGTTTTGGGGGAAAAGTCGTCATGTTTTCAGAAGAAGGCTTGTTTGATGTCTTGCTCCTAGTATTCTAAGGATGTACTGTCTCGAAATTAGCTTGAAAAATGATATCCGAGAAGTGTCCAAAAATGTTCAGAGATGATTCATCTTTTTCTACTATCTCTTGTTCAGCTACTTCCTCAGGGATCTCAGGAGGCATCAAGTTATCCTTTGCTTCTAGAATCGTTTGAATAGCGAATTGCGGGCTTTCTAGATTTAAGCCTTCGGTATTTGAATTAGGTTGGTTGGTGGGAAAAGGCTTCCTAAATGGGGGTTTGTAAGGTCCTTTTCTCGAAGAAGCTTCTTCGGCCGTCCTTTTCAAATCTATAACTTGATTTGACAGTTTTTGAACGACTTTTTGTAAGTTTTCTAGATCTGATCTTTCAGGTTGCATTTTGTTTTGGGCAGGTCTAGGGAGGATTTCGATTTTCTTTTTGAAAGATGAACTAATCTCTATTTTGTTTCTAGTAGTGTCTTTTAAGCTGAGGATGTCTTTATCGATCTGACTGGCCTCTTCAAAGGCCTCTAACAACGTGGCTTTCTTAGATCTCTTTACCCAAATGGCTATACTTTGATGTAAGGCTTTCGTATAATATGCTATGATAAGATTCTCAGCAGGCATTGAATCCATAGGGATTCGGTTTTTTAGTGTTAAGAATCTTTGGTTAAAGTCTTTGATTTTCTCTTTGGGGTTCATTTTTAAACTAGAAATTTCCATGAGTATAACTTCTGGGGACTTGTCGTCTCCAAACTTCTCAAGAAAACAGGATTCAAACTTCTCCCATGACACAATGGTATGGGGTTGTTGGGCAAAGTACCAGGTAGAGGCATTTCCCTCGAAGGTGTAGGGAAAAAATCTATAGACTACGTCTTCGTGATCGACATTACGGAGTCTAATGGATAACATAAACTTTTTGATGTGATATTCGACGATCTATTTAGAGTTCGGGTCAAATTTAGGGAGCCACTTCTCTGGGTGTTTGGGTAAGGGATGTTGAGGCCCAGGTACGGTCATTGTGTCTTGGTCGAGCCAGGGTCTGGCAGGATTGTTCTAGTTGGCCATTGGTGTGGACAGTGTCGAAGGCTGGGATGAGGAACTACCTTTGTCAGAGGATTCTTCTCCAGAAGAAGAAGGAGATGAAGGAGGTGGTGGGGGTGGTATACCAGATCCTCCTGCTGTAGGAGTGAGGATTGGATCTGTAGGGTTTAAAGTGAGGTTAGTGCCTCCAATTTCTTTGATATCAGAGAAATATAATGGTTGGTCCAATGGTCGGTTTGGTTGTCTTAAGTGGGCGAAGGCACTGTGTGTTCTTATAAGAGATTGGCGAACAATCTCTTGTACGTCACCATCTGTGGGAGTTGGAGTTACTAGTTCAATTGTGATCTGTTGATCCTCATTTGATGTGGTTGCTGTTTGAGGGACAATGTTGTCGTTTGAATGACTTCTTGTCACTATAGGTGAGCGAGTAGGTGGTGGAGGAGTCTTACGACCGCCTCGTGCCATTAATAATTTTCAGGCCCTCCTTCTAGCGCCATTTGTTGACGGACGAAATTGATCGCTCGTCAACTGGAGGAGTAAATCCAGTCCGGGGTTGTCTAAATAACCCAAGCCATTTGGATTAATCCACTCCGACGGGTTTAGAGGATTCATTAGCCGATCTAAGTCCTACGAAAATGAAAAGACAAAAACTAAAGAAACTAACTAAATGAAAAACAGTTGTTGAAAACAATATACAGTCTAAATTATACTAACTTAATAGAATAGTAGTTCTACTTATCAAATGTATAGTGTATCGATATGATTAAATCTCTATTGTATGTACAGTATTCACAAAATGCAAATTTTGATTGAAATATGCAAAATCATATATGAATTGACTTATGACAGCGAAGCTAGTGTTTTTTATTTTTTATAACTTTTATAAACAGGAAATGAAATAGCAGCTATCTAGTTGAGAAATAAAAATAATAATCGATACGATGAATTAGACTATAGGAAATTCTTATATTAATTAAACTAATAAAATGAAACTAGTAAACTGACCTGAAGTATTATCTCCTATTCGTCCTGTGCATAACATCTACATTTGTTGTTTGATGAGGCCAACCCGCACCAAATTTTACCAATGCTTCTTGTAAACGCGAAGCAGTAACGCTTTGCATGCTAACGATGGAACAAATAAGATATGTAGAAACAACAATTTATCATTTGACAAAAAATCATATTAAGATAAATCTGAGTATGAAAATTTGCATATAGTTGTTCATTGAATAAAGAAGATCAACCTTCTAATCATCAAATGTGAACAGATTAATTGTTGTACATAAAATGAGAGACATAAAACATGGACACTATATAAATCCCATCACATCAACCTGTAGCAAATTATGATATCTAAAGTAGTCAAAATTTGATTATGAATCGAAATGAGCAAATCTTGAACAAAAATATGATATATTGAAGCTAAAGCTGTGCAAATATCCACTTTCATTCAAGTCTGATAATCACAAATTCATAGTTTCTGCTCCCAGGCAGCGATGGGTCTTTGTTTACAAAATCATACATTTATAAAGGCCACAAGATCAAAACATTCCCTACGGAAATTATCAAATTTGTTCCAAAAATTGTGGGGAATACAATCTCCCAAATTCCGATTTCTATCCAAAACTAATAGCCTAATCTAAAACCATGTAAAGAAATAGCATGTTCAGAGATGCCACTAGCGATCCAATCTCCTTTAGAATTTGTATGTACCTAAAAATGCACAAGAATACATGATTTCAGATTGCATTTTAGTTGTAAAATCAAAAAATTTGAATTTTAGTAACTAGCTACAGAATCTCACGATTTTGTAGCTAGTTATTATTATAAACAAAATCGTGTTTTATCAATTCAATCAAAACAGAAATAGATGCAATTTGAGCAAACAAATCTTGTATGCTAATTCAAAACAAAAACAAAATCATCTTAAAATCACTTTGAAAATATCATACCTCGGATTCAGGGATTTTAATCAAGCTATTTTTGAATTGACAATGGCAGTGGCTGCCTCCACATTTTTAAAGACAACAAAGCCTGTGGTCTTCTGTCTTTTATCATTAGCTTGCAATCTATCGTTTTCCTTAGTTAGAACATTCACTCAGTCCTCCAAGGACTTGATCCGAGATTGGAGAAAAGGGACGTCTCTGTAATACCAGTCGAGCCACGACTGACATTCGTTGCACTATGGTTGAATAGGTTGTGTATTCACAGGTGAGGAACTTCTTATTTGACCTGTAGGTTCTCTGTCGAGTTTGATCCCAGGGAAGTTGGGGTCATCTCTAAGACACAGTGGGAGGTTCATCACATAGTCATAGGGCTTAACTGAGAAAAGTCTGTGTGAGTATGGATACTCTTCGGTTAGAAACCATTCGATTTCGGAATCGAAATCTTCACTTAACAGAATTGGTTTTTGGTCTGTGTTTTCTTTAGGTTTGTTACGAGCACACCGTGAAACCCAGCATGCGGCCTTTTTACCCTTGTAATTGATATCAATGTCACCTTTACCCTTTTTCTTTGCAGACTTTTTAACAAGCTTACCACCATCTTTTGGACATGAATCAGGAAGGGTGTCGGGTTGGGTAGTGTTCGGGTAGGGCTAGGGTTCAACAGAGGGCAAGAGCGAAGGAGGGGGAATGATAGGCCCGACAAGGGTTTCTCTAACAACGTATTTGTCAACTTTTCCTATTTCAGGACTAGCAAAACCATTCCTAAACAAGAAAGTGTCCCAACAATCGCCATTCAACTTCAACTGATGAACCATAATAACTTCAATTAAACAGTGGTGGAAGAGGCTAGAGTCAACTTTCTCCCTTTTGAAATGCTTAGCCATTTTGTATAAACTCCGAAGGAGAAAATATGGCATGTTTAAGGGAAAATCGATAAAACTCATAAGCAACCGCAAGTGGTATAAGAAAACTAAACCATATCTACCCTCACAGGTAATGAACTGCTTGACAATAGCTAACAAATCGTGCCATCTAGGTTTTAGAGCTGTAACAGGCATACCTTTGTCACAGTTGTTAATCTTCCTTGAGGTAAACAACAGTGACCAGGGTACTTCGTCAACCTTGGAATTTTTAAACCATTTTTGTCCCACGGCTGGCAGACTAGTGGCTGAGCTAATGAAATCTTCGTTTAACTTGAGCTGGATGTCCCCAATTTTGGCTCAACAACCATCGAACGTTAGCACAAATTGTTGAGAAACTGACAGGTTAAAACCCTCTAACTTCTCAACAAAGACCCACCAACCATTCCTCTCTAAGTCCTCTCAGGTGTTATCAAACGACAACAAAGTTTGGGCACCGTTGGGTTCGATTCTCACTACAGGAGCCATAGCTAATAGCAAAAAATCAACAGGGTATTCAGCGATAGGGCTTGACAGGATAGACACAGAACCATTGTCCCGAAGCTTCCCCAACACAATGCAAAGGAAAATCAAAATGCAAGGGCAGAGCGTTAATGCTATGTGTGCGAGGATAGTGGTGTAAATCGAGGCCATGCAAGAACATCATATCGAGATGTACTTGGAACGACGCCTTGGTGTAATGGTACATTCAAATCATAATAGTGCATATCCAAATGAAATTTAATCAACATGTCAAATGAACCATTACATAACCACGATTTGACCCAATAATCAATGTGTCAAACAAACCATTGTGTCAAATATTTTGTAAATCAACACCATATTAACAATAGTCAAATGCATAAATGTTTGGTGTTTCGATAAATATGTAACCAGTGGTGTGTTTGAGGTCAAGGAGTTATAACCATGTAAACAAGTAGGTTCATGATAAACCAAATGATCATTAATCCTTTGATGTAATCAACATGAATTCCAACTGTGGGTTTTCACACTTGCAGTCGTGAAAACGAAAATGAAAAGCAGGTATGTAAAAAGTGAAGCATAATGATATTATTTAAACAGTTGCGACGATTAATGAGGGTTTAAAAACCTTGTGTAGGCAGCTTGTAAAAAAGATAGAGATTAATATGGCTTCCAACAAAACCCTAATTTAGATCACCCCCATGGGTCAGGCTAGTGGTGTCCCACGAGGCACCCTCGTAGGTTGTTTAGTGTCTGTCATGCGAGGCCCCACGTGATAACTAATATCTTCCTAGGGAGGCTAAGACATATTTGAAGAATGATGCTTGCTCCATGTTGCAGCAAGGCATGATGATACAACATGTCTATTACAGGGTTTGAGATGGTATGTATCAATTTTTCTTCATGAGTAAAGGTATGTCTTTTAAGTGTTTTTTTTAGGGTTGTATCATAGATCGTATGGAACATGGCTAAGCAAATTATTGGAGACCATTTTTGGTACATGGTTGCATATGGTTTAGGTTTATGTCTTGGTGATATTGATACATGCTTGAGACGTATCATTGGTACTTAGTTTATGGATGTTATGCTTCACTGTTAGAAGCACATATTTGTGATATTGGGATATAGTTGAGGCTTATATTATGGTACATGGTATGATACACGATTGAGGTACATTTTGGAACATGGTTTGGATACTTGATGTTGGGAATATGTTTTGATATGATATATGGAAGTGGATCTAGTTGACAATTATAGAGACTATGACAGGGATAATTAAAAGTTGTCAGGTTGATGAGATAGTGACAGTGACAGGTAAAATGATAGTTTGGATGACAGATTGAAATATCAGTGAAAATGGTAGTGACAATATCACTGGTAGTGAAAGGTTGTGTTTACACTTATATTTCAGGGTGGCAGGATGTGGCAAGGAAAGGGGGGTTGTAGCCTCCTTCCACTTGGTGCCAGAGAAAAAAGGGAGTTGGAGCTTCCTTCAACTTGGAGCCTGTAAATCAGGGGGTCATAGCCTCTTTTTAGTTGGAGATGGAGAACACATGGAGTTGGATATTACTTCATGTTTGACCCTATAAACTATGGGGTTGGAGCCTCCTTCCTGTTGTAGATAGAGAATTTAGGGAGTTGTAGCTTCCTTTATGTTGGATCTTGTAAAATGGGGGGGTGGATCCTCCTTGAAGTTGGTGTTGGAGAATTTGGAAGTTGATGCTTCCTATGAATGTATTGTTTTAATATATAAGAAATAATTTTGTGGTTTTCTCCCATTTGGGTTTCCATGTAAATTCTGGTGTACTGTGCATGTGGTTATTTGATGTGATATTGTTGAATGGTACTACTTATGGTTACATGTTCATGAAATATTAAATGAAGGAATAAGTGATAAATTCTTGATGATTATATATTCTGGTTGAAAGTGGTAATAAATGAATAATATTGATTCACCCCCCCCCACCCCCTCTCGGTATTCCAACATATTGATGGATGAACTAGAGAATTTGTGATCCAAAATGGATCCAAACACAAAGTAGTGGTTTTAATCCTCAGTATCTAAGGAAATTCAACAATTGAGGAAGGTTAGTAACTATGTAAAAGAAAATCATTTGACAATAACTTGCTTACAACATCTCAGTTTCTAAGAACTAATAAATTTGGAGGCTAAGAGAGAGTGCATGTTTTCAATCACTAATAAGGTATTTGCATCATGTTTTGTTTTCTTCCAAATGATAACATCTTTAAGAAATTTTGGGAAGTCTTAATAGCTTTTGGATTGTTATTTTTCAGGTTCAATGGATCTTTTTTCTATGGGGATTTCTATAGAAATATTCAACCAAGTGATAAAAGTATTCAACTTCCCCCCTGTAAGTGTCATGATTTTGAATAAAAACAACATGGAAACTTTTTCCAAAACATCAATTTTCTTGAAAACATATTTGATGAAGTCACTGCACATATTTACTTGCAAAGATGATTAGGTGATATGAACCAAGGCATGTTGTCTTGGAGGAGGTAAGTTTTCCATTGAAGTTAGAATATGAAGAATTTACCAACACTACCTAGAGCCATTGACAATAAATAGTTGGTGACAACTTACTGACACCAGGGAAATGTGCTAGAAAATGCACATAGAAGAATATTATAGATAAAGTGTGGCTGGAAGGATTTCAATATATCAAAAAATATCCAAAAAGTATACCTTATAGTAGGTTGTAGACCATAAATTTAGTTTCATAAAGGATGACACATATTGTATATGAGAAGAGAGGCACAACTATAAATTCCTCAAGATTTAGGTTTTAAACCATTACCATGTCTATAAGTAAGATTTACTTGTGTGTTCCCAAGTTAATTGCCATGTCTACAAGTAAGATTTACTTGTGTGTTCCCAAGTTAATTTACATGTCTACGAGAAAAATACTAGCATGGATAGGTAAAGGTAGATTGGACACAAGTAACATTTACTTGTGTGTTCCCGAGTTAATTTCCATGTCTACAAGAAAACAACTCCATGGATAAATGAAGCTAGAATGTTTTTGTAAAACAACTAGCATGGACATCTAAAGTTAGCAACTTTCTTGGAAGGTTAGTACAAATATGTACTAATAATGAGAATTTAAAGATATACCTCTACAAAAGTTTGTCTGATTTACCAAAATTTCTCTATAAGTTCTCTTGTTTCTCTTACTATCCAAGGACCTCATATTCCTTAAGATTGATGCTTCAAAAATATGAATCAGATGCCTAGAATATATTGGGATACCACCAATGCATCTACAAATTATTCCTATAACAAAATTGTTTCCTATGGTATTCTCTCGAATTACAAGAAACCACACACTAATCACTGCCTAAGATGCTAGGTTGATGGGTACATGGGTACGAAAGAGGGACCTACAACTATGATAATGAATTGGGAAATTTCATTTTTCTCTCCAATGACATGAATATCACCACTTACTATTCTAGTATGATGGTTTTAAATTTCAATCTACTCTCTAAAATGTATTACAAATATAAACTTGATTCTTCTTTTATTTGATTTGTATTTTTTCTTAAAAACAACTTGTTCTTAAAAAACAATCTTGCATAGAGAATTACATGTTATGTAATTGATTCAATTGAAGGGGAAACAAATATGGAAAATATAGGAATAAAACTAAAAATGGGTTTTACTTGGAATTTGATTGGAGAAATATATGAAACATTGTAATCAATATTCAACATATACCTTCAATGTGAGAGCACATGTCATGATGGAAATTGTGCAAATCATGTAGAGAAAATTCCCGCCAATGCCCACTTTCATTCTATAAATAGAAATAATCACAATGTATGATTATCCATGAGGTATGGAAAAGGGTATATGTATATGTCGAGAGAATAAGAGGGGTGATCCAAAATAACTTGAACATACGACCAAATAAGAAGGCATTATGAAGGGGAATCAATATTCAATCTGATTATCAATGAGATATGGAAAAGGGCATATGCATATGCCGAGAGAATAAGAGGGTTGATCTAAAATGACTTGAAAATACGACCAAACAACAAGGAATTATGCAGGGGAAATAATATTTGATGCATTAATCTAGTGAATTTGGATTCCATGTCGTTTAATAGGATAGGGGCGGTAATTATATAGGGATGAAATTAATCTATCATCCAGGATTCCATGACATGTGGGTGAGATTTATCAGTAAAAATTACCCTCAAATCACAAATTAGGGAGAATGCAATTGTAAGATGGATTTACAGGAAGGGTAATGGGTGAAATCTCTCCCGAAAGTCTCCATTCCTGAAAATCAAGGGAAAATGACCACTTCAATTCGAATTTGGGAGGGAGAAAATAGTTTGTATGTGTTCTCAAGGATAAACACGAGTTGGATATCTATTTATAGCTATTTTTTTTAATAAATATTGGGATAAAAATAGTAAACCCTATAAATCCTTTCTTTGCAAAAAAATCACCCATTCAAAATTTCAAACCCCTTAATTTTTCCCATGAGCGAAATTTCGCCCCTGAAATTATCCAAATCAACCCATGACAAAGATACCAACATGAATCATCTACACAGTTTAAGGAAATAAATATCACTATCATTCATCCTCTCTTTACAGCAGACACACACTACTAGTCGACATGCAAGCATCACCAGTGAGCCCACCATGATGAAACCATTCAAGGAACTACAAAACATTTTTTCTTCAATTTCTAATATCAAAAGTGATTATATGACCCTTTGCATTTTAATCATAAGTTAGGGAGGAATAGTATATATTTTGGATTTTCCCATTTTGTTTCCAATTGTTGTGCGACCACAACACCCTCCCAATTTTTTTTATTTTAACCACTACTTTAAGAGAAGAAATTGCCCCCCCCCACCCCCCCCCCTACTGAAATTTTCTATTAGAAAAAATTTTAGACTCTCTCATGCAAATGATAAATCCCAAGACTCTTTTCTTTCTCTCCAAAATTTACCATTTCAACAATTTTGAAGAACTCTCTAGCCCACCGATACATAATGTATTGGAGATAATCTTCTATCTATCGCTGATACAACCTGTATCAGTGAACATATTATTTCCCTCACCGATACAACTTGTATCGATGAGCATCTTCTTTACCACATCGATACATCTTGTAATGGTGAACATCTTCTCTTCTTCACCAACACACAAATTGGGGAAACCACTTAGATCTTTTTTTTGAAGTATTGGTGTATCAAAACCTAATCAATATTTGAGCACTGACACATTGACATTAAACACACCATCATCATCGATACATGAATCAAACCGACACTTAGAAAATTTTCATGAAGAGTTGTTGTATCATTGCTCGATCAATGCTTGAGAATTGATACACCATCATGAATCAATTGATGGACACTGACACACTAAAATACACAAATCTTTCAATGGTAGCACATGTGAAGTATTCTCTACTAGCGATTTTTTAAGTACTTGTCCCATGTATTGGTGGTCAAAATTTGTTGCACCACCAATATAATCGACTGCAATCACTCCTTACACCTCAATACGATGACATTCCATCCGCTCCCTGCAGTCGATATATATCAGTGCATGATCTCTTTTTCTCACTGATACATTGTGTATTGAAAAGATTGCCCTATCTTCACCGATATAAGGTGTATTGGAGAGTTTGATGTATCTTCTCCAATACATGGTGTATTGGTGATGATATTCCTTTATTTTCCAACATAGATTGTATCAATGAGATAATCACATCTTGAGGCCTCTCTTTTTCTCTGCACCCATGGGTTCTTTTGATTTACTGCTGATTTTAATCTACGTCATGTTGTAGTTGTGATTGAGTTTGTGTGTGTTACTAGCAACTTTTATTATGCATACCATACCATCATGTTTTTTTTGCAACTTTTGATTCTATGACTAACCTTGATCATGAAAGTGTTTTTTATTGTTAGGTGGGTTAATTGAAACATCTACAAGGCACATGTTGTCTCTGAATTGCATCTCAGAGAACAATTTGTACTCTTATCACATACTTAGTGGAAAGTGATCCAAACATCACTTGGCTATTTTCATGGGACAATATGTTTTAGCCATTGACATATGAATTTATTTCCAATGGGTGGATTAATATCCTATATAGTGTAGATTCTATAGGAATTTATGGAACTAAATTGGGGCAAAGAAGTAGCAAGAATGGGGTTCAAACTTTCATTAAAAAATTCCTTTGCTTGCGATTTTGGGTATTGATCAAATTGGATTTTTCACTCCCGAAACAGGCTATATGTATGCTTTATGGGATTATGATTCCAATGCCATTAATGGAATCAAAATCCAAGGTGAAAAAGTGATAGAATGATCACCAAGGATTTATTGTCAAGAAAGCCCCATTAACCATGACCTTAGTTAAACATGATTATACTCAAATGATTGAATGAATTTGTAAGATCTCTCACTAGAAGCCTCTCCCTGTGCTCTCCCTGTTGCAAAAAATAATGCCTCAATTAGACATAGTATGAGAAAGTTATTGACTTTTTAACTCAAGATCTTATTGTTTCTTGTCATTAAAAAAAACACTTCGAAACTTTTTGATTGTCTTCCTTCATCGGAGGAAATATTATTTCTTTTCCCGACTTATTAGAGGTAATATTGTTTCTAATGGTGATACACCCACGGGTCCCATAAAACTACCTTTCGTATTTTGGCCATAGATTTTGACTTTGGATCTCATTTCATGCCCTCCTTATATAGTTGGAAAGGTCTCATCGAGATATAAAATTTCCTAGTTATAGGTTGTAGGAGATTCCTTACTGTTTATCCTATATTTCCAAGTTTTCATACTGGAGCTCAATCATTAGGGAATTCATCATCCCTTTAACCATCGATACAACTAGTGTAGAGAGAATAAATCTCTTTCTCGCCAATACATTGGATCTCAATATTTCTTTTGTTGCTAACTTACTAGAGTTAAATATTTTTTTTGACACTGACATACCATAGTTGATCCTTCTTCCAATGTTGATACACCGGTGGAAAAATAACTTCCAAACTCCAATACGGTGACGGATCTTGTAAAACTTCATTTTGTATTTTGGTTATAACTTTTGACTTCAATACCCATTTTGTGTGTTCCTTATACTGTTATAAATGTATCTTCGAACTATACAAATTCCTAGTTATACGTTTTAGGCTATTCCTCACCATTCATCATATATTTTGTATTTTTAGTACTGACATATTGTCATCGATGAAAAATTTAATAACACATCATTGCAATGGGGGATTCCCATGAAACAACCATCAAAAGGTCCAGATACCAAACTAAGGGAAGTATATCCAAACTTCTCACTCAATTGTAGATCAGTTTATCCATGGTTAAATATATTTTAATTTGCATTTAATTTTTTTATGTATGGGAAATTCATGTATTTGATGTTGAATGGAACCCAAGTACCAGCTAGAGAAATATCACATTCATAATTAGTGAGTAAAGGAGTATACTACAGATACAAAAAAAAATCTTTGCAAATGTGATCTACACCAAAGGATGATACACCGACATAGGAGAAACTATCAACAAAAGAGAATCAAGCCCAAATGAAAGAAGAAAATGTAGAATCCTCATGGTATGCAAGCCCCAACCATAGAGGAAGGAGATACCCCCAATGTTTATATTAATCATCACATTATATGAGGCTAAATAGGGCCAAAATACATGATGGCCCATGAGCACTAAAAGATAAAAATTGAAATGTAAATGCATAAAATGTCTGATATATTAAATTGTGAAAATTTCTACTAGAATTATTCCCTCATCATGCCTTAGAGGATAAGGACAAAATTTTAAAGGGAAGGTAAAGAGTCGGGAAGGAGGAAGGTCAAGAGTCAAGAAGGAGGAAGCCCAAGAGTCAAGGTGAACCTCAATAAATGAATAGAATGCATTCAAAGTTAGGTATTTTGGACTCTTGGAGCTTTCACTTACTATTACTAAAACTTTTAATCAGGAGATGCCTATTTGGATAAGATATTTTTTGAAGAACTTTGATGCTTGTGTTCATGTGTGTGGACTATTTTGTTGTGTTTTGATCAGCACTTGGGTTGTGTAAGAATGTACTTTGTATTGTAGACTATCACTATGTATGTTTTTTGCATTCTTATTTATTCTCTTCAGGGAATATTTGTCTAAATTCGTGGACATAGGACTATAAATGATTTTTTAAATGTTAGAATATTTTGTGTCTGCAATTATTTATTCATATTCTTGAGAGAATCTAGTTCTATGTTTTTTTTTGTTACCTTTTCCTTCTGGACGCATGCATCTTAGATTATTTTCATTTCATTCTTTAGCTTAGAATCCTTCATTAGTGGACTAAGCCACAACTGGTAAACCCCCAAACCATAAATGGCTACCGAGTTAGAATCTGGATGGGTTCCCTATTCCAAATGGTACGAGGTCTAATTGATACTTCTCACTGGGGGTAACCCATGTTGTTGATAAAGAGAATTTTTCTCACGTCAACAAACTAACAATTTCTTGCATTTGATGAAGTACTTGATAATTGCTCGATTTCTCAGCTGCTTAATCCTTGTTTCAAGGAATGTTTATGGCTCTAGTATGATTTTCCCTTCTTCATTAATCTCTATTAAAATAACTTGGTCTGGGATCGTGTTACTGATTACCTTCTTTAATTAAGAAACATGGAATATAGGATGTACACGTGAAGATTTCCAATTTGTAAGCCATATTTCCAATGCTTTGCAAAACCTTTAGGGGCCATAATATTTGGGTGCTAATTTATATTCCTTGTTTTTTTTCTCGAGGGACATTTGTTTATATGGTTGTAGGTTCAGAAATACTCAATGCTCCACTTCAAAATCTCTTTCAATGTGATGTTGATATGCTTGTTGTTTCATCCAATTTTGTGCCATAACCAAGTTGTCCTTCAATAGTTTGATACCCTCTTGTTGGTGCCCTATGTGGTCCTCCATTGCTTGAACCTTTGAAATCCCTTTCAATGGTGATGTGATGGATGAAATATGATATCCATAAAATGCTAGAAATGGGGACATTTTTTATGAAGTATGGAATGATGTGTTGTACCACCATTCTACCAAGGGGAACCAATTGACCCATTGTGTTTTCTTATCAGATGAAAAGCAATGAAAATTTCCTTCTAGAAATTTATTCACAATCTAATTTTCCCATCGGATTGATGATAGTAATATGCATTTTGATC
This sequence comes from Picea engelmannii, assembly GCA_009831015.1. Classification (NCBI taxonomy): domain Eukaryota; kingdom Viridiplantae; phylum Streptophyta; class Pinopsida; order Pinales; family Pinaceae; genus Picea; species Picea engelmannii. The sequence goes on along the minus strand of ML776901.1, from coordinate 2,201,047 downwards.
CAACTAAGTACCCAAACAAGAAATTAATTCAATCCAAAAATTTATAGTGAAAATTGGATCTTTTTCATGTACATTAATCTTGGGGAGTCCATGTAGATTTTGAAATGTTTCCATGAATTATACGACTACTTTACTTTCTTTAAAAGGATGATAAACAGAGAAAAAATGTGCATACTTTGTCAGTCAATCCACTACTACCACGATGATAGGTTTTCCTCTAGTTTTGGGTAAACTTGTAATAAAATCCATTGAAAATTCTTCCCAGCATTGACTTGGTACAACTAATAGTTGTAGGAAACTTGGTGTCTTGATTGTCTCTCACTTATTTTGTTGGCATACCACACATTCAAACAAAAAAATTTGAAGAAATGTTTTAAAACCATCCCAGAAAAAATCAATTTTTGATCATGTGGTACATTTTCAAGAATCATGAATGTCATCCTATAAGAGAAGTGTGAATCATGAATCATGAATGTGGTAAATATGTTGTATTTCGAGCTTTGTGGGCTATGTAACCTCTGCAACCTCACTCTCTTCTCTGTATACTCTATCGCTCTATGATTTTCTCAATTTCACAATAACCCTTCCAATCCTAGCATGCTTCCTTTATATAGAAATCATGTGAAGCTTCCCGGAGACATTACCAAAATTGTGTTTTCAATGAACCTACACTTCCCACGTACTTGCCATTAATTTCCCTTGTTTTCACTAGTTGGTGTGATTAATGCGACATCCCGCCCATCATTCTTGTCATTTAATTTTGGTAGTCTCCATTCGCTGGCATATTTGTCGTACCTTCCATTTCCGTTGTTTCCACCTTTTAGTGACCATTGGACATTTCTTTGTCTTGCTAGAGTTTTTGAGTGAGTGTGCTCATTTTCTTTTCTACATGCTACACCTTTGTTTCTATATTTTGATTTCCAGCATGGTAACCCCTCTGTTTTTTTTTTTCTAATTGTTGGGAGGTCGATTTTCCCTATACAAATTTAGGCGACACCCATTGATCATCCCTATGATTTTTGTTCCACCTAAATCCTTGAACTGTACATCTCCCACATCTATGACAGTATTTACTTCGTATGGTCCTAACCAATGCATTTTGAGTTTTCCTGGGTGCTGAAGAGATTTATTGTCATACACCAAGAATAAGTTTCCTTCCTTGAAATTATTCCTTTTATATGTCTATCATGCAAAGCTTTGTCCCTTTCTTTTTGTACTTCTTGATAAAACCCTTCTAGAATCATGTCTTCCTCCATGATTATTAGCTAACTTATCCTTTCTTGTATTGTGCCTCGCTCTGTCATGTTTGTAATTGTTGCTACACATAGACTAAGTACCAAAAATTATAATGACACCACTGCTTCTTGTCTATACACCAATCTGAATGGTGTTTGTCCTGTCAATTTTTTTCATGTGGTCCTATACGCCCACATTACTGTTGGTATCTTCAAATCCCAATCATCCCTATTAACATTGCAGATCTTTGTCAGTGCATTCTCGAGGATTTTGTTAAAGGCTTCCATTGTTCCATTTGCTTGAGGACAATATGGTGTAATATTTTGATGATAAACTTCAAACTCCTCAGTCATAGCTCTAATAGTGTTGTTAATGAAGTGAGTGCCTTGGTCACTCATCAAAATCCTTGGGCATCCAAATCTAGTGATCATGTGATCAAACAAGAAGTGTGTTTTTTTCTCTACGCTCCAATATTTTACTGGTGTTTCTTCTGCCAATCTTGTCAGGTATTATGTCGTAGTGATAATGTACCTCCCTCCTGACCTTTTTGTTGGTGGGTTAATTGGTCCCACAAAATCTATTTCCCATTTTTCGAATACTTTCAAAGTTACTTGTGTTCTCAAGGGCATCTCGTCCCTTCTATTCGGTTTACCAACCCTTCGGCATACATCACATTTCTAGCAGTAGTCCTTTGAGTCTCTATGAACATTTGGCCACCATAGTCCTAGGCACAATACCTTATGCACGGTATCGTTTCCCGCATAATATCCTCCTTCTATTCCCTCATTGGCTTCTACTAAGATCATTGGTCTTTCATGCTCTAGAAAACATCTTCTCAAGATGCTATATGCACCCATTTTGTATAAGTTTCCTACAATCAATTGATAGTCTGCAACCCTGACTACTAGGTTTTTCTTCTACGCAATGTTGAATTCATGTGCCATGGTCCCTGTACTCAAGTACTGGTTGATGTCTATGAAGTATTCATCGACTATATGGACTGAAAATAGTTGTGTGTCGGGAAATTTGTCCTCTAGATTCTTACGTTCCTCCCCATTTGTGATCCTCGATAGGTGATCAGGTCTTGCATTCAAATTTCCTAGCTTGACTATCACTTCAAAGTCAAATTCCTCGAACAACAATAACCATATACAAATTCTCCCCCCCCCCAACAATGGATTTTTGACGAGGTGTTTGAGCATTGAATGGCCTATGAATATCTTGAAATGTTTCCCCAATAAATAATGCTTGAATTTCTGAAGCGCATATACCATCGCTAAGCCTTCCCTTTCTGTGGTATTATACGTTTGCTCTGATTCTGACAGTTTTTTGCTAGCAAATGCTATAGGATGGTCCAATTATCCTTCACCTGGATACCCTAGAATAGATCCAAGTGATATGGATGATGCATCTACATGGATGTGGAATTTCTTTTCCCAATCTGGGAATACCAATATTGGCGCGGTTACCATATTTTCTTTCAGGGTGTCCAATCTGCATTGACAATCCTCATTCCACTTAAACTTGTTGTCTTTCCTTGGGAATTTCTCCATTGGTGTTGTGATTTGTGCATACCCCTTTATAAACTTACTATAGTATCCTATGTGTCCCAATGTCACTCTCAATTGGCGGATTGTTCTTGGTGGTGGTAGGTTAACAATTACTGCAATCTTGGTAGGATCTACTAGCAAGCCTTGCTTGCATACTATATGGACCAATAGTATCCCAAAAGATGTTCCGAAGACACACTTCTTGATATTTAATGATATATGACACTTCCTTCATCTTTCTAACATCAACCACAATACCTATACATGGTATTTCAAAGGACTATAGACTGTCCAATCGTCTAGATATACCTCTAGAAATTGGTGGATGAATTCCTTGAATGGCGCTATAACTACTCTGGAAAATATTTCTGGTGCATTCTTCAATCCAAATGACATGATTGTATACTGGTAGGATACCCATTATGGAAAAAGTGGTCTTGTATCTGTCTTCTGGTGCTATCTTGATCTGATCATATCCTAAGAATCTGTCGATGAATGAATAAGCTTCTTGTCCTCCTACATTCTCCAACACTTCATTTGTGAAGGGAGTAGGGAACGGGTCATGTAGGCATGCATCGTTTAACTTCCTCAAGTTGACACATATTCTTATTCCCCCTTGTTTCTTCTCCTAAACTACCATCTGGCTTACCCATTCTAATTCCTCTACAGGTTCTATGATTCTAACCTCTAACATCCTATCAATCTCGGCTTTGACTTTTTGCTTATATATCGGGTTTAGTCTGTATGGTCGTTGTCTGATCAGTCTTGCCTCAGATATGAGTGGTATATTCATTTCTCCTAGCTCTATTTCTATGCCTTTAATTTCTGTGAACGTTGTTAGGAACAGGTTGTTGTACTCACGTAGTAACTCTATTATTCTTTCCACTGTTAGCTCATCCCAGTAGTCTCCAATGTTGTCCATTTTGGGATTCTCAACTATCCCAATGTTGAATTTCTTCACCTTGATCGGCGTAGCAATTACTTCTAATTCCAACGGTGGACCTTCCACTTATATTTCACCTTCACCTTCGTCAATCTGAATATCACGTGGGTCATCTTCATCTGGTGTTTCTTCCTACATGTGGTAGAATGGCAATAGTTATTTTACTGTTTGTATGTTTTGTTGTTGTTCTTCTATCATGAGTTTAAATTTCATTTCTTTAATGAATATCACCCCTCTGATTTTTTTAAGTGTTGTGTCTATGTTGGGGTTCTCATGCTCAAATGATAAATTGATTGTAAAGTTCTGCTTTAATATTGTCCATCTCATCGTTCCTCTGCATAGTTCCTCGTCTGCATACCAGTTTGTTGGGATACCCTCTAATGTGTGAAAAAAATGATGAGTCCAGTCTTCTGGTGGTGTCATTTTCTATATCACTATTCACTTCTCCAAGTGTTATGCAAGTGCCCCATGTCCGTCATGTTTTTGTAGCTGGTTGCTTCCTTTTTCTGCGCCAAACTTAATGCGCAGTAACTGCTTACATTGGTACCAGTCTTTCACTGTTTCTTTGTGCACCCACCACCATCTTGTAGGTGTTGAATTGAGTGTTATATCCAGGGCTAAGAGCCTCTGATTTTATAACACTTCATATTCGTACCGTGTTAAGAATGCTTCTAGGTCATTCACCCCATGGAAGTTGGGAGGTTCCCTTATCTCCATACCTACCCATCTTACTACGCAGTCTATTGTTGCGCATCTTCTTGTGGAGACTTCGTGTAACCTCTGCTGCCAATTTTCTAAGCCCGTATCTCAGTTTGATGCACATGAGGTGATGTTTTTCCAACTGAGTATCCCATATTTAGTTGGGTTCATGTAATATTCATCTTGCACATTTGTTCTGTACAACTAGTTAATTTTATCCAAGTCTAAGCAAGTAGGTTCTACAAACCTTTCCCCTTCTAATGGGTCCAATGACGCAATGACTTTGTATTCTCCTGACTTGAAGGTCATATTCCACATATTTAAGTTGATTATGGATTGGTTATCAAACTCCCAATCCAAGCCAATAAATTTTGGATAAGATGTTGTGCCATCCACTATCTCGATTACTTTGAAGTCGGCTTTAGTCTGTACTCCATCCAGATCTACTGTTACTCCTTTTATTCTTCCAATTGGTAGAACTCTGTGTTTATTTGCTAGTTTCAACTGAACATGTGAATATCCTAATGTGGGTTCTCTATAACACCTTGTTTCCCCCAATTTGTAATTAATCATAATGTAGGAATTACCATGCTAATGCATGAAAAAAATGTAAATGTATTATTGTTTGAGTTGCCAATAACTGACTGTGGTGGTGAAGCCTTGAAAGTATTGGCCATGATATCACTAGAGGAAGAATGTAAAAACTATACAAGAGGGTTCATATGTCAAATAACCCCAAAATATCCCTTGATAAGGATGACAAGCCTCCTTCGAATCCCAAGGAAAGAAAATCAGTCAATGAAGAAAGGAACGGTGGTTGAATCACCAACCACCCCCCTGAATGGAAACATGGGCTATCAGTCCAAAGTACCACAGGGACTCGCAAACCTGAGCTTCCTTCTGACAGAAGGAACCGGATAGGTAAGAAAAAACCTTCCCAAGTAAGAGGGACACACACACGGGAAAGAGAGACACCAAATGAGAGCGGAAGCTCACAAGGGAGATGCACGAAGATGTCCAGCAAATCACAAATGGAAGGTCATGAGATTGATGCCAAATAGCATCTAAGAAACCTCGTTGAGGCCATAACTGAGTGAGAAATCTTCGAGTTGCAGAAAACAGGACCCGAACAGAAGCTGAAACACAGAGAGAGAACCCTCGAGAACTGTGATAATTCCCTAGTGATATCATGGCTTGGCACGGGGGTGGCCAGAGTGCTAAGAATGAATGCCTCTGAGCCTATGGTCGGGTGGAAGGATGAACACCCACAGTCAGTTGGTTGGCGGAAACCTGTAATAGATAAGCATTTTCTTACTCTGTGTAATTTAGCTGTAACTGGGCATGAATTTGGTTATATTGTGTATGTTTTAGGAATTGTGCTTGATTTCTGAATGGATATACTATGTCTTTTTACTTACTCCTTGGCTGTAAAATTAGGCCTGTAAGAGATTATATGGATAGGACATGATTGGTACTCGTAAGTGCTTATGTCCTGCGGTGGCTTGAGTTAGAGCCACGAATGGTGAGTTCGTCGAGCTTAGGCATAGTCTCATGTACACATGCCAACCTTCCTAGTCATCTAGAGTCCCTTGGAGGATGATTTCTATTAAGTTCAAGAGAGGTAGTGTAGTTATGCACAAGCTCCCTGCGAGGCAAGTAGAGACCGAGACTCACTCGAGTCCTAGACTTGATGAATGAGTGTAAGGGGTGCACGGAAGACTCTACTAAGAGTCAAGCCCAGGAGAAAGAGCACAAGCTCTTAATTCCTTCATAGGTGAGAAATCATAGGAGGGACAAAACTTTTCGTAAGTGTTGACGAGACCCAATAGTTGGCTTGCAGTATAAGATCGAAGGATGAGACCTTTAAGACTTTGAAATCTTCCAAGGAAAAGGAAGAAAGCATGAGCTCAGGGAGGAGCTACAACTACCGTTAGATCTCGCGTGGATAGCTGATAGCCATCGGATCCAAGAGAAGTTGAAAAAGGTTTAAGCCTCGTATACGTAGAGATGAGGACTCGTCAAAGTCCTGAAAAGATCAGGACCGTCCATTTCAGAGGACATGTGTCAGAGATCCAAACCCATCGGGGTTTTGGATACTGGGAGGTTGAAGGACCTAGAATTCAGTCACAGTGGATTCTTGAAATCGCAAATCCCGAAGTCCCGAAATATGCACACGGTTGAGGTTTCGGGGAAATCCCTGAAAGGAGATTTTGGTAATTTGGTTACGAGGAAAATAAGAGGTAAGAGTTCTGAACTCTTGACCCATAAAACCCCGAAAGGATCTGAGTCGTTGGATCAGGAGAGGCTTTGATCCATTGATCTCGCTTAGGATAAGGAGGACCGGAGTTTCAGGATTCGACACTTTGGTACTTCAGATACTGGGAGTACGAGAGGACAAGGAATTGGAGCAACATGATTCGCAAAGTCCCAAAAGCGTTTGGAGGATTAGTGTTGGGTCACGGAACAGGGACAGGTTTCGACATATTGGGGTTCAGTATTTTGGAAGTTCTAAGGACAAGGAATTGGGGTGCTTTGCATTGAAACTCCTGAAGTCGCAAAATGCGACATATTGTTGGAGTGGGGTTGCGGTCTTAAGGTTTCAGAACTTTGGCATTTCGGGGTTTGTAGATGCCTAGTTTGATTGGCCTGTGGCCATAACCAATGATCACATGGAGGTGGACAAGGGAGGAACTAGCCTGCACTAGGCCCCTGTAGCCATTTCGGGGATTCTATCCTGTGAAGAAAGGAAAAAAATTTAGTTACCGTAGTGGGTATGTGACAAATTGGTATCAAAGCATGGTTACAAAACTTGGTCTTCTTGGGCTCATGTATGAACTACGTACGGAGATGTTGTTATTTGCATTTCCCCTTTAAGGAGAGGGACTATAGAATGGAACTGTAATTTGGGAATTTCTTTAACCCCTCTATTAAAATGATAACTACTCCCATAGGAGTAAGGATGCATTGATCGATATTACTGATAAGACCTGAGTGTGACTAACATAGGTGGAATGAATTGTGCTATGAAGTTGTACGAGTAAGACAAGAGACATGAACTGAGTTGTTATGTTACAAAGTGTGATGATGGATACATACTAAAGTAGGTAGAGTCTCTTGCAATTGAGATGGCTGGTTAGGTAAGAATTAAGACCCCAAATGAAGAACTCCTTCATGATTTAGGAAATTTGGTAAGGACTGGTAGGATCCTTATAAAGTTATAATTACTGCATTATTAAAAGACTAAACCCTGAGCATATAACTCCTCATGATTGAGAGGACTGATGAAAATATGTAGGGTCAGATTTCCTGACCTATAATGGTTAGAATCGACAACGAGGATAATCTGTCTAAGAAAGATTAAGAGGATTCCTTTGGGACTATTTCTAATTCCTAAGAGTGACCCTTGTTGGTTGTTCCCATAAAGAGAGGGTAATGTCCGTATGAGTTATGACTAAGAGATTAGTCCTGTAAGTAACTTAAAAGATCAGAAGAGATAGCGGGGAAATTTGGTATGTCGAACATGCATATAGAATCAAGCTTGTGTTAAAGTTTGAAAACTCTGGAGGTTGAGCACGGAGTATACCAGGAGGAGTAGTGGTTTTAAGTCTTGAGAGGAAACAATTAGAAAAAGTTTCTAAGTTCGAAGAGTTGAAGCATTCAAAAGGAAGCGCAGGAAACTGAAGTTCGAAGAAATAACAAGTATGGAGGATTAAGCGGGAGAAATCCTTCAGAAAAGAGTTTTGAAGATTGGATAGGATCGAGAGTCAAGATCCATTCAGAAATAACCAAAATGTTTCAAGTTGTTTGATCTCGAAGAAGTAGCACACTGGTTAGTTGCGAGGAGATACTGGAATTTCACAAAACAAAAAGGCTTGGAAGAAGCAATGAGAAATTCGTGAAAAGGTCATAGTTGTTGATCAAGGAGCAATCTGGACCATTGATCGTCCAGAGAGAATTTCACAATTTTGGGGATCGAGAGAACAGAGGTGAAAGGTGTTCAACTTTGTGACACGCGAAATCGCGAAATCCTGACAATATCTGAGCTGTCATATAGTGGAAGAATTAGGACCGTCAGATTGAGAACTCTGAAATTTTGCAATTTTGAGGATTGAAGGATTCGAGGTTCTTCACAACAGAAGTCCCGAAGTCGCGAAACACGAAATTGTGACATAGTCACAACCGTTGGTTGGAGAGCCATTGGTGACCATTGATCTGATCCAAAATTTCAACATTTCTAGTATCGAGAGTCTGAACAGACGGTGGAATTCTCAGAGGGAGGGATACCGAAATTCCATGAACCATTAGATCTAGTAGATTAGTGGAGAAGATAAGGCTTATAACCTCTCATCACTCACAAGATCATGAGGAATAGTATTCGTTAGATTGGAATCAATGAGAGTCGTTGATCTAGAGATTTGAGGTTTCGGCTATTGGGAAACGGTGGAGCATTGTCCACAGATTCGTCAAAAAAACGGGATCCCAATGCGTGTCTAGGAGTTGACCCCAGGTTCTGAGTGAAGGGTCATGTGGATAAAAGAGCCGAGAAAACCTTATCTTTGGTATTTCGGGTTTTCAGATTTTAGGGATCGAGGAACCAGAGTTCCTTGCAACAGGAATCCCGAAATTGTGAAGTGAGAAGTGCCTTTTTGCTCGGATCATGGTCACCTCCGGTGGTCACGTGAGGAGAAGGCGTGAACTAGTATGATGAATACTTAGTTTTTTTCAATTGTACTTGAGTGAATGAGTTGAATGCAGTGTCAAGCTTCATAATAGGAAGCCTGATATTAATACTGGTAAGGTATGAATGATATTAAACTTGCAAATAATGCACATGTATGATGTAAGAGTAGAATTATACTAGAGGCCCAATACAATTGCCCCGATGAGCGAAATATAAAGAAAGTATTGCTCTTGTCCAGATGAAATGAATACTATGGAGGCATAGCTGACTCCATTCTGGGGAGTCATGAAAGTTATGTTCCAAATAATAGCCTGAGGGGAATGTATTCCATTTCCTCAGGAAGTACCAATATAATTAGATGAAAGGGTAAATGAGAAAAGATGCTCTCTTGTCATAATAAGAGACAAACAATTACACCTTTGAGCATCACATGAGAAGGATTGTGAATGAATCTGAATTGACTGATCTTAACAGTAAAGATGCATGTTTATATTCCTTAAGGGGAATATTTAGCAAAAATCTAAAACTAACTCAAGCCTGAGGCCATCACAAATAATGATGGATATGCAACAAGGAAGTTGGATGGCGAAGGAGTTCCCGGTGGAGGAACTGTGTAAGGAATTTTTCAGAAGAACAGAGTCACAACCCAAATAATTGTTGAAGGTTGGACAATGGGATACAAGGCCTGTCCATATATATATAAGAATCCTAGATTACATTTTGAAAGAATCATGTAATTAATAGAAGACTAACAACTGAATGTTGACCATTCTGATAACTAAATGGAAGTGTGTAGGATGCACATGTTCATGATTCATTATGAGCAAAGAGTTTCTATTAAAGCATGTTGCAATATTCCAAAAAGGGTTAGGGTGAGGCCTAACCAAGGCTTCTCATAAAAAGAGTAGTTGTGGAAACCGGTATAGTTGGTAAGAGGCAAGTAAATCCACTGAGTATGATTAAATGAATAAACGAGTACGTTTAACTGATGAGGCTTGGTTGAAGCTGTGATTAAGAAAAGGTAGTGAGACCTTAGAGATAACTCAACTAGGCTGAAAAGCCCCAGGCCATGTAGAATGAATTTGAAGAAGGGGAAAGCCCTCAATTCTTTCCTTGCTGTGCATTACGTTTTCTATGGGATGAGAAAGCTAGTACATTGATGAACTAAAAGGTCTTGACACCCTAAGTAATAAGGATTGTATTGCTGAAGATACAATCAAAATTTGTTTGTGTTGCACTTATGGAAACATTTGAGGATGTTTATGAGTTCGAACATTATGATACATGCATTTGGTTTAATATTATGACTAATGTAATTATGGCTATGATGATACATGTTGTATATAGAAATGAATTGGAGCTATTGAGGAAAACAATTGCCAATAATGAGCAACCTCAATCAAAGGATGACTATGAGAAGGTTCTTGTGGAACAATTATTGAAGGGACTTTAAAAGTCCCCATGGAGCACCACTGATGGGATAATATTAGAGAGAGAGTGCTAGCAGCCAAGAACCGGTATAAATATATTCGTGCCTATGTGGAACAAGGTATGAAGGGATTTGGTAGGAACCCCTTATGAAATATTTTATTGTCTTAGTGTTATGCATGAATTTTGAAAGGTAGTGGTATGCCTTGGATACCTAAGTAAGGTATGACTCATGAAGGAGAACCTGAATGATGGAGGTATGAACCTCTGGTAGTAAACATTGTTTGTAACCCTTGGAAGAATTCATGAACTGATATGTCATGAATGCATGGACAATCAAGGATTGCGTAAAGGCATTCATGTGAAACTTTTGAGTTCATGCATACTAATTTGGGATCGTGGTCAACCTATAGCAGGTAGTATGGTCCTGCTGTAAGAATGAAAGAAAAATGAATAAACCATATGAGGAAAAGGTTGGTTAAATTCCAACCCCCCATGGCCAAGAACTGGTCATAAAATGCGGCGAACTTGAATAACAATGCAAGGGTGCATTGGGTATGAATGTGGCCATGGATAGTGGCACATTTGTTAAAACCCTTTGAAATGTTGAATATATATATATATATGTGTGTGTGTGTGTGTGTGTGTGTGTGTGTGTGTGTGTGTGTGTGTGTGTGTGTGTGTGTGCATCAGAACTAACAATTTGATTAGCTGAGGAATGACTGGAGGAAGGAGTCTTGGATATGGAAATGTTGTAAGCCCATAAGGAAGACCGATTTCCTGCTGAGCTAAAATGTTATGGGAAGGAAAGTCTCATAATTATGAATCTGGTTCCTATGCGAAACAAATATGAAAACAAATTGTGGAATAGGAAATCTGTAGGTGACAGATTTGCAATAGAATTCTGAAAGTTAGAATTTATAATGATGTCTCACGAACCTTGTGTACCTGTGATACAGGTGAGAAGAAAAGATTTGTCCTGAAAGGATAGATGAAGGCTATCACAGATGAAAACGATGAACATGGCTATTGTTGAGCCATGAGAACCCTATGATAAGTCATGATCGATGGACCTACATTGTGTTGAGGTAACACAAGCTAGAGGGACGCCTCGGCAGAGCAAGTCTGAGGGACGCCTCGACTGTAAGACTCGATAGAGTCTCTAAGATTTTCCTGTGAGAGAAAACCTCGGTAGGGCAAGATGGATCACCTGAGGGACTGTATAATAGCGAAGGGGATGCCTAAGCCTGGGCTTGGAGGACGAGTGACTGCAAGGAAGAGGAGACCTTAATAATTCTTGTAAACTATTGGGATCATGCACGCAGTGGGTAGTTTCCCGTGTGAAAATATCTTGGAAAGGAAAATGAAATCATGATAACTCTTGTGAACTATTGAATTGGAATCATGCACCCAATGGGTACGTCAAGGAAATCAATGAGCATGCATAACAAAACTACCATGTGGATATAGATCCACAAACTACACAGATAAGTATTGTGCTAGAATATGAAATTTTCCTTTTTGCATTTTGAACAACAGTAAGATGTTTTCACACAAAATTGTGATTAATGTGCTTGTTGTCCAATAATTATTGAAGGCAGGTGATGAAGACTAAGATCCTGAAAGAGGACATGACAGAGGATGAAGGTCAAGACTTCTTAAGTGTCCAAATAAGAAAGTCATGATAGGTGTTTTGAGAAAGAACACTGAGGACGGTGTTCCTTTAAGGGGGAGGGAATTGTAACACCCTGTTTCCCCCAATTTGTAATTAATCATAATGTAGGAATTGCCATGCTAATGCATGAGGAAAATGTAAATGTATTATTGTTTGAGTTGCCAATAACTGACTGTGGGGGTGAAGCATTGAAAGTACTGGCCATGATATCACTAGAGGAAGAATGTGAAAACTATACAAGAGGGTTCATATGTCAAATAACCCCAAAATCTCCCTTGATAAGGATGACAGGCCTCCTTCGAATCCCAAGGAAAGAAAATCAGTCAATGAAGAAAGGACCAGTGGTTGAATCAACAACCACCCCCCTGAATGGAAACATGGGCTGTCAGTCTAAAGTACCATAGGGACTCGTAGACCTGAGCTTCCTTTTGATAGAAGGAACCGGATAGGTCGGCAAAAACCTTCCCAAGTAAGAGGGACATACACACGGGAAAGAGAGACACCAAATGAAAGTGGGAGCTCACAAGGGAGATGCACAGATCTCTCCAGCAAATCACAAACAGAAGGTCGTGAGCTTGATGCCGAATAGCATCTAAGAAACCTTGCTAATCGAGTGAGAAATCTTTGAGTTGCAGAAAACAGGACCCAAACAGACACTGAAACAGAGAGAGAGAACCCTCGAGAACTGTGATAATTCCCTGGTGATATCATGGCTTGGCACGGGGGTGGCTAGAGTGATAAGAATGAATGCCTCTGAGCCTATGGTCAGGTGGAAGGATGAACAACCACAGTCAGTTGGTTGGACGCAACCTGTAATAGATAAGCATTTTCTTACTCTGTGTAATTTAGCTGTAACTGGGCATGAATTTGGTTATACTGTGTATGTTTCAGGAAATGTGCTTGATTTTTGAATGGATATACTGTGTATGTTTCAGGAATTGTTCTTGATTTTTGAATGGATATACTGTGTCTTTTTTCTTACTGCTTGGCTGTAAAATTAGGCCAGTAAGAGATTATATGGATAGGACATGATTGGTGCAAGTAAGTGCTTGTGTCCTACGACGGCTTGAGTTAGAGCCACGAATGGTGAGTTCTTCGACCTTAGGCATAGTCTTATGTACACATGCCAACCTTTCTAGTCATCTAGAGTCCCTTAGAGGATGATTTTTGTTAAGTTTAGGAGAGGTAGTGTAGTTATGCACAGGATCCCTGCGAGACAAGTAGAGACCGAGACTCACTCAAGTCCTAGACTTGACGAATGAGCGCAAGGGGTGTGCGAAAGACTCTTCTAAGAGCCAAGCCCAGGAGAAAGAGTGAAAAGCTCTTAATTCTTTCATAGGTGAGAAATCTCAGGAGGGAACACACTTTTCGTAAGTGCTGACAAGACCCAATAGCTGGCTTGCAGTAGAAGATCAAAGGCTGAGACCTTTAAGAATTTGAAATCTTCTAAGGAAAAGGAAGAAAGCATGAGCTTAGGGAGGAGCTACAGCTACTGTCAGATCTTGCGTGGATAGCCAATAGCCATCGGATCCAGGAGAAGCTGCACGAGGTTTAAGCCTCGTATACGCAAAGATAAGGACTCATCAAAGTCCTGAAAAGATTAGGACCATCCATTTCAGAGGACATGTGTCAGAGATCTGAACTCATCAGGGTTTCGGATATCGGAAGGTTGAAGGACCAAGAGTTTGGTCACGGCAGATTCGCGAAATCGCAAATCCTGAAGTCCCGAAAGATGCATGCATTTGAGGTTTCGGGGAAATCCCCAAAAGGAGATTTCAGTAATTTGGTTACCAGGAAAACAAAAGGTAAGAGTTCTGAACTCTTGACCCATAAAACCCCGAAAGGATCTGAGCCGTTGGATCAGGAGAGGCTTTGAGCCGTTGATCTCACTCAGGAGAAGGAGGACCAAAATTTTGGGATTCGACACTTCGGTACTTTGGATACCAAGAGTACGAGATGATAAGGAATTGGAGCAATAGGATTCACAAAGTCCTGAAACATGAAGTCCCTAAAGCGTTTGGAGGAGTAGTGTCGGATCACGGAACAGGGACAGGTTTCGGGATTTCGGAAGTTCTGAGGACAAGGAACCGAGGCTCTTTGCATTAAAACTCCTAAAGTCGCGAAATGTGATGTATTGTTGGAGTGGGGCTATGGTCTCAAGGTTTCAGAACTTCAACATTTTAGGGTTTGCAGACACCTAGTTTGATTGGCCTGTGGCCATAACCAATGATCACATGGAGGTGGACAAGGGAGGAACTAGCCTGCGGTAGGCCCCCGTAGCAATTTCAGGGATTCTATCCCATGAGAAAGGAAAAACTTTTAGTTACCGTAGTGGGTATGTGACATTCTCCCATACATTGCCATTTCTTCTTGGGTAATACATTTACTTCGAATCCTAAATCTAGTATAATATCTCCGATGTTGAAATCTCCAATGTTGGCGTTCAACCTAAATTCCCTACTTGTTCTCCTCCTTGTATGAAGGTGATTTACTATTTTTTGTTCTAACTTTCCTTCTGCTTCTATGCTACATATTTCTAGCATATTTTGTAATACTTTAGCAGAGGATGGATCATTTAGTATTCTAACACAGGATTGAAAAAAACCTTTAATCGTACTTACTTTTCCCAGTTGTTGTGTTTCTTTGGTGTGATCCAGCGATGGAGGCATCTCCTGCTCTGGTACTTCCTTATTATGCGGCGTAGTTGATGTCGATGAAATGTCTGGCTTCAGGAATTCTTGTCTAGCTTGCTTGAATATATCCTTCTTTTACTTTGCATCAAACTGCGTCTTTTCTTCAACATTCTTTTTCACCCATTGGTGTTGTACTGGCTCTTGTCGTATTGCGTCGTTTCTTGTTTTATCTCCTCTCCACGTAACTATGTTGATGTTTCTTCCTTCATCCCTTTCTTTTGTTGATATCCATTGAACATTTTGTTTTTTTTTATTCCTATTTTCCTGGATCTTCCCTAATAGTGTCAAACATTCTTCCGTGTCATTATTTGATGCACGAAAATATATACAGGTCATTGGTGGAAGTGGGCATTCTCTTGCATAGTGTCCTGGTTGTTGAAAAATGTGACATACCACTAGTCCTCTACCTCTTCCAAAGACTCCTCTTACTCTTCCTCCCCCTCTATAGCCATCTTGATCCCCTCGTGGCGCTATATACTGAGGCATCTGGTTATACTATGTGGTATTATAGTGTGGTTGCACGGTATTATATTGCAGTTGCACAATGTTATCTTGTTGTTGTGTAGTGTTATACTGCTACTACGCAGTGTTGTATGGGGCTGGTACTTGGTTAAAACGAGGTTTGGATTTCCAATCATCATTTTTTACTGCACTCTGTATTCATCTGATTTTCTTTCCCTCATAAGTTCCATGGTTCTGCAATCTTTTTCATCATGGCCTACTGACTTGAAAAATTTGCAATACGAGCTCATCATTGGGAAGTGGTATAGATCATGACCCTATTTCTTACATATCTCACACCAGATTCCTCCTATTGGTAATGGGTTTGGCATTCCTGCTTCCATGTACTGTGCGAATTTTGGACATTCGTTCTTATGATGTCCTTATGTCCTACATGTGGTACACCAAATGAGTTCTCTTTTCTCCTTACTTTTGTTTTGGTTTAGCTGGAACGTTAAGTTCTTCAAATCCTCCTTCAACCCCTCTATGGCTGGATCTATCTTCTGATATTGGTTTTCTTCCAGTTGTATGGTTTCATGTAGATCATATGCCTGCATCTGAAAGTTATGTTGTCACAACAAGTACTTCAAGTGTGGTAGCAATGAATTGATGAACAAATGCCTATGATGCATATCTGTCATGATGTATTTTAGCTTTCCCTTCATTCGTTTGAATCTTTGTTAGATCTCCCATATGGATTCTCCTGGTTTCTATATAATATCTATCATATCGTTCATGTATTGATCCTCTGAACTAGGCTTCTAGAACTCATTTATCAATAGCTTCTGGATATCTCCAATCATTTTGTTTGTCCCTAGCAGATTGTTTGCAGATAAACTCATGTACCAATATAGTGCACAATATCTTAGTGTGATAGCTAATTGTGAAATTTTATTGTCGTCATCTGTGATCTGTTTTGCTTCCCATATATTTTCATAGATAAACAGGTGTTTCTACGGGTCCTTCGATGCTTCTCCTTTAAATTCTGGTAACCTGATGGTGGGATCATGTCCTTCCATCCTGAATGTTGAAATACTACCTCTGCGCGGTGTATATTCTTGACTACTAATCCCTGAACTGGCTCCCCCAGTTGTTGTTCCTTGTGTAGATGTACTTCATGCTACCTTCCTTCTCCCGAAATTTGGTTGTCTAAATGGTGTTGTTTTTCTTGGTGTATTAGTCACACATGGGTTTATGGGTTCCACACTGACAGTGATATGGATAGGAGTGATTCCTTCTATTTCTCCTCTTGTACCTCTCATATTCCTCTCATATTTTGCGCATAGGATTTCCTCAATCTACTCCACAACCTGTAGATCCTCTACCTCCTCCTCATCACTTTCCAATCCTTCCCTCATGACTACAACTCTCTTCGTGGTGTTTACCTTATATTGGTAGGGTACTCCACTGTGCTTCTTTCTAGCTGTTGCCAGGATACGCTTGATCTAGTATTCATCCATCATAATTGGTTCCAAGGCCTCCTCCTTCTTTCCTTTATCCCCTTCTCCTTCCATTTCTCCCTCTCTTGTCAGTGCTTCCCCCCTTCCCCCATGCATGTAGGGAAGTTTAGTTTTCTGACTCCATCGTCATTACACCTTTGTTATACAGTAATATCTTAATGGAAGTATATAGAAATATGATGTACCTACCTCGAGGTCCCTTAAAGAACTCTTTCTTAGTTGCACTGTATGACTTCATTGTATCTACTTCAACCTTTGTGATAAATATGGAAACAATGATGTCTAGAACTAGAAATCTACTGCGCACGTAAACTTATTAACAACTTATTGTAGTTGCACGATCTCTTCAGGATTCCACTCTAGCTGTCTGATCCAATTTGTAGGATGGTTGTATTTCAATATTTTTATCTACTCCTACAATATGTGTGGGAAATCATAGAAAAATACTTCATTCAAGTCGATGAATACGTACTTGTCCAGATATTTGTGCGGTGTTAAATTTGGATTTATGTTATCTTTCTGCACAAACTCTAGTTCCTTTGTCTTCAACCATCTCTCTATCTCTGCCTTCGTTGGATTCCATGGTCTCAACATCCCCTTTTAGATTCTCATTTCTTCAACGATTCATTTTCTGATTCAACATCCTTTTGACACATATTCCCCCAACCTCACATACTTAGTCCCATTTTCTTCCACACAACTGACAACAGAACCATTTGTTGGTTTTTTATATCTACTCTTATGTCGTTCTAGGGGATTCCTTATGGGGTATTCTTCTTCTACTTTATCCTCACATATTGACCCTAGTTTAGTTGTCTGACTCCATCATCATTACACCTTTGTTATACAATAATATCTTAATGGAAGTATATAGAAATATGATGTACCTACCTCGAGGTCCCTTTAATAACTCTTGCTCAGCTGCATTGTATGACTTCATTGTATCTACTACAACCTCTATGATAAATCTGGCAACAATGATGTCTAACCAGAAATCTACTCCACACGTAAATGTATTAACAACTCGTTGTAGTTGCACGATCTCTTCAAGATTCCACTCTTGCTGTTTGATCCAATTTGTAGGATGGTTGTATTTCAATATTTTTATCCACTCCTACAATATGTGTGGTAAATAACAGAATATACTTCATGCAAGTCGGTGAATACGTACTTGTCCAGATATTTTGCGGTGTTAACATTGGATTTTTGTTATCTTTCTACACAAACTCTAGCTCCTTTGTCTTCAACCAACTCTCTATCTCTACCTTCATTGGATTCCATGGTCTCAACACCCCCTTTTAGATTCTCATTTTTTCAATGATTCATTGTCTGATTCGACATCCTTTTGACGTGTATTCCCCCAACCTCACATACTTAGTCCCATTTTCTTCCACACAACCGACAACATAACCATTTGTTGGTTTTTTATATCTACTCTTTTGTTGGTCTAGGGGATTCCTTATGGGGTATTCTGCTTCTACTTTATCCTCACATATTGACCCTGGTTGATATTTAGTAATCTTCCCAACAAAATCCCTTTAAAACTATCGGCCCCTCTGATAAACCAGAAGGAAATGAAGTACACAAAATGTACTACGTAGTCTCACCTGAGATAGCTCTATGGGTGGCTGCAATAATTAAGTGTTTGCAACTTGAGGGTGAGCGAGATATGAGGTTGTGCATTGTAAACTTTATTCATTCAATACAATATCTAGTTATAACATTCATTCTATGCATGCATGTGGAATACCAAATCTACTTAGTTTCTTCATTTATCTAACATTTATCAACTAATCAGACATAAAGATGCATTCATTCATTCACATAACACAGTGTTACTGTGGTTTACCCCCTCCTGGGCTACATCCACAAAGATCTTTCTCTCGATATTTTATTATAGTTCAGGAATATATCATGTTGCATGTGGTTACAATATTAGTTCTCCCTCTTATACACAGACTACTTGATCCTTGCGAGGTTGACTAGATTGCACCATGATCCTCAGCCTATGATCTAACCCTCAGGATTGAGTCTCTCACTCCTTTCTTAGCTCACCAGCTTAATGACTCATACATTTCTTACAACTCTCTCTCTTTTTGTCTCTCTCTATGTATGTCCTCTCTATCGACCTCCTCTCCCTCTCTCACCTCAGTACTACTTATTTATGTCCTTGACTCACCAGCCATTACAATGTATTACAAAGACCCTAACCCTAGAATCATTAGGTCTTCCTTCCATGTGCACTTCGCCTACTTCTCTTACATGTGTTGCTTTTCCTTCCAGTTGTCTTTTCCTCCTTGCATGCTTTTCCTCCAAAAATAGCCTTTCTTCCTGGCTAGGCCTGCATCCAACACTCTTCAAAGAATTTCATGATGTATTGTCTTGGTCATATGAAGATATGTCAAGGATCGACCCTAGCATTGTCGAACATGAGATCAAAACTTATGTGGATGCTAGACCTATTTGACAATGTCTTAGAGCTAATAATCCTAGGAAGGCCCCTGCTATTAAGGAAGAGGTAGATAAGCTACTTAGTGTTGGTTTCATCTATCCAGTTCCTTTGACCAAATGGGTATCCAACCCCATTCTCATGAATAATAAACAAGGAACCATCCACATATGTATGGATTTTCGAGACCTGAAAAAGGCTTGTCCTAAAGACAACTTCCCGACTCCTTTCATTGACCAGATTCTCGATGAGTGTGCGGGAAGCGAATTTTCTATTTTATGGATGGATTTTTAGGATATAATCAAATTCAAATCAAACCTGAGGATCAACACAAGATGAAGTTTATTTGTCCTTGGGTTACTTTTGCATACAGGAAAATGCCTTTCGGCCTTAAAAATGCTAGAGAAACCTTCCAACGCACCATGACCTTTGCTTTTCACGATCTAAAACATATTGTCGAAGCTTACCTTGATGATCTTGCTGCTCATTGTCGCAAGAGAGTAGATCACTCTAATCAACTTCGAATAGTATTTTATTCATTAGGTCTAGTCGTCTCTTAGGATTCTTAGTCTTTGAGCATGGGATCATGGTGGATTCTATGAGAGTTGAGGCAATACTTTGATTTTCTCCCACACACAACATTCAACAACTTTAGGGTTTATAGGGGGAGGCTAACTTATTGCGTCAGTTCATAGTGAACTATTCCAATTTAACTAAGGGTTTTGTGCATCTTTTGAAGAAGGGCACTTCGTTTATATGGGATGAGAGAGCCTAGGAATCCTTCGATTCTCTTAATAAATCCTTGGTATCAACATATTTGTTGAAGCCTCCATACTATAGTAGAGACTATTTTATTTATATCACCACGTCCAAAGGGACGATTGGTATGGTTCTGGTTCAAGAGGACAATGAGCTCCATGAGCACATTGTCTACTAACTTAGTTGAAATTTAGTTAGTCCTGAACTTAAGTACTCTCATGTCAAGAATCTATCCTTGGTACATGCAGTTCAGAGATTACAACATCATATATTTCTTTGAAAAACTACTGTAGTTTCTGATATCAATCCATTTCAATACGTCCTTACTAGGTGTATCATAGGGGGAAAATATAATAAGTGAATTTTTATTTTGCAAGAAATTGATCTCAATTTTGCTTCGGCAAAGTCTAAAAAATAGCTAGTTTTTTTTTAGTTGATATCATAATTCCCTCGACTGTATGAGTATGTTATTCATAACAATTCATTCGCGGATGAACACATATTCCTCTCATCTTCAGATCCCTAGTATGGATACATTATATTTTATCTCCAAACCTTGAAGCTATCCTAGCATATGTCGAGAGACGATTGACGATGTATACGTCATCAAGCTAAAAACTACATTATCGTCGGTGACACTTTGTATCGCCGAGGAGTGGATAATATTTTGTGTTGGTTCTTGAATCACAAGGAAGCTGAGTTGGTTCTCAATGATTTTCATAGTGGGGATTGTGCTGGTCATCTATCTGGGCTTGCGACAACCCAAAGAAATTTGCGAGTCGGTTATTTTTGTCCGTCAATTTTTAAAGATTGCGTTGAATCGGTCAAGAAGTGTCACCCTTTCTAGGAGTTCGATCATAAAATGTGCTCACATATCGATCCTCTTCACCCAGTCATCACCATCGATCCCTTCACCAAGTGGGGGGTGGATTTTACTCACTATAACCCAACTTCAGCTGGGTGGAATCAACATATCATCATGGTCGTAGATTACTTCACTAAATGGGTAGAGGCCATGACTACCATTAAATCCGATAGTAATATGGTAGCATTCTTTGTATTCAACCAAATTATATCTCAGTTCAGAATCCCAAAGGAGATTGTCACTAATCATTGCAGTCACTTTAATAATGAAATGATGAAGGAGTTAGCATCAAAATTGGGGTTTAAGAAAGTTCATTCTTCCCCTTATTATCCCTAGGAAAATGGACAAGTAGAGGCGGTAAATAAATCTCTCAATACCATCTTGCAAACAAATGCCAGCCAAAGCAAGTATGATTGGAATCTAATTCTTTACCCTATTCTTTGGACATATCGAACCTCGGTTAAGACTTCCACCGGTTTTTCTCCTTTTCAGTTAGTACACGGTGTGGAGTTGATCATTTCGATTGAATGTGAAATCCCTTCCCTTAAACTCTAAATTGAGATCCTTCCTGACACATCCAATCTTTAAGAACACCTCATGCACCTTGATCATCTAGATGAGCGGAATCGATATGCCTTTACGACTATCGAAGTGAATAAATGACTTGTTAAGGTTCAATATGATAGGTATGTCTATCCTCGATAGTACATTGAGGGTTACTTGGTTCTCTTATATGACCAAGCCAAAGAACCATTGGCTTAAGGAAAGTTCAACCTCATGTGGCACGACCTTTATATTGTTTGACATGTTTTAGAGAAAGGAGCTTATGAATTGGAGGATTATGAAGGGAATATGTTGGATGAGCCTAGAAATGGTCTCTACCTTAAAAGATATTACACTTGAGCCCTCAATATTGGGTGTGACTCTTTGTATACTAGTGTATCTTAGTGCATATATATATTTTACCTTGTGTCATCAGCTTTCTTATCAAGTTTTCCCTTGGTTGGAAGATGTCAACAGAGTCTTCAGTTTACTTAGGATTCACAAACAGTGCTAGTTGTCATACATGGAACATGGCTTCTGCCACTTGGTTCATTTACTCACCCGAGGGTGAACTAGTGTCTTCCGGTGGCATTTGTCTGGAGCCATCAATGAATAATGTGGTTGAGTATAGCATCATTATAAAACTATTATGAGACGCCATTTCACATGGTGTTCTGATTCGTCGGATCTTTTAATGACTATGGTTGAGTTTTAATTTTGCATGCGTTAATTAACCATTTGAGAAACTTAGTGAAAGAATGAGGAAAGAAGAGGAATTATGATAGCCATATACACATATGCAGATCTGAAATGAAATAATAGACAGAAAACGATAACACGCAGATTGATAACGGAGTTCGGCACAACTTTGCCTACGTCTCCGGGCCTTTATCTCTGTGGGGGAGGCTTCTTTATTTCTGTTCAAAATCTCAAAAGTACATCGCTGCTGTGCCAATTGGCTACAAGACTGATCTTTTCATGTTCATCTAGATCTCAAGAACCCTGTAAATAAAACGGCACGCCAAACAGACGTCCGGAGCTCCCAGAAATGGCCCGACAACGTCTGCTCCTCAATATCTTCCTTGCATCAAAATGGCTTTGGCTTGGCTTCCCTTCAGCATAACTCTACTCTGACTGCTGCTTCATGGCCTCAAACAGGCCTGGTTTATATAGATTTGAATTTGGTTGTTCATCTCCAACTTCCTCCCAAACTTTGGGCTCCAAAAATGCCCAATATCTCCCAAAAATGGAGAAAATCTATTAATATTAGGCAAAATATTAATAAAAATCCAAAATCTTAACCAAAAACCCACTTTTGTTATAAAAATATGGCGCAGCCCCTTTCGGCGCGCACTCTGGGTCATATGGATCGGCCATGTGGCCATACGCTCCGTCGGTCGCGCTCTGCCCCCCCTATATTCGACTCCTAGTCATTGGTATGGGCGTAGAACCACAGGCTGGTGGTTATAACTGCGTGCCCAAAAAAGGTGGATGGCTCCCGGTCTCATGGCATGTGGATAGAACCGTGCGGTTAACAATTTTCCCATGCCCAAAATGGTGGTAAAGCCTCGGTCCTATGGGATCCAACCGAGATCCATGGGCTGGTCCTATCTGCAAGTACCCCCGCGTGTTGGCTCTTGGCTATGGTCACATCATAATGTTTGTTGAACCGAGGGCTAGGGCTAAGCCCCGGCCCTTTCCCCCACCACATAAGCTTTGACTTTACTTCAAATAAATTTTCCACCATATAGTTAACAAGCACTACCGGTGGGGTGGGCGGTTAGCCCAGCCCTGCCAGTCCACATCCCAGAGGCGAGGTCACGGGTTTGACCCTCGGCGACACAACAAAATTTTACATAAACCTTGAACCAACCACAGGGTGCCACGTGGAATCCCATGACTAGGCCACGTGGCACCTCAACAACCAACCACAAGTCGCCAAGTGTCAATCACTAAGTAGTCCCACGTGTCTGCCACGCATCATCCTGTACGTCTTGCACGTCACTGCTCTATCATGTCAGCTGCTGACGTCATCCGTGCCACGTGTCACCCTTACAGTGGTGACACGCGTCACCCCTGGATAGGTCCAACTGTATTCCAAATCAACCTACCATGCTCTGCCACATGTCATCACCTGAGGATGCCACGTGTCGTCTCCAGAAGCTACCACATGTCACCTTCAGGAGCTGCCACGTCAGCCTGTACGGACTATATGGACTGTACAGTCATCCCCTTTTTTTTGCCTGTTTTCCTTTTCAGAAAAAACGTGATATCTTGCTCATACGGAGCCCGTTTGATGAAGTAAATATACCGCCGGAATCAGGAAGACGAGACGGACGCAATGGCGCTAGTTTCGTTAGATTCTGAGCACTTTAATTTTTGAGCATTTTTCAAGCCCTGTCAGGCTTCTGGATCTGATTTCGGATCACACCTCCCCACAAAAAGACCTTTTGGTCCCCAAAAGTTTACTGACTAGTCAACAAGCTTGGGATAGGCCACCTGGCTTGTCCGCTGTCTCTGATCTCTGTCCTATGCACCTGTCTCATCAAGATCAACTGTAACACAATCATGACAACCGACAGTATATTGTTAGCCATTTGAACTCTGTTACATCTTACTGAAGCCACTATCATCCATGTAGACAACATTACTAATGACAACATCAAAAAGATGACTGCAAATGAGTTGATGTACTTGAGATATTTTCACGACATGAGCTTATCTTGAAGCAACTTATGATTGATTTTCCATTCAACAACCATGTCTTGTTCTTGCTTAAGATAAATTACTTCATTTGAAACAATTATTGGTTTGTTGCTTTCTTGCACTGCCTTCTTTAATTGTTCCATTGTTTTATTTTCTTTAACATGATGAGCATGCACCACATAGTCTTGACCTGCTTTAGTGAATTGATATTGATTCTTTGCCCTGTAGAAGATTGCCTTACGATCATATAAATATGGGCTACCTAAGAACATTCCACAATCTCTTAATGACACTACATCACATGTTACTTCGTCCACATACTTAGATGAAATTGAAAATTTGATTGTGCACTGCTTTGTTATGTGCATTTGATGATGATTGCTTATCCATTTAAGTGTGTAAGGCTTATGATGAGTTTGTGT
>ML776901.1:2101985-2176220 GCA_009831015.1 Picea engelmannii | reverse complement strand
CTGACACACCTGCTTTCCCTGCTTCAATATACGTAGCTTGAACAGAAACCTCATCAAGGTTAGTGGGTCCAAACATGAAAACAATGTTTCTAATATGCACAGGCAAACCTCCTATATACTTCATAAGAGTTTCTTGTGTTTGCAAATGGATATCTAACATTAATGCCATTTTTCGAAATCCATCGGTGTATTCTTGCACTGTTTGTCCTTTTCTTAGTTTTAAAGATTGCCATTCAATTA
Source organism: Picea engelmannii (assembly GCA_009831015.1). Lineage (NCBI taxonomy): Eukaryota > Viridiplantae > Streptophyta > Pinopsida > Pinales > Pinaceae > Picea > Picea engelmannii. The sequence goes on along the minus strand of ML776901.1, from coordinate 2,175,980 downwards.
TTGCTTTTTCTTTATAACCCAAAGGATAGAATTGTTTCCTAAGTGCAGAAATGAAACTCTTCCATGATGGAAATACATTACCCACATGTTGTGTTCCCTTTTGCATCTTGCTTTGCCACCAGATAAGAGTTGTACCTGCAAGTCTCAAAGATGCCAACTTAATTTGTGTGGCCTCATCCTTGATCTGCTGCACACTACAGTATACCTCCATATGCCTGATCCAATTGTCATGTTTTTCTACATTTACTTCACCATCATATATGGGCAACTCAAATTTTACATCAAGTTTTAACAATGGCATTTCACTTTTATTCTTATGAACATTCTTTTTTCCATTAGATTTAGAACTTGAACTTGAAGAAGAAGGATAAGAAGGAGGTGTTGATGGAGGTGAAGGAGGAATGTGAGGATGGTCCTCTTCCTCTTCACTTTTTCCCTTTGAATAATTACCCAAAACTGGTCGTTTTTGTTCCAAATAATCTTCGTACAAAACTTTCACCATCTCCGACATAGCATGGAATGTTTTCTGGAATTCTTTCTCATCTTGAGAAATCCCTTCTTCCAATGCCATCTTCTCGCTGTGAGAAGCTCTCTTTCTCAATCCAATTAATGGATTCTCTACAACAATCTCGCCTTCACCACATTGTAGATTTTCCTTGGTTAACATGCAAAACTCAATTCCAAAGGTCAACTAGCTCTTATACCACTTGATCCGTCGGATCTTTTAATGACTATGGTTGAGTTTTAATTTTGCATGTGTTAATTAACCATTTGATAAACTTAGTGAAAGAATGATGAAACAAGAGGAATTATGACATCCATATACACATATGCAGATCTGAAATGAAATAATAGACAGCAAACTATAACACGCAGATTGATAATGGAGTTCGGCACAACTTTGCCTACGTCTCCGGGCCTTTGTCTCTGTGGGGGAGGCTTCTTTATTTCTGTTCAAAAGATAAAAAGTACATCGCTGCTATGCCAATTGGCTACAATACTGATCTGGTCATGTTCATCCAGATCTCAAGAATCCTGCAAAGAAAATGACATGCAAAACGGACGTCCGGAGCTCCCAGAAATGGCCTGACAGTGTCTGCTCCTCAATATCTTCCCTGCATCAAAATGGCTTTGGCTTGGCTTCCCTTCAGCATAAATCTGCTCTGATTGTTGCTTCATGGCCTCAAGTAGGCCTGGTTTATATAGATTGGAAGTTGGTTGTTCATCTCCAACTTCCTCCCAAAATTTGGGCTCCAAAAATGCCCAATATCTCCCAAAAATGGAAAAAATCTATTAATATTAGGAAAAATATTAATAAAAATCCAAAATCTTAACCAAAAACCCACTTTTGTTATAAAAATATGGCACAGCCCCTTTCGGCGCGTGCTCTGGGTCATATGGATCGGCCATGTGGCCATACGCTCCGCCGGTCGTGCTCTGGCCCCCCTGTATTCGGCTCCTGGTCATTGGTATGGGCGTAGAACCACGGGCTGGTGGTTATAACTGCACGCCCAAAAAAGGTGGATGGCTCCCAGTCTCGTGGCATGTGGATAGAACCATGCGGTTAACAATTTCCCTGCGCCCAAAATGGTGGTAAAGCCCCAGTCTTGTGGGATCCGACTGGGATCCGTGGGCTGGTCCTATCCGCAAGTACCCCCACGCATTGGCTCATGGCTATGGTCACATCGTAATGCTTGTTGAACCGAGGGCTGGGGCTAAGCCCCAAGCCCTTTCCCCCACCGCATAAGCTTTGACTTTACTTCAAATAAATTTTCCGCCATATAGTTAACAAGCACTACCGGTGGGGCGGGCGTTTAGCCCAGCCCTACCAGTCCACATCCCGGAGGCGAGGTCGCTGGTGCGACCCTCAGCGACACAACAAAATTTTACATAAACCTTGAACCAACCATAGGGTGCCATGTGGCAGCCCGTGACTGGGCCACGTGGCACCTCAACAACCAACCACAAGTCACCAAGTGTCAATCACTGAGTAGTCCTACATGTCTACCACGTGTCATCTTGTACGTCTACCACGTCACTTCTCTGTCACGTCAGCTACTGACGTCATCCGTGCCACGTGTCACCCTTACAGTGGTGACATGTGTCACCCCTGGATAGGTCCAGCTATATGCCAAATCAACCTGCCATTCTCTGCCACATGTCATCACTCAAGGCTTCCATGTGTCATCTCCAAAAGCTACCACGTGTCACCTTCAGGAGCTGCCACGTCAGCCTGTACGGACTGTACGAATTGTACAGTCATCCCCTTTTTTTCCTTGTTTGTCTTTTCGGACAGAACGTGATATCTTGCTCATACGGAGCCCGTTTGATGAAGTAAATATGTCGTCAAAATCAGGAAGATGAGATAGACACAATGGTGCTGGTTTCGTTGGATTTTGAACACTTTCATTTTTGAGCATTTTTCAAGCCCTGTCAGGCTTCTGGATCCGATTTCGAATCATGTTCGGTATTTAGAGGTTCACCTGGACTCCCAGTTAATCATATGTCAGTTAAACAAAATTTATTGTGTGTGATACCCTGCTGTACTCTGACGATTCCTATAGGTACGACTTTTGGAATGATACTTTTATTTTATTACTTATAATCACGTACCTAGAAGTTTTAATTATGTATCTGATGCATATGTTAATTATGTTTTAGATTGTAATTTTTCACATAACTAAAGTAAAGAAAATACATTTATCAATGTACACATTGTAACATATATGAATAAAGCCAAGGACCAATGTTTTTTATATTTCATCTCTTCTAAAAATATGGTGTCATAGTACAAAATGGGGCTCACACTCTCAAAATACATATATGGCCGATATATATATGACCATGGAATCTATGCCTGTGGTTTCAAATGTGTATCATGATATCACAATATGATGTTTGTGAGACACTGGAAGACTCGTACCGACAGATGGGGCACACCCACCACCTACCACTGCATAGCCTCTGGTAGATCCTCCACCTGAACCATAGGAATCATGTGCGTCAATCTAGACAGGTTCGCTTGCACATTTTGTAGCACTCTCTCTGCATCTCCTCCTGCATTCTCATATCCTTGGTTCCTCCACCGATGTCATGGGAATCCATATGGTCATTGTGGACCCACATCTGCATAAAAACATAATTGTTAATACTTGATACCATACAAAAATATTTGCGTTTTTATTCTTTTTGAAAAACACAAAAAAATGAAATATATAAAAACTTTTCTTACCAATATCACCATAGGCGGAGCCTAGTGGAAATGTAATATATAATCCCCTCTGTAGTTGATCCCAGCATAAGGTTAGTATTATATGTCTATCGCTTTTCAACACCACCAGAAAAAGAACTCATCATTGTAGGGGGTTGGCACCCTACCACCTCCTAACCGCCTCATCACGTAAGTCCACTGTGACATAGATGGATCGTGTGGTCCATGTGGAATGATCTCTACTCTAGGGCTCAAGCCTGGAACCCACTCAAAGAAAAAACTACACAATATGGATGAAAACCCAAATTTTATCTTTCTCCCTTGTTTGCAATTGTTTAGTTGGCTCTTCATGTTAGCCAAAAATGAGGTACACCAGTCATAAAATGTGGGTCGTAAACACTCCACTACGTAAAACATGAGTGGACTTGATGACTATTGCAACGAGGACAACCCCAAGATTTCTGTAATAATAAGTACAATGATTTTTAAACTCAGGTTCTCAATTTCCCTGATGGGGAATTGGCTCCCTACTTTATTTAAACCTACAACACAGTGGGTGGCAATGTAATCCTTTATGTTCATACCACCCCAAGCCCCTCGAGCTTTGAGATTCACTACCTCGCCTTGGCGAGACAATCCTGTGATAAAATATATGTCATATACTTCAATCCTTAATGGTTTCCCATTGAGATTGAAGGTCTCTATCTCCAGATCCCAATAGTTTACTAGGATTTGTAGTAACCTCACTTGAGCCCTCATTCCTTTGAGAGCCAAAAATTTATAAAGGCCACATATTTTTATAGCTAGTTGGGCCCCTGTATCTCTTTCCATTGTTGCATCTACCTCCTCATGCTCCCTCTCTCTCCATTCAAGCACCATCCTACCAAACGAAAGTCATTTTTTGAGTTAAATTCATTAAAAAAGTTTTTTGTGGACTTGTACATGGGATGTAATGTTAAAAATTTCATGTAGGGCCACATATACGTGGTCAATATTTTATTTTCCCACGTACATGTCTCCATATACGTGACCCGGTGAACTATAGCTCACGTGCACCCTAATTTACATGTTGTGCCCTCTAAAACTCAAAAAATGAGGACTAAATTGGAATTTTAAACCACTAGAAATGAAGAGGAGGGGAAGGGCACTTACTTGGTCCAGACAGTTGTCAATTCCGTTGATCATAGCACCCGCAATTGACACATGAAGATTGTGGGAAAAATGGTCTAAAATGCATTATGTGGGTAAAAAACTCAAATGGTATGGTAAAATTGTTCATTTTTATTATTAGTATAAAATTTGTATCCACTTTACATAGTTTATGTTAATTTTTGACATAGTGGACTAATAGTGCAGTGGAAGGAGTTGGTTTTGGTGGTTTTGTCTAGGGATTTTTGCGGTTTCTAGCATCATACCGCTCGTTCGTAACTTTGGCAGGTATTTTGTTTTACCAACATATAGGATAGGTTGTCACTCCATTTTTCATATTTGCATTTTCCTATGACTGTGATCTATATGCCTTAGGTATGAACCCATTTATTAATGACACAAAACCTTCTTACTACTACTAGAAGTGTTGTTATTGAGTGGTAGAGGCTTACCAAACATGGGTGCCCTAGTTAGAACCTTTGTTCCATTTGGTTCCCATGCAAAAGTTATTCCATAGGATCAAGAGTCCCTTATAGTTCCAATATGAATTTGCATTCGAACCCCATATTCTTACTCACAAGCATTTTGACCTGTACCTATGGGACTCCCCCTGAGTCTTAGTTAATCTCTTTTTCGACTCTCTAAAAAGCGAAAATATTGTTGAGTGAGCTTGTCTCTTTCACACTCGTTAAATGGATTGGAAAGGACATCTATTTGGTGTAATTTTAACCCTTTTTCGGACCAAGTGGACTAATTACGAAAAAGGAACACTCTATTCAACATTGCCTAGAAGAGCTCTCTTGGGTATTGTTTTATACATTTTCGGGCCTAGGGTACTAAATTTACGAAAAAGGACATTCTTTAGAGTTAAGTTGTAATTGCATTCCATCCTTCTACTTTCAATATTGAGCCTATTTCTGGTTCCTTCTTTCTTGTTATAATCCTGTTACCTCATCAATTTTCATCACTAGCCAAGCAGACCCTTGTTTATATCCTTTGTATCTTGACACCTTGTACCCTAATAGTAAACATTCCCCCAAGTGTCCACTCCCTGCATACACTTCCTTTCATTGAGCATAGGTATGTTCCATTGTTTGGAGCTAGTTTCTTACTCGCGACACTCGTTTCCTCCCCTATATCATATCATTTATTTGTCTATGAAAAAACAAAAAAAGATGGGTGGGAAATGAATATTATCTCATATTGGCAGCAGACGTTTCACCTTTGAACAGAGCACACAATTTTGAGTCCATTGTCATTCAAAGTTTGGGTTTATCCTGACCTTAGGAAGTTGAGATTTTTACTTAGAGTTTACTTCTTCGATTGGTTATTCTTCCATTCCCTATGGAGAGTTTGACTGATGCCTCCTACATCACAAAGCTTCATCATCAAATCTATGTTGTCAGAATCCTCCATATGTCTCATGATATCATTCAAAGGAAGTTTATAAGCCTGTGTCGGCCATTTCTCAGAACTCTTGACTTTGCATGTTGACCATACCCTTAGTGTGTCTCATAGTTACATGAAGTTGTAGTCCTACCATGCACCCTAGTCCTACTTTCATTATGGGTAGGTAATCTTGAACCTAGCAGCCGACATCTCCTCATTGGTAGCTGAATGGGGGGTTTCCCTTGTGTTCGATGGTAAGAAATATATTCACACATTGGGATTCATGCAATTCCTTGGATAACATTAGCCTTATTTGGGGTTTCATTACCTTTGTGGGAAGTCTTACTTATTGGTTTCTATTCAGAGGGTCTTTTGTGTTCACTACTTGAATCAGGTGCATGCGAAAGACACACAAGGTCATTGGTTCATGAACATCCTCTTTGTTTGAGTTCCTCAAAATCATCAAGCTATTTCTTTATACCTTGTGTTGACTGATGAGAGATGCCTTAATGATCTCCTTTCAACGGGTCTCGTTCCATCAACTTCAACTCATCTATTATAGAAATGAGACCTAGAGTCCTATGAGTACCTAGAGGCTTGCAGTCATCAATGGCAGGTTCTCTCGCCATTGACAGTTGGGAATAAACCAATGTCTCTTGATCGATAGATTCTTCAAGTGTTCAACCTCAACACCTTTTTTCACACTTGTAAGAATGTACTCGGTGCCTTAATGCCTACTTTCATTATTGGTAGGTTGTCTCACATTGGTTAACAATATACCTTAATGATCGGTTGGTTAACAAATACTCTATTCAAATAATGTAGACTTTCACCTTTGGTGGATAGTGTAGAATAAATTCAGCTTACAATAGCAACATTCATATTATGTTGTTGTATTTCATTGGACCAGTACTTATATGACTTCAGTGATCATGTGAGATCAGATTGTACTCCATTGTATACAAATATCTTCAGATTGATTTTGAGATTGGTTTTCCACTGGGCCTTGTTCGTGACTACGACAACCTATGGCATGTGTCTACTTTGTATTGCCTATTCAAGGCCATGAACAACTATTTGGTATATTTTCACATGGATCTGCAGTGTAATTCAAATTGGAAGCCATGTGTACAAAGTCATTATGGATTGTAATATTTTCATGAGAATATATTCTCCATTGCTCCACTTCTGGGAATTATAATGTATTTCAGCCATCGTAGATACTCCTCTGACCTCACACATTAGGGGGAATATTTTATAGAAAATTTTACCTCACCCCATGCAACTTGCTTAGATGGCCTTTCCATTTCCCTATGCAGACTTGAAGTCCCTTGTTATCCTTTCCAAATCCGAAAGATCATATTTTTCCACATATACACACCCTACTAGTTAGATAGCATGTGTATTCACAGGTTGCACCACTACATCCCACATACATCGGGTTTGGTGCTCAAAATTAAGAATTGTTTTAGGTTTCCATGTCAAGTCACGAGATCCATGATCCTTGACCTTCCATTTACTGGAAACATTCTGACTCGTCCCTTCAGTTCCACTTGAAGGCTATAAATTGAGCCATATCCAAGCCGTGGAGAGGCGAGAATTCAAATTTTGAGAGAAAATATACTCTGGAGAAATTTTCACTTCACATTGAATCTACATCCCTTTATCCTTTAAAGTATGAACTCATTGTTCAACCCCCAAGCTCTTCCTTATTTGATGGAGAACATCATTCTCTCCTTTATATGAGCTTGTCTTTGGTGGAGGATTGAAGTGGTGGAGGCCCAGTTGGAAGGGACTTAGTTTCTTGGTTACGAGATATGCCGACACAGAATTTTTTCAGCTATCTACTTATGTTGATTATTTCAATAGAAATACTCTTTTCTTATCCAAATTGATATCTTGCAAATATTTGAATTATTATTCCATGGGCGTATTTTTCATGTATGTTAATGGATTATGCTATTTTATATGATAACATTATATATTATCACCATATTCTTCCGTATCTTGGTTGTTGAGGACAACTTGTAGGTATAAATATTTGAATTGCATTCTCAGTGGTAGTCTTCATCGAACGTTCGAACGAGGTAGGCTCTTGATCTTGTCTTGTTAGCATTTTCATTTATATAGCAAACTTGGTATTAGATTTGATTTCTGCAGTCATTTCGCCTTTTGTGGTTTACCCCATTCCATAGAGATATTTTCCTCGTAACACCTCCCTCCCTTGTTCCTTTTCCACCCACTCACCCATGGTTTATTTTTACAAGACACCTAGTCTCTTTATTTTTTGGAAATTTATGTGCTAAATCAATGAATCAACGTTTAAGGAAATAATTGTTGGTAATTGTATATAATGATTCTTGAGTTTGGTCGGTAAAGTGTGGTCACAAGTCTCATCTCCTCTATTTTTTTCTTGGTTAAATACTATTGCACTATAATTCCTCAATGGTAGGTGCATAAAAGAATGTAGGATTGACATTGATACATGTCGTATCGAGACTATTCTCCTATAGAACTAGTGAGCATCGTGGTTGGGTACCTAGGTGTCTCGGTAGATGGGAATATGTCCATAGGATGAGAAACAGTTCAATATTTTCATTTAGGTAGATGTTTGGCCTTGGAGTAAAACAGGTTCGAAGTCAATATTATACCAATGTTTGGCCCAAAGGTACAGTTTGTTCCTAGAAGGTATATTTCTCCAAATCAAAGTATTACAAGTGAATGGAGAACCATCATCGTCTACTAGATTAAACAAATATTTCTCCATAGACTTATATGTTTCATCTTCTCCAATTTTTTCTTGGTGAATGATTGTTACTTTATAAAGAATGTAAGATTGGCATTGAGACATATTGTTTCTAGACAATTCTCCATGAGAATTGGAGAGCATCATGGTTGGGTACCTAGGTGTCTTGATAGATGGAAATATGTCCATAGGGTGATAAATTGTTCATAAGATTGATGTTAGGCCTTCTATTACAACAGGTTTGCAATCAATATTATACTAGTGTTTGGTACAAAGGTATGGTTGGTTCTCAACTAGTATATTACTAAAAATCAAAGTATTACAAGTGAATGATAGGAGAATCATCATTTGAGTAAGCCAATTCCTAATTTTCGGCAACATTTCTTTTACAAATTTTCCAAAAACATAGTTGGATTTTTCATTATGATTGTTCAACAACATATTTGGCACCTCAAAGAATCTCATATTTCAAGTAATGGAGCACTTTGTGGACTCCAATGATGGTTATGTCAAGATCCCATTGTTATCATATTATCGATTTAGGTATTGTATTTGCATTTTTCTCCAGGTCTTTTCAAGGTCATATTGCTCAATCTATGCACTGGATGCTTGAAATTTTTGGTATGTGGATATTTATATTGAAAATCATAGGCCTAAATAAATTCATGCATATCCAGATCATGATTTGGAGACATATCTTGTTGATCAAATTCTTGTAACATGTGGGCTTGTTAAAATTCCTAAAAACATAGTTGGGATTGTCATATTTTGATATTGACCCAAGTGGATATCAGTGGCCACCCACCTCTTCCACTAACTCAATGGTTCTCTATCTTCATGGAAATTTTTATACGTTTTTTGCGTCCCAAACTTCTGAGGTCATTTTGAGGCCCTAAATGGTGTTTTTTGGACATTCAGGGTGTAGGGGTTGCAAACAACATACTTGGCACGAGCCAAAAGTTGTAATCCTTGAATAGTTATTTCCAATTAGCTATTATGCGCCTCAAATGAAGATCATATGCAGAATTTGTGCCATCATAAAATTGACGTATCAAATAACCACCTTGGGTCTTGCAATACTTTTGGTGTTTCATCTTCTACGGTTATGGTTTTGATGTTTATGGTTTCTCCTCTTTCTTTTTTAGGCTTCATGATAAAAGGCCCTTTTCATCCTCTTTGTAATAAGATTTTTGTGAATGAGCATAGCCAACATCTCATTCTCTTCAAATATAAGATACCACCATTCTAGCTAGTTTGTGTTCTACAATACTCTACTATTTTATTAATGAATAAAATAGTAGAGTATTATACAACACAAAATGGCTAGAATGGTTGTTATCACTAAAATTTCGTCCGCAAATGGTTACAGGAATCCAACATCTTCAAACATCTATTAGTTCACCCATGCAACCAAATTACCAAAAATGCATTTCCAAAAGGTCCAAAACTATACAACCAGTTATAAAATCAGGATGTGATATGACTATACAGGGAATTCGTGCACATGCACCATAAAGAAACGCAGGAAAAGTGCACATGTGTATGATGGGAGACTATGGACACTAAAAGTCGCGCACACTTGTGAACGGTGCATTTATGATGTTGGTCGGCCTCCCACCCACTTTTGGTTCATCTTCCAAGTTGATTTGACATTCAAATCTCGGCTGGATCCTGCTAGGTGGTTGGTCAAAGACCTAAAGGTTCCCTAAACAACCCCTTTTCACACTAAAATCTAGTTGCACAATACCTCAAAGTGGTGCTATAAAACAAGGCCATGGGTGCACTACATCTTCAAGGAATTCATTTGCAAGGTTATGGTGTTGCTATTCTCTTGGGGAAACCTCTTTTCTCATCAAGAGCATACTAGCACCATTCCATTTGGGCAATCCACATCACCTTTTGAGTGGGTTAGCTTGGGATTATTTCACCATTTCCTTCAAGTTTTCAAGTTGTAAGAAGAGATCAATCTTGGGGGTCCAAGAGCCCTCCCTTGGAGGAAGAAGGGACACAAAGCCCCCTTTCTCTTTGGTGTTTTCTTTTCACTAATACAATCCTTTCCATTGGTGACACGAGTCTTGCTTGTTTCTTGTTCTTATGTCCTTATGTACAATAGTTTAATTGTTTTTTCCCTTCCTAGTTTAATTCTTAGCTTAGTCTTTTATGTTTATTCTTCTAACCCTTTTCTTTACTGATGTCTTGCTTAGCTAACCCAACTAAGCTTGTAAGCACCTCTATTTTTCTCATTTAGGTGACAAAAGAGGCACAACAGATTGGCGACTCCACTGGGGAAAGGTATCAATTTCCTACCCCATTTGGGTTATTTTATCTCTTCTTTTTACTTATTTGAGAGAATTCCATCCAAAATTTTCTTCACGGTCGTGTGATAGTTGTTCATGGGTTTATTGGCCCACAGTCACACATCGTGTGCATGTGTGCCAAAATCACTGCATTACTCAGCACCTTCTGCGCACCTGTGCTCAAAATTCTTTTTCATTTCGCGCATTGGTGCTCAAAGCGCCTCTGTTTAGTCTAAAACCTGCACACCTATGCAAAAAAGCACACATTGTAAGATTTTTTATGATATGTTGAACGCCCATAGCCTTCTTAAAGATGAGTCCATGCATGTTGTAATCTGCACCACACTTACATTCCCTCTCACATAAAGGGATTAGTCAAAACACATAGGCACTCAAGGGTTAAAAATCATTATTTTTTTCTTTTTTCTTTTTATATTCCACATGGATGGCTTGCTTTGACTAAAAGTTGGAATCATTTTACATCACATATAAAACTTGCATTGGGGCTAGAAATTGGATATCAAACGTTGAGTATGCTCTTCTCTCGCGCTCCAAAGCGATCTTGAGAATCAAAAAGAGGTTGAAAGACAATTTCATCTCCCTTAAAAAGATAAAATCTTTAGGAGAGGACAATAGCCCCCTTGGGACTCCTCTTAGTTTATTTTTCAAACACATCTCAATATTGTAACGTGCCCATACTTTCCCACATGCTACAAAGATAGGATAGTCTTGAAATTTACTTTCTTAGATTAAATCACTAGGGAAGTTTAAAGGTTTTGTAACGGGCCCATACATGCCCACATGATCACAATCTAGGATAGTTTCAAAGCTTTCTTAGATTAAATCACATTAGGTATTTAAAGGAATAGTAAATGACCCACAACTCCGCATGCTAGCTTCCTAGGGAATTTTGAATTCCGCAAGGTTGTACCAATGACATTTAGTTAAATAGGTAATCAAATACATGCAGCAAGGTGACACCTAATTCATTAAAAAATTGGCACACTTTCACTCATTCACACACAAAAGTCACTTCTCACTCACATAGTTTTCATCTCGAAATGTGGAGATTGAATTAAGTTTCCTCCAAAGGGATTCCGAAACACCCAACCCTTTTCTTGACGAAACTATCCACTCCCACTTAATTTCAATGAGATTGGCTCACACCCCCAATCTCTCAAATAACCACACCTAATTTTTTTCTAAAAAATCACTAAGTTTTCCTCCACAGGAGGTGCCAAAAGAAATCTTTTATTCTAGGTAGGATTTCGGGGATAGGAATCCAAATAACTCCCCGTTATCTGGTTCTCACAGTTTCAAAACAATAGAAGTTGTCAAATAGGGAACTTTAAATCCTCCAAGTCAAGTGTTCCTAATTCCATAAGGCAGGGAGATACCCGTGAAGGGTTGAAGGTTGAGGTCCAGTTGTTCTGTGCATCCCCCCTTGAGGCACCCACCTCTTGGACGAGATCCAGCCTGTGACCCATTTCTTAGGCTGAAAATCTAAATGTCACACTTTGACCAAGGTAACTAGTGACCAGATTTAGGACATCTACCCAGGTGGAAATTGTGGGGTGCAATTGCACCTTGATCGGATTTTGTCTGGCTATTGGGAAATATCGCCAATTCTTTCGGGATATGCCCCCTCTACCCCTCATTATAACCGATTGCTTCATCCTTCACTAGTTTCTCTTCCGGTGGCTTCAGACCCCACTGTCGAGTGCTATTGGAAGGTCCAGTGCTATTTTGAGAGGAAGAACGTTACGTCTTTTAGGACACGAGCATTTTTTTTCTTTGTTCCCCCACGCAGACAAAATCTACCTATCCACATATATTCTTCTTTATCAAAACACTTTATGTATGATGCCCTTCTGATTACATTTGATTTGGATATATATCGTGTAAAGTTCAAAAAAATTGCAACAAAGGCTCTTGTTTATTTATTTCTCTCACTACCACTCGCACACATTCACTCAGCTAGTCGAACATCATAGGGGGACACACAAAACCCCCATTGTTCCAGATGCTTGCTAAATATCCCTCCTATTCTAGGGGGATTTCTTAGTCTTGCCAACTCATCGGCTCCACCTTCTCACACTCCTGTGAGTGCCACTGTCTTGGGATCAAATTTTCTTGGTTCCACCTTACTTGGGTCCAATTCCCAAGGTCCACCTTCCACTCGCTCTCATTTACACAGAAGCAAGCGGACAACTTCCTCTCAAGGGAGAAGTACAAACCCACCTAGTCCCCTCCAAGGGTCAGGTATTCAGAACACTCACACTATGGCCAGAACTAATCCTAGGCCACCACCCCATATTCCATATTTAGCTTCCCTCAACATACCAGATCTGACTAAACTCACCAATGATCCCATATTACACAACCCCACATGGCCTGCAATGCCTACCAAACTCCCTTCAGACATCCCCAAGTTTGAAGGAAAAGCAGGAGATGATCCTGCCAACCATATCATGACATTTCACCTATGGTGTTCTTCGAACAACATCATGGAAGATTCTATCCGATTGAGGTTATTTCAATGTACACTCACTGGCCCGTCCACCAAATGGTATGTTGAAGAAAAATCTGGGTCCCACGCGACTTTTGAATTCTAGGCCAAATAATGTTTGACCTTCATTCAATTACTCGTTCGTCATGACAATGGCCTTGAACTACTCTCAGATTTCAAACAAACCGCCTCTACACATATTTCCAACCACATCCACGAATGGCTTCAGCGACGTAGCCTTTACAAAGCTAACGCTAACTCCCAACAGTGTCTCAATTGCTTCCTCAAATCACTTGTTTCCCTCCTTCCCAAATATGTGACCGCCACCTTCCCCCAGACTAAAGAAGAAGCCATTAGCAAGACCCAATAGTTCAAACTCATCTATGCCCAATCCAGATACCTATACATGGTACTCCTTGATGCCCCAAGACCCATGCCATTTGGCCAAGACAAACTTGGGATGTCTCACTCAGCAAACAGATTGATTGGTAACACTACACACCACAACCCACCACCTCAACAACCACCCATGTATGGCACACCTCAATATTCGTCGGCATATGGAGGAATCCCTTATTATCTTCCCCCCCCTATCAACCCCCCCCCCTTATCAACAACCATACCTTGTTACCTTGCCTCCACCCATAAGTGGACCCCTTTCGGCACCCCTAAACCACCCATGTATCCAACCAAATTTCGGTACTCCCTCTACCTCAACCTATACCCTAAGCACTAGTGAAAGCGCCACACCACCCTATGTACCTTATGGAGCATCGCCTCAACATAATCCGTACTTTCCATTTTCTATCCCCCCATAACCTATGGCTCCACCACAAGGACCACCACATGCTGGGGTTAATTTTGTTCAACCCTCTCCCATTCAACAATATCAAAATTTTGAACAACTGAACATGACAAATCCACCCCATCAATCGAACAATAGCAGAAAGAAAGGAAAAATCAGAACAATAATAATCTAGAACTAGGAGGAAACCAGAACCAAACTAGCAGAACCAGTCTATTGGGGTCAACCAAAACCAGGGAAATCAAAACCCCCAAGGGGGAAACAAAAAAAAATGTCAAGGAAGGAACAACAACAATGTTAGGACCACCTTCCCTTGTGCCCTTTGTGGTGAGTTTGGTCACTATACCCACCATTGCCCCCAAATCGCTGACTTTAAGAGGATGAAAGATTTTGTGAATGGACCACATCCCTCAGCACTGCCTGCACTTCAGCAGGCCCCACAACCAAATGTGCACCAACCCCCCCCCCAGGTGTACTACAAAACCCCATCCCACACCAAGGGGTCATAAATACCCAACCAAACATGCAGCCTACCACACCACAGTTGGGACAGTATCCCAATACAAGCACCTCTGCCGATCACACTATCCTCCTTACCAATAAGGAAGAAGTCCTTCTGCAAACACGCAGTCATCAGTATAGCACACCCCTTGAATCTTCTCCCACCACCTCAGAAGAAATTCCAATCACAACTAGACCCCCTCTCATAATTCCTCGCCCTAATACTGAAACCCCCCTTCATATTCCTCGCATCCCATTATGAAGGAATGTCCACAATCCTCAAGATAGGGAAACTCATAATTATAGTTTGGTCGATGAATTGGCACAATCTTCATCTACCATATCAGTCTTATAAGTCCTTCAAACTTGTCCCACCCAGTGGAAGTCCTTACTTTCTACCCTGGGAGCAGTCGACCCTGCCGATACCCGACTCATCACATTTGACCTTGACAGTGGAGAACCTCACCTCCCCGCTCTTATTTCTTTTCAAATCCCTGTAAAAATTTGAAACATTACAGTTCACCGATGCATCATTGATGAAGGCACATCCACCTGTATCATGTCCAAATCCGTATGGCAGAAACTTGGTTCCCCCGAACTCATACCATCTGCCACTACCTTAAGATCCTATGATGGCAGACCCTTATCCCCCGAAGGAATCTTACAAAATGTCCCTATCGAGCTCGGGGGCAAAACTGGTATGATTGACATTGAGGTTATCGATGCCCCGCTCGACTACAATATCTTGTTTGGCCATAGCTACATGTATGCTATGAAGGCCGTCCCCTCTTCTGTGTTCCGAACCATGATGTTTCCCCATAATGTAAAGATCATTACCATCAATCAAGTATCACATTATGAGTCTAACCCTTCATCCAACATCGATAACATCCTCCCTTTTATCCACACTAATCCCAATGCCTATCCACTCATTGAGATGGGCCTTAGAATCTTCAAAGACCCATCCTTACTAGGGACATACCACAGAGCACCACTGCTCCTCCATCCCTCAGCACAAGCATGTGTCGTATCCTCCAATGGAACGACAACTGAAACTAACCTCCCTCCCACTGAGGCCTCTTTCATCCTTGACGTCCCACTAGTCGCAAAAGTTCTCCCTCAAGAATCCCTTGGAACTAATTTAGCTTGACCTGTTCCTGATCTTCCCCAGGGATAGATCCCAGTTTGGGAAACAGTTCCCCAAGCCATTACCCAAATCCCTTTCTTTTACCCCCACTAGGTGTACAAGCTTTCCAGGTCGCTGCAACGCTTACCCTTCCTAATATGGTGATGGAAATCCTAGTTTTGTATTTACATCCACCTAAGATGGTTCCTCAACCATACCTCCCTCCCCAAACAGAAGGAATCCCCATGCAGATTCCCATACTCACTCCCACCATATCCCCTACACCCCCACTCAATAACCCCCCTACTACAGATGGGGGCAGGCGAAAGAAGAAGGATCCCATAGCTCCACTTCCCCCACGCGTCTAACTTCCTTACACATTATGCGAGAAAGATAGACACCCCACCAACAAATGCCCATCTCTCCCCAAGTTACGTAATCTCATCCAACTCCCTCGAGCACCACCACTGCTCGTCGCTTCCTCCAGTATTGCCTCTATCTCACAGAACACAAGTAACAAAGGACTGCGAACCAAATTTGCATGCGCCATCTATTCAAAATATGGCCATTACACACACCACTGTCTAGCATTACCTCAATTCCAATAGACACTAACAGTTGTATGCCAGAGATTTTAGCAAACACCCACAACAAGTCTTGTGACCAACATCCATTATGTCACAATCTCATTCAATGAACGCATGAAATGTCCTTGCTCTCTATTCGAATCACTTGATCATTTCACATATCAATGTCCTATGATCATTGAATACAGGTGTCATCAACTGGCCCCTATTCAAAATCATACCCCCCCTCCTCCAACCGACCCGATAAATACCCTTACCCCATCAATTGATATGGTTCATATCCTCCCACTAGAACCTGAGGCACTCCCTTCTCCCCCATGGTTCCTAGATGATTTATATGAGGAGTTACCCCCAAATCCCTCCAATTCTCCAATTCATTTCCCCGCGAAAAATTCTACGCCCGACTACCATTTTTAACCCACAATATCTGGATATTTGGTTTATATCGAGCAAACCATCACAATCCCCCTCCATCAATCCCCCTACATCTTTATCAGAAGGAGACAACACCACATTGACAGTCACCGAGGTCACTCCTCTCAATCCCCTATATTCATGCCAATTTCATTGTGATGAAGATATCCTCAAGGAGTTAACTACCCTCGATTGCCCATGGGACACGCTCCACCACAGAGGACTCTTTCTTTCACAGGAAGCCTTCATGCCTCCTAATCAACACCCCATATATGCAGTCTAAACCAAATATTTTCTCCCATCAGGGCATATAGATTGGTTCAATAACCCTATCCCTGCCCCTGATGCTTTCAAGGAAGGCAATATGGCTAATATATCCCCAACAATCAAAATAGAAATTTCCATCAAATCTGGAATTATCGAGGAAATCACCATTGGCACTGCATGTTCTCCTGAAGAACTCATCACCTACAAAGCCCTCTTCCAGGAATATCGGAACATTTTCACCTGGCCATACATAGAGATGCCTAGCCTTGATCCCTCTATCATCAAACATTGCATAGACACATGGCCTGATATCACACCCATCCGCCAAAAATAGTGGCCGCTACACCCATCCAAAGCAGCATCCATCAAAACCGAGATTGACAAACTACGCACTGCAGGGTTCATTTACCCCATAGCCTATATGTCATGGGTCTCCAACCATGTCCCTGTTAACAAAAAATAGAGCACTATATGTATCTATATGGACTTCCAGGACCTCAATCACGCCTGTCCCAAAGACAACTTTCCAACACCCTTCATTGACCAAATAATCAATGATTGCGTAGGTCACGAGGCTTTATCCTTCATGGACAGTTTCTCTGGTTACAACCAAATCCAAAGTCACCCCACTGATTAGTACAAAACCACATTCATGACCCCTTGGGGCACCTTTGCATATCATGTCATGCCATTCGGCCTCAAGAATGCCGGCGCCACTTTCCAACTGGTCATGACATACGTTTTTCACGATCTGGCTCATATCATCCTCGCATACTTGGACGACCTCACTGCTTGATCGAAGAAACACACTTAGCATCTTGATGATCTATGAATCATCTTCCACAGGTGTCATAAGTAAAATATCCGCTTAAACCCCCTCAAGTGCATATTTTGTGTCACTGTTGGGCACCTTCTTGGGTTCATAGTTTCCCAATGTGGCATTACTGTGGACCCCCTCAAAGTCCAAACCATCACAGAAATTCCACCCCCATGAAATTTATGCCAACTACAGAGCCTTCAACGAAAAGCCAACTTTTTACGATGCTTTGTCCTAGATTACGCTACTCCGCACATGGATCCCTTCACTTACTTCGTCACGACATCCCATTTCAATGGGATAAACATGCCCAAACTACTTTTGATGATCTCAAAGTGGCTCTCTCCAACGCCCCATTGATTAGACCACCTGACTATAACCGCGATTATCTCCTCTACATATCAGCCTCAGTCGTTTCAGTACCAAAAGTACTCATCCAAAAAGAGGATGACGCCCATGAGCATGTGATTTACTACATTAGTAAAAACCTTTCAGGAACACCCTTGAAGTAAAATCAAGAAGAAAAGCTAGCCCTCACAGTCTAGAAATTACACCATTACATTCTTCTTCGAACCACCAAAGTCATCGAAGATTCCAACCCCATGCAATACTTGCTCAGTCGTCGACAAATTAACGATAAATTTGCTCGATGGATCATCATCCTTCAGGAATATGATCTCGAATTTTCAGCACCCAAGAGCAAGAAAGATCTCATCCTTGCTAAACTTATCATGGATTTTCCCTTCGACACTACCAGTCCACCGGTCAATACCAACCTCCCTGATGAATATATTTTTTTTATCCCCTCAGAAGACCCTTGGTATGACGATATTCTTGTCTATGTCCGAACACAAAAGTTTGGAAACCACCTCTCCAGAGATGATCGTCGACATATTCATCACCAGGCACCTCGCTACCTCCTCATCAGGGACATCTTATATCGATGAGGAGTCAACACCATACTCTGTCGATGCTTAACTATTGATGAGGCCAACAGAGTCTTGAACAACTACCACAATGGCAGTTGCGGAGGCCATCTCTCAGGGTTGTCCACCACTCAGAAAATCATCCGCGCAGGTTAATTTTGGCCTACATTATTTCACGACTACATCCATGCCATGAAACAATGTGATAAATTCTAGATTTATGCCAACAAAGCACATGCACCACCTGCTATTCTACACCCAGTTATCACCGCTGGTCCCTTTTGTAAATGGGGCATCGACTTCATGACTTTCAACCCTACATCCATCAATAGACACAAATACATAGTCGTTGTAGTTGATTACTTTACCAAGTGGGTTGAAGCCATGCCTACCTTCAACAATACCGCTGACACAACGATGCATTTTTTATTTAACCACATCATATCTCGCTTTGGAGTACCACTCCAACTAGTCTCTGATCATGGGAAACATTTCAAGAATGAGATTTTCATGGAACTCTCATCCCGGTTAGGCTTCTCCCACAAGTTTTCCTCACCATACTACCCTCAGTCCAATGGACAGGTAGAAGCAATTAACAAGGTCTTAAAAACCATGTTGCAATGCATGGTTAACAAACATAAAACCAATTGGCATCATATGTTATTTTCCGTGCTCTGGGCTTATTGCACATTAGTCAAAACTGCCACTAGTTTCACACCTTTTCATCTAGTCCACGGGGTTGAGGCCACTCTTCCCATCGAGTGTGAAATTCCCACCTTACACACCACTATTGAGCTATTACCTGACACTGCCCCAATAGAGAAGTGTTTTCTAAACTTAGAATCCCTGGATGAAGATCATCGATCTTCATTACAGAACAATGAAGCAGCCAAAAAACGATCAAAGGCCACCTTTGATTGCCATGTCAACCTTCACTCATTTAACAAAGGAGACCTCATCCTCGCTTACGATATCGCTCATGATACCCTTGGCCATGGAAAATTAGATTCCCTATGGCATGGACCATACATCATCCAACATTGCCTCACTAAAGGAGCATACATCTTGGCCTCCCCTGAAGGCCATCCTCTCAAGGACCCCGTCAACGAGTTGTACTTAAATAAATTTTATGCCTAAGAATAGCTATACTACACTAGGATTTTTCTTTTTTGTACATATTTTGTAGATTTTTTAGTCTTCTTTTATACATACCTCCTATCTAATCTATCACTCTTGTTATTGACAGATGCCACCTCCATCGGCCTACCACATCGGTTACGCCGATGGAGCTAGCCGTTGGACACAGAATCTCACTTCGGCTACTTGGGCCCTCTATTCGCCTTCACATGACCTTCTCCACACCAACGACATATGTTTAGGCTCAGCCACCAATAATCAAGAAGAGTACATCATTGTCATTGGTCTCCTCGTTGAGGCCAATCATCACCATATTCATCACCTTATCATCTTATTAGATTCCCAACTTGTCGTCCTCCAGCTCAACAATGTATACTGTGTCTGTGATCCTTGCCTCTTTCACAAATACCTATAGGTTAAAATTTTATCTTGACATTTTGAGTCCATTACATTTACACATATCCCAAGACAATTCAATCAAATAGCAGATAACATGGCTAACATTATACTAGATTGGCATATATCACATCAAGACATCTTCACATACACATAAACCATCAGAAGTCTGTCACAACATATAGATTAGACATCATCCACTACATAAAAAAAAATCATCAACAACAAACAAATCACACCTGTACACAAATATCTAAAAATGTATATCCATATATATATATATATATATCGGTCCACATGTCATAAAGTGTTAACAAACATAGTACATCACTCGTATCCAGGTGAATCACCTCATCCCTACCAATACAAAACTGGATGTCACAACTATACAAAATGGGCTCACCAACCTATATCATATACACAACTACATATCTAGCATTCCTCAGGGCGCCTCTAGTGCTCTAGCACCAAGTCCTCCCTCTGGAGGAGGTACCCCACTAGCTCTAGGTCCCTCAAGTCCCAAAGGAAACTGTCCAGTCATCGCAGCTCCAGCTACAACTTCTCTGTAGATCAAGCTCCGTGACTCCGTCAGCAGCCCACTACACTGCTCCATGATCCCCTCATCCTATATCCGCACCCACATCCTGTTAAGCACTCCCTGTAGAACCACCTCTAGTCAGCGGTGGAAATCATCAAACTCACCGCCAGGCTCAGCCGGAGGAGCATGTGATGGCCCTGCCCCGGGGTCATCATAACAACATCTCTGGGCTGCTCTATCATCATCATCGGGTCTCACCCCAACATCCTCTTGACGTCACCTATCCCATGCTCACAACTCTCCCCACAGTGGTCTCACAGGCCCCTGGCGGGCTGGCTCTCTGATCAACTTGACCTCTCATCCACATAGTCCCACATCTACACAAACAAACACATGATAACATCAACATCCATACAAATATCAACCATATGTTATACTATTTAAAAAACAAATCAAGAAAACCAACAACCAACACATCATACCTCGACGATCGAATACCTCTCCCGGAGGTAATATCATCTCAGGGCCATCATGGAAATATATCCCACTATATGGAAATTTCAATATGATCTGTGGCATATGATGCCACACCTGTGTAGCCTCGGCTGCAAAGTAGTGGCCACCCTCCCCACCCCCATGGAAAACCAAAATTTTCGACCACCACTGCATTCGCGGCTCTCGTGCTCCCGACGGGTCTAACAAAACTCTCGGGTGCAACATCGACACCCTCTCTAGAAACCAAGCCACCAGGATAGATCCAAATGAAAAATCCCCGGAGTCAGCCACTCGACACCTGGTGAGTTGTCCCACCATCTTGGCATGCAACATCAAGCCCCAGGAGAAATGCTCACCCCCTAGTGCCCGCTACAAGATCCTCAGCTAGCCACCACTAATACGCTGAGTCGTGAGTGACCCATACACTCTCAAAACCATCACTTCCATGCAATGATGTTGTTACACATCGAAATTACTCACTTCGATAGTGTCACAAGTGTCGTCATTATAAGTGTCGCAAGTGTCGCATTTTTCTCACAAATGTCGCAAGTGTCAGGGAAGCATACTGCCATGATACCTATGTCATGCCTATAATGACATGAGAAGGACACTTGAAACACCTCAAACATTTTCTTTGGAAGAAGAGAAATGATTCAACATGCTTATGAACCTTTTTCCATCTGAAAGCACCCCAAAAACTGAGCTTTTGAAGGAGAGCGCTCCCCTATACCTCTTCTGGGAGCATTGGCGCTCCCCCTTACACTATCTGGGAGCATTATAAATCTCCTTTGGCCCTTTTGAGGGAGCGCTGGCGCCCCCCTTAAGCCTACTGGGGAGAATTGTAGCGCTCTGATGGCCCTTTTGAGGGAGCGCTACCTATTCTGGGAAACAGTTGAGTTGTTGAGATGAATGGGGGAAGGATCTTTTCATTCTTGGAAGGCAGTTGGATTCAAATCCCGAGGGAAGATCCTCAACTGAAGGAGGAAAATCCTCAACTTCCCCAAGGATATCTCAAGTGGTTAAAGCCTCTCCAAGGCTATATAAGAAAGCTTTCTAATGGTGAAAGGGGACTGGAAAGGGAGAATCAGACCAAACTTATGATCTTATAAGTGGTGCTGGAATAGAGATAATTTGGGAGCAAAGGACCTATGATCTCATAGGGAGCAATCAGTGAAGCCATCATAATTCAGATCGTGGATGTTTTGAGCAAGGGGTAGACAAGGAGGACTTGACGAAACTGCTGCAATCCATCTATGGTTGTAAGCAATGTTTTGTCCTCATTAATATAATTTGCTTGGTCTGTTTCTTTTTAATTCATGTTCAATATCACATGAATTTGTCTCTTTAGTAGATAGACCTATTTCAGACTAATCTTGATAGAGTAGGAAGTAGTCGTACTTTGTTTGTCTACAGGGCTTATTGAGGAGCGAAAGATTGGAGCTCAACTCGGAGCATGTAGGGACAAACACCGGTAAAAGGTACTTATTTTATCCTTCCTCCTCACACACTAGTCCTCCTAGATCTAAAAGGAAGTCAGTGACCATGATAAGCACTTTCTGTCTTAGAGTTAAGAGTCTAGCTCTTTGAGGAGATCTACCTATCCGTAGGGAGATTTTCCTTCAACAGAAATTGGCGACTCCACTGGGGATTGAACCAAACTTTTCCTCATAGAACTTGCGTTTCCCTTTGGCTTTTTTCTAACCTTTTTCACCCCTTCATATCTGATTGTGCTTGCTGATTGATTCTTTACCCCATCACACTCAGCCTGATTGTCAAAATTTGACTGAATTTTGGGTTTTTTGGACTTTTTTCTGAGCTTTAGGACTCCAGCGCTCCCCTTCCTTGTTAGAAGAGCCCCAAAACTCCCTTAATCTGATGGAAAGAGATTTATAACACTTTGGTGGCCCTTATACCAGAGCGGAAACCCTTTTTTGCCCAAAATCTCTTCCAAAATTGCAATTTTTGGAGGTCTAAACCCTGTTTTTTCACTTGCTGAGCTGCTTTAAGATTCATGATTCTTCCTTCGACCTTTGAAATGATTCCTCCTAAGAAGTAAATACCTTATTGTTCATATTTTATGCCCTTCTTCATTCTTTTTGAGTTTTTGCTGTTGAGAGCTTGAAAT
Source organism: Picea engelmannii (assembly GCA_009831015.1). Taxonomy (NCBI): domain Eukaryota; kingdom Viridiplantae; phylum Streptophyta; class Pinopsida; order Pinales; family Pinaceae; genus Picea; species Picea engelmannii. Next base: position 2,152,545 of record ML776901.1, on the reverse strand, counting down.
CGATCCGTTGTTTTTTTCCTCTCCTATCCGACTGAGTAGGAACTCCGGTGAAGGACATCTGAAGTCTGTGACTCTTGTCACTTGGTTTTTTGAAGGTCATTGTTCTTTGAACACTTCATTTTTGTGTGAATTGTTTGGTTTTTTCATTGTTATTTTTGTTCTCTGTTTGCTTCTTGCTTCAATCACAGCAAGAGGGTGTCTGTTGTGTATGTGAAATCTGATCATGCTTGTCTGAATCTCCTTGATCTGAAAAGGTAGTTGATAGGAGAAGTCTTTCATATTGAATTAGTTATCATTCGCATAAAAATGAAAAATTTACATTTTAGTGCTTGATTTGCATAATTAGAAGGCATTTTTCGAAAATGTTTTAGCGTTGCATTGGATTCGATTGAGAACCAATTGATAGAGGATTTTTCATATTAGTGTTTGAAAGTGAAAAGGAATCCTTATCCTTCCCTTAAATAGGTGTTCATTGAAAAGAAATGACTGCTTATCATCTTTCATGCATCTTTTTGGGCATTGAGTCATCATTCCATTAGTTTCACTTCTATGCACCCTTTGAGTAAAGAATAGCTATAAAATGAAGGCTAATCAAAAATTATCTAGAACATTTTTTTTTTAGGATCTTCCACCAATAGTAGACTAGGGTTAGCACTTTGGATTAGGTTGTGAGTACAAATCTCCAAAGTTATCAAAACAAACATTAGCATCTTGATTTAGGGAGAGTTATATCCAATTGTCATATTGTTTTTCTGGGATCCCCCTCTCACACAGGGGTTACGCACGAGGTCGCATTCGGGTGAGTTACAGAGATTATCCCTTCGTGGTTCAACTGTTTGTAGTGGTCGGATCATATATTGGGGGTCACTTGAAGGTATACCCACGATTATGTGTGGGAGCCTTTAAGTTTGATTTCGAACTTGTTATCCTACCCATACATTCTAGATCAGACTGTCAACTGTACCCACCCAAGGACTCACTGCGAATTGGTATCTTTAGTTGCCATAATCTTTAGGTACTTACACAAGGTGACAGTGAAGGGAAGTCTCATTGTACCTGGAACAAACATTGGTCAAACTCACTCGGGCTCCTTGGAGGGTAAATCCACAATTACTGTGTGGAAGCTTGCACCAAGGCGTAAGTCTGTTAAGCAGGTCGCCATTGTAACTATTCCATCATATCCCAGCCCCTTCTCGACTTGATCATGCGACGTTGGATTTCATCACCAACTAGTACGGTCATCGAGAGAAGTTTTTGTCTGCTTGGTTGATTCCTAGATTTTATTAGCGCATGTTGTTTTTTTTTCTTAGTTGGCCCTAGACTTTTAGTGTGTTCTGTTATTCTCCACAATTGAGCCCATAGATGATAAAGGTCTTCGTCGATCACGTAGGATGCAAGGGCTGCCTCTGGAAGGCTATCAACCCTTACTTCCTAACCCTCCATAAGAAAACTATCGTAGAGAGGTAGAAAATCCATCTGACGCCGGAAGTGCTATTGCTCCCCCGTTAGATAACCCAGAAGACGCTTTGGATACAGTTGAAAATACCACCACACCTGTGTTGGTAACTCCTCTCGAACCATTTTTGGTTCGTTTAGACTCCCTTGGGAACATCATAGATGAAGAAGTCCCATGATTACCGGAGAGGATCTTTACCGAAACATATATGGGATCCACAAAACCACTCTTTAGTGATGAGTATAGGACTCATGTTCGTCCTAGCACCGCAGTAGCAACCAATCCCACACCTGCTCGTTTTGTATGGAGGACTTCATCGGGACATGATATCTATGAACATTTCGAATCTATTCGACAACGCTTTCCTCCTCATGACCCTCCTAGTGAACCAGGACCATCCGGTCAAACCACGAATCACCCAGTCGATTAGGTTATTCACTCTACTACCATGCCAGCACAAGTCCATCCTAATGTTGGACTCATCACCTCTACTCTTACCCTAAGAACTTAAATCTCTACCCCTGTTTCTACAAGTCTTTACTCTACAGCTCTGCATGTTCCACATGATCCTGCTGGGACATCTTCTCACCTGAGAATGCAGACCTCTATTGGCCAAACACAACCGGCTAGAGGGAAACCACCATCCAACATACCTTTCCCTCCTGGAGGACTACCTTTCCATGGTAGGCCTACCCATCCTGGGGAAAAACCCCATGTTCATGCTCCTCCTGGAGGGCAACCTCTGTTTTCCAATCAAACCCCGGTCATACATCCACCGCTAGCATGGGGGAAACCCTCGTTTGTTGGAAACCCTTCACATTCCTGAGGAGTATCTTCAGGAGGTAATTTTACCCAATCCCATGTTGGGGGGAACTTGTATAATAACCCAATAGGAGGAGTATCCAATCCTGTCCCCCCCGGAACACCTTACAGGCAATCTTATCCGGGCGGTATCCAAAACACCACCTAGAGTTCTCTGAGACCATAGTCTTATCCTCCTCATGGGCCTCATGTGTGTCCACCTCTAGGATCTACTCCTTACCATTCTCAAGGCCAAAATGTTTATTCTCCTCATGGGCAAATAAATCACTCAGCCTATAATGTTCAAAACCCACCGGGTTATGCCCATGTTTCTCATGCACCATCGAATCCTACTTATCCTGGCCAGCAACAACCGTATGTAGGAGGACCTATTGGTTACAACTATTCACCTAACCCAGTCTATGGTCCTACTGGTGTTCCTATGCCACACCAGTATCATTCGCACATTAACCAACAACTACCTTTCCTTACGAATCTGGATCTCCCAGACTTGTCTCGATTAACTACTGATCCTATTTCTCATTCACCGGTTTGGCCTGTCATTCCAGCTAAGCTTCCTTCTGATATTCCAAAATTTGACGGAAACCCTGGCAAAGATCCAAACAACCATGTGATGACTTTCCATTTGTAGTGTTCATCAAACTCCCTCATGGATGATTCTATACATTTGTGTCTTTTCCAGCGAACACTTACTAGTTCGGCAGCAAAGTGGTATATTGAACTACCACATGCTTCTTTTCATGATTTCAATTCCCTTTCCATGTCTTTCCTCACGCACTTTCAACTGCCTATTCTCTATGAGAAAGGTACTGAACTCTTGACCTCCCTTCATCAAACTAAATATGTGCATATCTCTGACCATATTCATGAGTGGAGGCGATGACGAAGGATGATCAAGGAAGTCATTCCTGACATGCTCTTGGCCGAATGGTTTACTAAATCATTGTTACCCCCGATCGCTCGTGATGTCGCTATGGGTGGTGCGGTCACAGAGGAATAAGCCATCACTCGGGCTCAGTACTTAGATTTGGTTTATTCCCAATCTGGTACTTTGTATGATTTTCTTCTGAATGTTGCTTGAGCTAATACCGATCCTTCTAAGCCATCATCCTCATCTCATGCGGATGGTGTTATCGGTTCTGTCAAAACTCAATCTTTTTCCAAATCAACTACAACCCCCTCTACCTCCCCCCAAACTCAGAGCTTTGAGGTGAATGTAGTTCAATCTGCCCCTTCACAACAATCTAGAGGTAAGAAGAAGACAAAGAATAAATCAAAAAATAATAATGAACAACCCAAAAATCAAACACCTGCTACCAAAAAGAAACCACAACGAAAACTGAAATTCCTATGTATCATTTGTGGTGACGATCACTACACTCGAGATTGTCCACTTCACAATGAAGTGGCCAAAATTTTCCAAGGGAAGTCACAGCCCATTGTGCTTACTCAACCTTTTCCACAACAACAATCCATGGTTTCTCAAACCCCCTCTCCTGGGGGCAGTTCTAGCGAACCTAATGATGAGGCCTTGTCGAGTGCACATATTTATATGTTTAATGGGATTAATTTGACCACTTGCTCTAAGACATATGACACCCCAGGTGACCCTGACAAAGGAAAAGACACTAACAGTTCCGACACTTTACCGGATCCATCATCATCCTCTGTTAGTCTTCTATCGGTTAATCCTTCATCTGGACCACTTCAGATCGAGAAACCCACATTTGAATCTATCTTATGCCCTCCTAAGAGAACTATCCACAAAGCTACCTTTAATCCTAGTTCATGTGCTAGCCAAAACTACAACATTGTTGAAGATTTGACTCAAGTACTGTGTGCTATATCTACGTTAGAAGTTCTACAGCACTACCCCAGTCAACGTAGAACACTCTTGACCTCTCTTGGCACTGTTGATCCTAAGTCGTCCAATCAGATCATGTTTAACCTATATAATTATGCATCTCGACTCTCCCATCAACTTGCTTTCCAAGTTGATTTTGTTGTTCACAATCAACAAATCCATCGAACTATTCTGGATGAGGGAGCCTCAACTTGTTTCATGTATTTAGCGTGTTGGAAAGGTTTAAAATCACCAGCACTCAACAAATACCCAACGATGTTATGCACCTTCGACGGGCGAGGTTTTCATCCCCATGGGATTTTACAGTCCCTACCCATCCAATTGGGTGGAAAAACTGTTACTGTTGATGTCGAGGTGGTCGATGCTCCCCTCGATTACAACTTGTTACTTGGAAGAAGTTGGTTTTATGCTATGACTATCGTTGCCTCATCAGTCTTTCGATGTGTACAATTTCCTCACTAGGGCAAAATTGTCATTGTTGATCAATTGGATTTCTACACGACCAATGCTCGCATTCCCACTACCAACAATATTCCTTTCTTGGGAGACCACAAGATCACGTATGAAAGTGTTGGTGTTGGCTTACTGAAATATTCTAGCCTCATGGGTACCTTCCCTACACCACTTCCATTGACTACACATCATATTGCCAGCGTCGATATGATTTCGCCTACGGCTTATCAATCTTTGGAATCATCTGACCATTGGATTGTACCTTGTCCTTTGGAATTCGATGCACTAAGTGACACCATGCCACTTAGTCGAGCCGAAACATCATACGTTTCTACCTAATCTGCTTCTCCCTCATCAGATGACCAACATCTATTGGTGCCTGACGTTTCCTCGATGCAATCACGATTGTGTTCCTTGTCGTCTGCGATCAACTACATTTCCCCATGTTTTCCTTCGGATGAATCTATTCCGGAAATGTTTCGCATTGATAAGTTACCTCGGGATAATAATTGTCACCGATCCTCTTTTCTTCCCCCTCGTGAATAAACTCAGGTAGATATACCATCTGTCTCCCCTCCTGGTGTTGATTTTTCATCATCTCCTATGATTTCAACTTCCGACATTTTGGATCCGGTAGTGGACATGGTGATTTCTTCGGTAGAATTATTGGAGCTTGATCTCCTTACTCCTATCGTGACCATCGATATGTGTCCCTTCTCGAGTAATTATCTTCCATCCAGTGAAGATCTCCTAGAGGCCATGACCATGTTTTATCCATTGACATGGTACCCTTCCAGAGCATTATCCTCTTGGAACCCCTGATCCAGATGAAACCACGAGCATAGTTTCTCTTCTCTGTGGCAAGCTCGTTAAAAAATGAAACAGAGGTCTTGAGCATCGTTCTTTTCCTGTGTCAAGCTTGTTAAAAAATGAAACAGTCACATCTCTTGAACCTTCTTTTCATCCACCCTTCTCCTTTTTCTCATCTACTAGAGAAATTGGTGACTACCTCCAACCCGGTGAATGAATCGAAGCTTCGAGGGCATGTCTCCAGCCTTTGATAATATTTCTAGAGTTAAGCCACTAGCTTTCAAGCTGGGGGCATACCGAGCTTAGTCTTTGTTCTTTCTCGTGCTCGTAAATACATGAGAATGCATCCGGGTAGACTTTTATCTCTTTTTCGAACCTGTATGTATACACGAAAAAGGAACCCCCTGGAGTCTCGTTTAAGCTCTTTTCAGACTCTCTAAACATGAAAATATTGTCGAGTGATCTTGCTTCCTTTCCCACTCATTAAACGGTTTGAAAGGGCGTCTTTCGAGTGATAATTTATCTCTTTTTCGGCCTCGCGAGACTAACATTACAAAAAAGGACAACATTGGAGTCATCTTTAAGTTCTTTTCAGACTCTCTAAAGATGAAAAGATTACCGAGTGACCTTTTTCTTTTCACGCTCATTAAAGTATTTGAATAAAACGTCTGTTGAGCGATAGTTTATCTCTTTTTATTTTGAAAAATGACACATATACTGTTACATAGATCCACTTTGTATTGGTCATGGATATGTCTTGTCATCTCGTAGATCCACTGTGTATTCTTCGTGGCTACGATCATTTCATGTCATAAGAGTATAGATCCACAGTGTATTTTCAGTGGCTATGCCTTTTATCAATAAAATTATGGATCCGCAGTGTATTTTATGGCGGCCATATCTTGCAAGTCTTGATCACCCAAGCATAGGTATGCCTGCCTTGGGTTTGAAACATGTCATAATATTTGTTGGATGTTTGTGTGAAGATTTTGTCAGGTTCTCTACATATATACCCTTGCTTGAAAGTATACAAAGCATTTCAGTTATTAGTTCTCATCTTCTAACTTCATACTTTGAGGGGCAATCTGTTACACATAAAATTACTCACTTCGATAGTGTCGCAAGTGTCGTCATTATAAGTGTCGCAAGTGTCGCATTTTGCTCACAAATGTCACAAGTGTCAGGGAAGCATACTGCCATGATACCTATGTCATGCCTATAACGACATGAGAAGGACACTTGAAACACCTCAAATATTTTCTTTGGAAGAAGAGAAATGATTCAACATGCTTATGGACCTTTTTCCATCTGAAAGCACCCCAAAAACTGAGCTTTTGAAGGAGAGCGCTCCCCTATACCTCTTCTGGGAGTGCTGGCGCTCCCCCTTACACTGTTTGGGAGCATTATAAATCTCCTTTGGCCCTTTTGAGGGAGCGTTGGTGCCCCCCTTAAGCCTACTAGGGAGCGTTGTAGCACTCTGATGGCCCTTTTGAGGGAGTGCTACCTATTCTGGGCAGCAGTTGAGTTTTTGAGATGAATGGGGGAAGGATCTTTTCATTCTTAGAAGGTAGTTGGATTTGAATCCCTAGGGAAGATCCTCAACTGAAGGAGGCAAATCCTCAACTTCCCCAAGGATATCTCAAGTGGTTAAAGCCTCTCCAAGGATATATAAGCAAGCTTTCTAATGGTGAAAGGGGACTAGAAAGGGAGAATCACACCAAACTTATGATCTTATAAGTGGTACTGGAATAGAGATAATTTGGGAGCAAGGGACCTATGATCTCATAGGGAACAATCAGCGAAGCAATCATCATTCAGATCATGGATCTTTTGAGCAAGGGGTAGACAAGGAGGACTTGACGAAACTGCTGCAATCCATCTATGGTTGTAAGCAATGTTTTGTCCTCATTAATATAATTTGCTTGGCATGTTTCTTTCTAATTCGTGTTCAATCTCACATGAATTTGTCTCTTTAGTAGATAAACCTATTTCAGACTAATTTTGATAGAGTAGGAAGTAGTCGTACTTTGTTTTTCTACAGGGCTTATCGAGGAGCGAAAGATTGGAGCTCAACTCAGAGCGTGTAGGGACAAACACTGGTAAAAGGTACTTCTTTTCTCCTTCCTCCTCACACACTAGTCCACCTAGATCCAAAAGGAAGTCAGTGACCACGATAAGCACTCTCTGTCTTAGAGTTAAGAGTCTAGCTCTTTGAAGAGATCTACCTGTCTGCAGGGACATTTTCCTTCAACGGATGTACCAGGGAATCCATTGCCTCAATCCTCACCACTGACCCAGACATAAAATCCTCTCTCAAACAATATGTCCAGGTAAGGGTAGCAAACTGCCCCTCTCCAACTACCATGGGATCGGTTGGCAAGAGGGTTCCTCGAAAAGGGAGCCCAGTCAGAAAATAGACATCCTCCTCATCAGAGAATGCCAAGTGCTCCCCATGCACAATAAAACACTGCAACTCCGGACTCCACATCAAGATCAGGAATTGCAGTAGATACTCCTGTGCCCTCAACAGTGGGCACTCAAAAAACTTCAGCAACCCACAAGCCGCCCAAGCACCACGAACCGTCAGCTCCTCATCCCTCATGGCCTCCCTCAGTCGGGCCCAGTCCCTCTCTCTCCAAAGGATCGACATCATCCCAAATGATCATCTGCATCCACATATACAGTACTCGATCAACCATCATAAAAACACAAAAATATCCCCCCCCCAAAAAAAGGAGATAAGTTTTCTCACCCTCAACTTTGCCTCAAAGGCGCGGTTGTTTTACCCACAGACGCACACACATGTGCACCTGTTTACCCCACAAGCATGCATGTATGCATGCCTGTTAATCCCACAGGAATGCATTTGGTGCATGCATGTTCACTACATAGTTGCGCACTCATGCACAACTGTCAGCAACACAGTCGCACACATATGCATGGCTATGTTTCAGATAGGTGTGCACCCCATGCGTGCCTGTTTTCCCAAATAGCGTGCCCCCCTGTGTGGTTGTGCCCATTACAACCACGCATTCATGCATGGTTCGCCATCGATTTCCCACACATTTGGGGGGCTACAACCCTAAAATCCCACCGTACGACCATTCGTACGGTCCTACCCAAAATTTGACACCTAACTACTGTACAGGAGGATGATACCACTAACCTGACTCTCGCACCTCCCAGATCGGCTTCCTCGCACTCCTGGAATCTTCGAATCTTCTTTGCAATCTCCTCTCTAACCATTATAGCAACAAGTACAAATGAGGTGGCAATGTGGGCCCTACAGCTATATATAGGCCCCTTTTGCCAAACTTCCAGACTCAATTCTAGGAGCTCCGAGCATCCATTTTTCGATCTGTCTTCAACCATGGGATCAACACCCCGTCATCTACATCAAGAAAATCCCTAGGCCATTTTTCACCATTAGCCCCCGGGGGGCCATTTTTCCATACCCCATTCAGGTACGCATGCTCATGTTCAAAATTATCAAATAGACGATTATATGTTCGATTATCTTCAAATATTGTTCACGTCAGGTATCTGGTTGTCATGTGTGTAAGTACTTGGTCATCACACACCAGCACGACCCCTTCAGGTATATATTCTACACTGACATGTAATCATTCCCTTTGAATCTCAATTGCATCTCCAGTCACACCCTCTGAAATTTTCCTTTAGGGTCTCTATATCTGGCTCTACAGTATTGTCACCTCCACAACATTTTGGGTACTATCACCTGGTAGCACTCTCCCCCACATGAGTTGTCCTATTCATAGCCCCCCTTGGAACTTTGAAACTCATGTTGTTTTCAACCTTTAGGGATGGGAGTCATGATAGTCTTACATCATGTCGTGAATCAGCCACATACTCCTTCTCCTCATTTTTCTAGCCTACCCAATGGACTCCTAGGGCACTTTCTCATGGTTTTATTTTGACTGCACTCCCGCAGCATCATTTCCCATCCATTTCATCCACCGTCGATTTTCCCCTCTTCAGATTTCCCTTCATACATTTCCCTACTACAAAAACCCGCCTATGGGGCCCCAACCCCCCCACTTGTTTTTTAACCAACTTGCACCATCTCCAAGCCAAGCCATCTCCCACTGGGGCACCCATTTCTGTATCTACATTATTATCCCCACTGATTTCTTAAATTCTTTTTGTAATTAATCCATTGTTTCTAGCATTTTACATAGCTTTTTGTCGTCACCTTTGGCAACCTTCTTCCTTTTTGGCAAACACAACCCATGTTTCCCTTCATTGGGGCATTCCTTATCACATACTCTTGTTCAGATCATCCATAAACTCTGAGTATCCCAGAGGCCACCTACCTCTGCTCTCTGCGTTTGCTCACTTTGTCCCGCCTCTGGCACAACTTATCCCACATCTCGTTGTCCCCCTGACACTCGACCTAGTTGAACGGTTGCGGCCACTTATACTTCGCATATATCCCCAACCAAGGGAATTCTTGAGTCTCCACGCATATTGAATTCTTCCATGTACCTCCTCAGTTTCTTACCTCACCTAGTGGATTTCACGAAGCCCTTTGCTTCTTGGAGTCGTGTCTCCCTTTTTGTCGACATCAGCACAGTTTCCAGAAGGGTGATAGTATCTTGACTCTCATTACCTTTACAATGAGGAGTCTTAGACGAAACAGGGAGAACCATCATTTCTCTCTACTATTGTTGACCCCCATAACATTCGACTTCAACACTTTCTCATGTGACGGTGGGTCTTACTTTGCGACTATTGCAGTTGTTTTTTATATTTGTCGAAGACCTCTAAACTTTTTTGGGCTATCAATGCCCACAAAATCCATGATACTTCTTACAGGTGTCATTGCCTACTGTTCAGAGTATTGTTCCTCATCAGAATTGTCCTCTGCCTTTATCAAAACCTCCCCTGAGGTAGCTGCAGTTGTCTACATCAACACACAGCTTCAATTACTATACAACAACCTTTTTTGAGTTACATGACATGAGCATGGGGCATGCCCACCTCGTTTGTACACAATTTATTTTCCACACCTAGAGAAACGTTGGGTCCTACAGGTTCCCTTCTCCCTCCAATGGGTCACTCTTGATACTCTCACTATTGCTCTTTCTTACAATGGTACTCTCAGTAGAAGAAACATTGATGAATTTCGGCTATCTGTATGCTCCTAACCTCATCCATCAAGAGGCATCTGTTATCAATGAAATTGCATCCGCAAATGGTTACAGGAATCCATCATCTTCAAACAACTATTATTTCACCCATGGACCAAAATTACCAAAAAATCATTTCCAAAAGGTCCAAAACTATACAACCAATTATAAAATCAGGATGCGTTATGACTATACAGGGCGCGTGCACACATGCGCCATCAAGAAACATAGGAAAAGCGCACATGTGCATGATGCGCAATTGTGGATGCTAAAAGCCACACACACCTGAGAATGGTGCATTTATGATGTTGGTCGGCCTCCCACCCACTTCTGGTTCAGCTTCTAAGTCGATTTGACATCCAAATCTCGGCTGGATCCGGCTGGATGGCTGGTCAAAGACCTAAAGGTGCCCTAAACAACCCCTTTTCACTCTAAAAGATGGTTGCACAATACCTCAAAGTGGTGCTATAAAACAAGGCCATGGGTGCACTACATCTTCAAGGAATTCATTTGCAAGGTTATGCTGCTACTATTCTCTTGGGGAAACCTCTTTTCTCATCAAGAGCATACTAGCACCATTCCATTTGTGTAATCCACATCACCTTTTGAGTGGGTTAGCTTGGGATTCTTTCACCATTTCTTTCAAGTTTTCAAGTTGTAAGAAGATCTCAATCTTGGGGGTCCAAGATCCCTCACTTGGAGGAAGAAGGGACCCAAAGCCCCCTTTCTCTTTGGTGTTTTCTTTTCACTAATACAATCCTTTCCATTGGTGACATGAGTCTTGTTTGTTTCTTATTCTTATGTCCTTATGCACAATAGTTTAATTGTTTTTTCCCTTCCTAGTTTAATTCTTAGATTAGTCTTTTATGTTTATTCTTCTAACCCTTTTTTTTACTGTTGTCTTGCTTATCTAACCCAACTAATTTTGTAAGCACCTTTGTGTTTCTCATTTAGGTGACAAAAGAGGCCAATGGTGGTAGGTTATCTCTGAAGAGAAAGAGATGTTGGTTATGCTCATTCGAAAAAATATGATTACAAATAGGCCAAAAAGAGCCCTTTATCATGAATCCTAAAAAACAAAGAGGCAAAAACCCCAACCCTAGAAGATGAAACACCAAAAGTATTGCAGGCCCTAATGTGGTTATTTAATACATCAACTTCCCGTGGGAAGAAGTTTTTCATATGACCTCTATTTGGGGCACACAATAGCTCATTGGAAAGAAAAATTCACGTATTAAAACTTTAGGTTGGGAATAGGTCACTCCCTAGGAAACCCTTGCCCCCTTGAATGTTCAAAAAACATGGTTTAGGGATTCAAAACAACCTCAAAATTTTGGGACCCAAAAAAACATAGAAAATTTGACAAGAACATAAAGAACTGTTGAGTTAGTGGAAGAGGTGGGTGGGAACTAATATCCACTAGATCAAAGAGACCATATGGGAATATTTTTAAAACTTGTTTCTATCCAAAATATTTTCAATCTAGTTTCTAATCCAATTTTCAATTTTCAATTTGGATATCAAACGAAAATGATGTGGTCAAAACACTTACTAGATATCAAGCAGGAAATTCAAGAATAGAGGTGGGACAATTAGTTTTGGGAGACCTAATGGATGAATTTTTCAAAATGGTTTCTAGAGTATTTCCTCCTATGAATATAGTTTCCAATGCAATTTGAATCCCTTCATTTCAATATCATATGACAAACTTATGACCAAAATACTAACTTTTGATTCTAAATCTGCACTACTCCAACTTTGTTTCTAGTTTGATCATTGGCATATTTTTCATATCAATTCCTTTTGTTTTCAAAACCTGTTTCTATTGGAGATACATAAATGAATATAATTTCACATCCAATTGGAATCATTTCTATCCATCATCAAAATAAAACGTTACACCCAAAACCATGATAGTTGGACTAGGTTGAAAATCAAAAGAAGCTTTGTAATGCAGGTTGTTCCACAACATGTTTGGCATATCATTTTATGGAACTTTCAATCCATGTTTATAATGGATAAATACATATGAATATACTTGATTATACCTCTGGAATCACTTCAATCAAACATATTGAAGTGATTTATATGAAGTGATTTTTTCTTTGTTTATCTGGCTTATATGCACTATTTGTGAATTTTTTTCATAGGTCATGGATGAAGAGAACCTGATCGCCTCTCTTCTTCCACAACCTCACATTTTATTCCAGTTAAGTGCAAAATGTTTTCATGTCCCATAAGGATTAAGAAGTTTAATCATGAAAAAGTGATTTCCGAAGATAATGTTTTTTGAAAAGGGCATATCACCATTCAACCAATGAAAATGAAACATCCTTTCATGTTGATTTGTTGCAAAAAAAATAAATTGTGAGCCCTTGCTACAACATAGGAATTTTGTGTGCCTTTGTTGCAACACAGGAACCTTGCAATCCCTTGTTGAAACATAGAATATGCAACACCCACGCATAATTTGCGACACCTCATAGAAAATGCAAAAAAGGAGTTGCAACACCCATGTAGAAGTTGTGACACATCAAAAGTTGTAACACCCATGGAGAATCTCTGACACCTCACAGAAGCTGCAACACCCATGCAGAAGCTATGACACCTCACAGAAGTTGAAACACCCACACAAAAGTTGTGACACCTCATAGAAGTTGCAACACCCACACAAAATCTATGACACTTGCTAGTTCCATTGTTGTAACATATGCTAGTGTCATTGTTGTAACGCCTTCTAGTACTGTTGTTGTAACACCTACCATTATTGTTGTTGTAACACTTTCCAGGGATGTTGCTATAAAAACTACCAGTGTTTTTATTGTAACGCATGTTAATGTTGTTGTTGCAACACCTGCCAGTACCATTTCTATAACACCTATCATTACACAGTTGTTGTTACACTTTTTCCTCTACACCATTGATGCTACTCCCTTCTTATTGATGGATCAAGAAAAATATAAATGAATAATTGGTTTGAATAAGAAGTGAAGACTAGTGTTTCAAAAATCAATTTTCACTACCATTGCTACAAATGAATCCTTTTTTCTCATTCATCAGTACCACGGTATGCCCATGAATTTCATTCTTCCAAGTTTGAAATAATTTCATGTTTAAGTTCATGAGGTTCTTTTGATTATGTGGGTTCCCTTGAATCTTGATATTTTCCTTATAATATATTTTGGATAACCAATACTATTATGTCACAACTTCATCTTCATCACTTCCTTCTTCCTTCTCCAACCATCCCTAACCCATGAAATAATGCCACTCAACTCACTTACAATGTTGAGTTGCCTTGTTATCCTATCCCCTTCCTTAATAAATTTGATAGTGAAAACATGTCTCAGGAACCATCATACCTTGGAATGCTTGAGAACCAGCTTGTTGGAAGGCATTCTTTGGAAATAAAAAATTATGACTGTGAAAACCCTCTAGGCATAGTTAGACAGATCTTGTTTGAAAACCATCTTGCTAGTGGAAAAGGTTTGCAAATAAAAAGTAAAAGTTTATTTTCAAGTTTCAACTGTTCTTTCAATAAATATTCCCAAGTTTTAGCACTCCATTAATTTTTTTTTCTAGAAATTAGTCTACAATCCAGATTGTTATATGATATTTCAAGCTCCACATTGTTCTTCTTGTAGAATTTTACATCAATGTGGACCACTCAGGATATCATACACTTGTAGCAAATCTCATGGACTTCTTAGGTAGGTGAAAGTATGCTTCTTTTTCATATATTTAATCTAAATTTATTGGATGTTATGGATTTGTATTTGGAAAATCACTTAGGCACATGTCCTACTTCCTCATATTTTTACATTTCTCTAGGGTGGAAAATATCCTCAGTTTGGGGGGGAACACCATCACCTTTACATACCATAACATTCTCGCACCATTCTTGTTCAATTCCACTCCAATATCCATGTTTGATAAAGATTACAAGCTGCCCTATTACTCCTCTATAAGAATCAACAATATAAATCCTTGTAGCTACCACACAAGAAGTAATATTAAGAACAAGAAAAGGCCTTGCTGCTACCACACGAGAACCAACAGTAAGAGAAAAAGAAGGAATTTTTTTATCCACAAGAACCAACAAAAAAAGAATAAACAATTAATCAGAACAAGCCTAAAACATTGTTGAAAAAGGAGACCATGATCCTCTAATAATCAATTTGCTAATGCCATATCTCTCTTTCCTGATCCATGAGAATTTTTAGGTACAACTGAACCATAAGTCATACTACAGTAAAGATGGTTTTTAGCAGCATATCTTCCAATAGATCATAGCCTATTTGTAGGATTTCTTTCAAGGAAAATCTAATGTCAATATCAGTCTTTCACATAAGGATACAATGTTGTTGTAAATGTGTTTAACCTGCACATAATAGATCTATCTAAACAATAATACACACGTTTGCAGAGAGAATTGGAGAAAGAATAAGAAGGAGAGAAAGAATGGAAGAATTTGCATTAACCGTTGTGAATAATGAATAGTTTACAGATGATATACTCTATATAAATAAATGAGTTCGACTGGAGGATAACCAATGTGCCATAGTGGTGGTCTAGAGTGATCTGGACACACACCAATAGTTACGGGAGTGAACTTCCACCTAGTCTAGTCTCTCAGGCAGTTACGGGAGTGAACTACCACCTAGTTGAGTTAACTAGTCAACTAGTCTTCAGTTAACTGATTGAACAGAGAGTAGTGATGAGTTAACTCAGGGAATATAGGCTAATGCACCACTCTAGTGATGGTACCAAGGCAAGGTCGAATTAGCATGGTGATGATCCCAATGTTGCATGGTGAAAAAACCAATGCAACATCTAAACTCAACTCAACTAGTCAAATTGAAGTGTCAACTGAAAGAGAATATTCTTCGGGTGGAATATTCTCCCCTAAATTATAGGAGACTCAATAATGACTAATTATAACTAATAAAAAAGGAAAAACCTTAGGAAAAATAAATCCTAGGTGTGTGTGAAGTAACTCCAACACCCCCCCTGAACATCACTGTGGTGAAAATAAAGATTGGGTCCTGGCAACGAGGCCATGTTAGGTACCCAAGTACAAAAGGTACATTGAAAATAAAGTGATGAAAGAGGGAAAACCTCATGGGAAAAATCCCCCCTCAAGGTACAATGTATGTAAAAAGAAGAACTACAATTGCTAGGAAATTGTGTCCTTCACTCCAAGACGACTTTACAGATAATGGAACTTTTGCTTAGTGAAGGTCTTGGTGAATATGCCTGTTGTCTGTTCTGCTGAAGGATAGAACTGTAAGTCGATGATACCCTTGTTTACTAAGTCCCGAATGTAGTGCATGTGGATCTCGATGTGCTTCTTCCACTTCCTTTGAACTGGATCTCTGCAGAACTTCAGAGTGCTCTGGTTATCACACCAAATGACGATCGACCAATGAAACTAAATTCCCAACTCAGTGAGAAAATGTTGTAGCCACATATCCTGAATGGTTATGTTAACTACTTCTCTGTACTCTGCCTCGGCTGAAGATAGAGCAATGGAAGCTTGCTTCTTTCTCGACCAACAGATAGGCTCGAAACCAATACTGAGTGAGTAACTAGATGTGGACTTGCGATCAATGCTATCGCCAACCTAGTCAGAATCAGTAAAACCAATGAGATCTAATGGAGAGTTTGCTGCATAATGAATCCCAAAGGTGATGGTGCCTTGTACATATCGAAGTATACGCTTTGCAACCTTCCAATGTAGCTCATGTGGTTGCTGCATGAACCTAGAAACTATGCCAACTACATAGGAGAGGTCTGGTTTGGAGCATGTAAGATACAACAAGCTCCCCACTATCCATCTGTACAGTGTGTTGTCAACTAGTGGAGTCTCCCCACCATCCTCAAGTTTGATTCCTGAAAGGAAAGGAGTCGGAGCAGACTTGCAGTCTGTCATGTGAAATATCTCAAGGAGATCTTGTGCATACTTGGCCTAAGATAGTTTGATGCCTGATGCATCCTGACTGATCTTGAGTCCAAGGAAGAAGTGTAGCGAACCCATGTCCGTCATCAAAAACCTGTCATGTAGAATCCTCTTGACAACAACAATTGTTGAAGTCGAGCACCTAGTGATCAACAAATCATCGACATACAAAACTAAAAGTAGAAGTGAATCAGTCATCCTGAGAATGTAGACATTTGGGTCTAATTTACAACATAAAAAGTTATGTGACAATAGGTAGGAATCCATCTTGGAATACCATGTACTTGCAGTTTACTTGAGGCCATAAATTGACTTCTTCAGTCGACAGACCAAAGATGAGTCTTGCATAAATCCCTGGGGTTGCTCCATGTAGATCTCCTTAGAGAGATCATTGTGAAGAAATGAATTCTTCATGTCCATATGATGGAATTCCCATCCCTTGGATTATGCAATGGCAAGGGAGAATCGAATGGAATCCATCTTCACTATGGAGCGAAGGTCTCATCATAGTCAATACCATGAACCTATTGAAAGCCTTTGGCAACAAGCCTAGCTTTGTATCTACTAATCTGTCCATCCACTCCACTCTTGGTCCTATAGACCCATCTGCATCTGAAAAGTTTCCTCCCAGAAGGAAGGGGAACCAGATCCCAAGTCTGGTTCTCGAGGAGGGATTTGTACTCCTCCTGCATGGAAAATTCCCAAAAGGGATTTCCAACAGATTCGCCATAAGACTGTGGATCAGAATATTGAACCAAGAAAATATTCCAAGAGGGAAATGGTTCAGTGGAAGTGAGTGAAACAGGAGGCTCCTCGAAATTATATTGAGTGCTCCTAGTATGGGCTAGATCACCAACGAGATCCCTTTCATCCTGAAGAGTAGTCTGTGCCCACTTGGGCATATTCTCTAGCTTTGCAACTGCATCTGGATGCTCTGACTCTACATGTGAATGTACTGACTATGAATCTGAATCAAAACTCTCATCTCAAGAAGAGTCAGCATGTGCATGCTCATCATCTCAAACAAGTGGAAGAGTGAAGGTGTCTGCATGCGGTTGTTGAGGTACATGCGAGACACTTTCCTCGAATTGGACACTATGCTCAATGATGATCTGGTCTAAGGAAAGATCAATAAGCCGATATCCCTTCACACCATCGAGGTATCCAACAAAAATGCACTCAATTCTTTGTGGATCAAGTTCCTTCCTCTTTTTAGAGGGAATTCGGGCCCATGCACCGGAACCAAAAATGCAAAAGTGGGTCACTTCTGGTTTGAGGTTGCTCCAAGCCTCGTAGGGGGTCTTATCCTTGAGAGATCTATGAGGAGATATATTTTGGATGTATGTTGCACAATTAAGTGCTTCATCCCAGAGTCTATGTGGTAGTGACTTTGCATGCAACATGCAAGATGCCATCTCCTTTAGAGATCGGTTTTTCCACTCAACAACTTCATTTTGTTGCAGAGTATAGGGAACTTTAAGCTGCAACTGAATCCTTGCCTCATGGAAAATATTATGGATCTCATGATTTACATACTCTCCTACGTTATCAGTTCGAAGGAATTTGATATTCTTTTCGGACTGTGTCTCAACCAGGGCTTTGAAATCTTTGAGGTGTTGAAAGACCTCGTATTTTTTCCTGAGAAGGTAGATTCATGTAAAACGTGAGAAATCGTCAAAAAAAATGAGAACAAACATTGATTTTCTGATCAATGGATGCAGAAGAGGACCCATGAGGTCACTGTAGATCATATCTAAAGGTGTGGAATCTCGCTGAGACTTTCCTTTGTCGAATTTCTCTTGAGGGTGTTTTCCGAGAACACATCCCTCACATACTCCCTTGGAGAAATGGATGTCTGGTAGACCATCAACTAATTTGTTATTGCTAAGATATTGCATGTATCTGAAATTCAAATGTCCAAACCTTTCGTGCCACATCCTACTACTTTCATCAGCATGAGTAAGCAGTAAAGCAGAATCAGGTTCAATGAATTCAGAAAAAGTATACAATCTAGACTGATGATTTACCTCACCGGTAGCAACCCTGGAGTTGGTTTGCATGTCGTATATGTCCATGTAATTTGGTGTGAATATAACTTTCTTTCCGGTGTCGAAATTCATCATCTGATACACGGAGAGAAGGATGGCAAAAAGCTTGGGAACATGCAACACATTCTCAAAGCTTTCGTTGGTGAGTTCAATCCTTCCTTTGTTGGTGACTTCGATAGAAGAGTTGTCCCCCATCAGAATAGGAGGAAATTTGTATGCATCCAATGAATAATAGCTTACTTTTGATGCAGCCATGTGATGTGATGCTCCTGAATCTATGATCCAAGCATCAGGAGAGGAGTTGATGACAATCAAGGCATGGCTAGAATTGTCTTTCCTGGAATTCATATCTTTTGGCTTCTTCTTCTTTGCACCCTTAGGGATGTGATATCCAAGGTTTTTTTTCTGAATTATTTGAGACATCATATCTATTTTTTTTTGCATGCATGCAAATTCCGAATGGAATCCTTTGTGACAGTACGTGCATTTCTCCCCTTTTCTTCCCTTTTCCCCTTTGGATCCAAAGGCATCGGTGAAGGGTTTTGTGTACCCTTCCTTCTTCGGATGTGCATGAGATTTCTATTCATATTTATCTTTAGATTTATGATATTTTTGGCTGCCATCATTCACAGTGAGTGCATGCTCCCTTGGGCCTTTGATTGTGCCCATGTTGATGAGCTTGGTTTGCTCTTATGTCAGGGATTCAATAAAGTCCTCAAGAGAAGGCATCTTCCAGGTGGCTCCAGAGGAGAATATGACAGTATGGAAAGTGGATATGAATACATATAATTCAGGATCAATCTTGGAGAGAATGGTGAGAACCATCTATTTCTCCTCCACAGATTTATCAACCCCACAAGCGTTGAGTTGCAACAACAAATCCTTGAATTTTGTAAAGAAATATTGAATATTGTCAAAGCCTTTTGGATCCAATGTGAGTAGCTCCACCTCCATCATGTGTCCCCTCATCTCATATTTTTTTCCAAAGATCCCTTCCAAGGTTTTCCAGGCTTCATTGGGAGTCTTACATGAAGATATGTGAAAAAGGAGATCGGGAGAAATAAGACTGCAAATTGTTCTGAGTGCCTCATCCATGCGATTTAAGTACTTGGATTTTTCTATGGATGATGTCGACTCTGTATCTGTATTTATGGTTAACATGTACAAACCTCTGTATCAGATATGTATGGATATTTTCTCCTTCCATGCAAAATAGTTGTAAGGTGTAAGAATGATTTTTTTCTGGAATTCCATCTTTCCGTTGTCTTCAATCTTTTGTACCTGCAAAAACTTTTGGTGTAGCTTTTGCTTAGCAATCTGTCAGCTCTGATACCATGTAAATGTTTTGAACTTGCATAGAATAGATCTATCTAAACAATAATACACACGTTTGAAGAGAGAATTGGAGAAAGAAGAAGAAGGAGAGAAAGAATGGAAGAATTCTCATTAACCGTTGTGAATAATGAGTAGTTTACACATGATATACTCTGTATAACTCAATGATTTTGACTAGATGATAACCAATGTGCCATAGTGGTGGTATAGAGTGATCTAGACACACACCATCATTTACAGGAGTGAACTACCACCTAGTCTAGTCTCTCAGGCAGTTACAGGAGTGAACTACCACCTAGTTGAGTTAACTAGTCAGTTAGTCTTCAGTTAACTGACTGAAAATAGAGTAGTGAGGAGTTAACTCAAGGAATAAAGGATAATGAACCACTTTGGTGATGATACCAAGGAAAGGTCTAGTTAGCATGGTGATGATCCCAATGTTGCATGGTGACAAAACCAATGCAACATCTAAACTCAACTCAACTAGTCAAACTGAAGTGTCAACTAAAAGAGAATATTCTCCAGGTGGAATATTATCCCCTAAATTATAGGAGACTGGCTAATGGCTAATTATAACTAATAAACAAGAAAAAAACTTAGGAAAAAAAATCCTAGGTGTCTGTGAAGTAACTCCAACAGTTGCATGGGGGACATGCAACATCCTCAATTTGGGAGGGGATGGACTATTGTGCAATTCATATTTAATGAAAGATTGTTTTAGTTGAGGAGAACATTTTTTTTTAGAAAATGCTTTCAGTTTGGGGGAGTAAGGACGGTTGTGTATTCCATACTTAAAACTACAATGTTTTCTTGTCCTTTCCATTTGATAGAAAACTATACAGTTTGGGGGGTGAAGGGAACTTTGTTACCTAGAGAAGAATAGTCTACTCCACAAGAACGTACAATAGAAGAAGTTACTATAGAAGTCATTCCTACATAAAGATATGTTGTCATACAATAGGAATAAATGTTTTGGGGATGTAAACCAACAATTATCATTTTTTTGATGTGTAAACAACAACAAGGAAGTCTGATAGCAATAATTTTTCAACATTAATGACATAAGAAATCCCTATTGTTGTTACACAAGAACCGGTAATAGGAAGCCCTGTTGCTGCTACACAAGAACCAATAGCAAGAAATAAAACATTACCATGTTGCTAGATTTAAACTATCATGATTTTCTACTGCTACTCCTGTTTTAAAACTACCACTCCTACTCTAGTTTTTATGTTATGTGAAGAGAAGTATTTTTTTATATCTCAATATCCATGCATCATATGGTCATGATTTTTGGTGAGGATAAGAAATAAAATAAGACAAATATGGTTTTAAAATTTCACAGAAAATTAATTTGCAGTTTGAGAGAAAATGGACAAAAATATTTGTCGCAACTCTTGTAGGTTTGTTGCAACTCTTGCATGTTAGCTTCAACTCCATTAGGCTTGCAGTAGATTCACCATAATTAATTGAGGATGCTTATTTTTAAGTTTGAAGGATGGTTCATGACAACTTGTAGCAAATGGGAAAATG
This sequence comes from Picea engelmannii, assembly GCA_009831015.1. Taxonomy (NCBI): domain Eukaryota; kingdom Viridiplantae; phylum Streptophyta; class Pinopsida; order Pinales; family Pinaceae; genus Picea; species Picea engelmannii. The sequence continues at coordinate 2,131,115 of ML776901.1, read as the reverse complement.
TTAACAACAGAGAAGGATATGCATTGAAAAAAGAGAAGCATGTGCACAACTTAATTGATACAAAGGTATAGGGTTGCATGAGGGAATGCAACATATTCAATTTGGGGGAGATGATGGGCCATATAAATGCCATCTTTTTACATACTCGTTTCCCTATTTTTAATCCATTTTCTCTTTCCTATGACCTTGTATTAGTTCGCTCTAATGTTTGTGTGAAGGATTCATACCCTAAGTGTTTTCCATTGCATTTCCTTAGCATTTCATGTGAATTATGGATAAATATTAGAGAAATAACATATTTTTCATTTATATTTGAAAAATGGTTTTGTTTGTTGATCTTTTGTATAACCAATTGTCATTATTGTTACTCCAGGAATATTGCAATGCTGCTACTCCATGGATAGTAGTATGGCTCCACAAAAGTCAATATTCAAACACCACCGACCATGGAAAATATATTCAAATATAAGTTATATGGTTTAATTATGGATAATGGATTTTTCATGTGCATAAATACATTATTCTAAAATTTCATATTTTCTAATTTAATTTGGATAGCTACAATTTATTTGTCGGCTATCTCAAAATTTTGATTTTAATAGATTGAATATTAAGGAGGTGGTTTGTTGATGGATATGAATGCAAATTTGATTTTCCACACAATATTTGAATTTTTACTTTGAAGATATCATGGATCAAGGAAGTCAAATAATATTAAAAGTCATTTGGGATGTGTTTTGACCAAGTTGTTATATCTCTCATCTCATAATTCAAATTTGGTATTTAAAGGCATCCTAAATACAATGGGAGTTAACAAGAATCTTGGAATTCTTAGACAAATTATTAGCAAGGATCTTGGAATTATGTATTTATTTGATAATTGTTAGCAAACCACGTGAGAAATTTGTGGATCTCATTTATCATTTGTTAATTCTTAGAAAAACACATGAGAAACTTGAGGATCTCATTCATTATTTCTTATTTTATTTTTAAACAAAACTTATGTATAAAAGGAGTTCCTCTTTCATTCTACGGGAAGACTCTTAGAACACAAATCCAATTTATGATGGAATAAATTATATTTCTTAAATTATCATTTTAATTTAGGTTATAGTATGTATTTAGATTGATTGACTTATATTAGATTAGTTTATTTAATTTATTTATGTTGTAGATTAGTAATAGATTCATTCATTATTCAATAGATTATTTCTGCAATCAATTCTTTGCGATGTGATTTAATTTATTTCTGTAGTTAATTATTATTGAGGGATTGGATTTATTTAATCATTAATTTATCTATGTAGTTGATTATTAATGTAGGATTGAATTTATTTATTTATTTCTAATTTCTAGTTGAGATAATTGTATTTTAGATTGGGTTTTCATTCCTTTATTTTTTTGAATAAATTTGCTTAACGCAATGAGTACATTTGTTGTTTTGAGTAATAACATTGATCATCTTGGCAAGGATTAGACTCTGATTTCCAGAACTTTGTTAATTTATTTTCAAGCAAATAGTCAAGAGATTTCATTTCAACATGTGTGATTTCCTTTCAGTAAGCGTGATTTCCTTTCTAAGAATTAGTTATATTTCCTTTTCTGCAATTAGTTAGTCATTTAACTAGAGGTAACATCGGATTTCTTCATGTCCAGTTGAATTAGTTAGATTAGTTTAATTTCATGCAATTTCAATTACATTTAACTGAAGGTAAAAACATATCACTTCATGTCATGTTGAATTAGTTTACTTTCCTGCAATTTCAATTACATTCCATTGGGGGTAACAATAGATTTCTTCATGCCTATTTGAATTAGTTTACTTTAGTTAAACAAATTCCTTTTCAGCACGTGTGGATTTTATTTCTTTCAAGTAGCTTTAGTCACTTTAATTTCTACAAAAGTGATTTACTTTCCAAAGTTTGTAGAACCTTTCCAATTGTGAATTGTTTATACTCTGCTTCCAAACATAACTATTGAAATTGCAACTACATAACAAACCAGTGGAAGCATATAGTGCAGCCTGCATATGCAGTGCATGGTAACTTTCAAGTTCCATATTAACCCCGAATTGATAATTAAATGCACATTATTTCTAACTGAATAAATTCTGAGAAATTAGAAACATAATTAAAAGCCTCTTCTCTACGCAAAGTCTTGATTGTAGAACAGGATAGATTGGAAAGAGATTTTACGAAAGGTGTTTTTTTTCACTCTCTTCAATGAAAATTGGGAAGGCCCAGAATATTGATGGTCTTCCTTGTGAGTTTTACAAGGAGACATGGGACACAGTGGGGGATGAATTTTGTAATCTTCCAGATGATGTTTTTTCATAGGGTATCTTTCAAAATTACTTAATCAATAAATTATCAAGCTTATTCCAAAGAATACAACTAGATTCTATTGGTGAGTGGTGGTCAATAATTTTATTAAGTGTTTCTTATAAAATTATGGCCAAGGATTTAGCCAGGAGAGTTCAATATGTGGCCCAGAAAATTGTCTGTCGAGAGAAAACACGACTTTTATAGGGACAATTTATTTTGGACATAGTCTTGTCAGCTTAGGAGGCCATGGTGTGGGCTAGGGAGCCTATTAAGAAATCACTCTTCCTAAAAATGGATTTCAACAAAGCATACAATTGTATTGATTAGAAATTTATCACCAATATGTTAATTTTCCTTGATTTTTCCAATATTTTGTTGGTATGATTAACACGTTGTTTACCTATGACTCTACTTTTGTTTTAGTGAATAGTTTGTTGTTCCCCCACATCCATATTCATAGGTCTATTAGGAAAGGGTGCCCTTTGTCCCCTTATCTCTATGTTTTGATAAATTATGCTCTTTGATATTTATTGGAGACAACTCATCTCTAGGGTCAGCTCAGAGGTATTTCTCTCCCCATGCGGGAGGAGATGATTAAAAATAATTTTTTAGATGACTCTACTTTGTTAGTATATACTGATTAAGAGTCCATCTCAATCACTAGGGATTATCTTGTAGTGTTTTGTGAGGATTTAGGGGAAATTTTTAGTTATCAAAAGATAGACTACTGGTTAGTTGGTCTTAAGGATCATCCTGTGTGGTTACCATCTACTTGGAGGTTTGTCCAGCCAAGGGTTATTGTGTAGTATCTTGATATAACATTTGGGGTAGGCCAAAACAAGACCCAATTCTGAGCTCAAACAAAGGACCGGTACCAAGAAAATGAGGATTCTATATTACATAAATTCCTTTGATAACATATTGGGAAATTGAAACACGTGCAAAAAGGGTTCTTCAATAGGTTCTTTAGGTCAAATGCAATTGGTGTTTCTTGTTCAAGGTTGGGACTAATTTTGGGAATATAGCATGTATTTCTTGCCAATCCATGTTGTATCATAAGTTACCTTTTTGGAAGTGCAAGGATATTTCCTTTGCTACTAATTTTACGGTGGTGAGAAATATTGTTTAGGCCTCCCACATTTACTATGTGTCTTGCTGGCTTCCAAGCAAGGTGTAGTTTCATTGATTGGAAAATATTTTGCACTCGCACTTATGGGGCAAGTAATATGGGGCTCTTGTTCTTACCATGGTACCTTCAATAGTTTGTATCATTCCCAAGAATGAGGGGGGCCTTGGACTGATTGATGTGATGACCCAAGGAATCATTTTGGTTGTTAAATTAGTATTTAGGTGTTTGGAGGGCTCATCTCCTTGGTAGGGTTTGATGTAGAATAGATTGATTTCAACCCAACATGTTGGTAGAGTAAATGGTCAATTCAATTTATGTGATATCATATCTTCTTGTTATGATCCAATGCCTCAAAAATAACAAAAAAATCATGAATACAATCCACTTCTAGGGGGAAACCCACTTTTACAATATATCCAATTTAGAATACAATATGAGATATGATATGATGATCCTAAGACTAGGTATCCTTGGTGTGTGTGTGTGTGTGTGTGTATAGAATACAAAGGATACAATTATAATGAAAGGGTGAAATGAATTGTTCTATCATACATACAAATATAACACTAGAGATGTAATAATTCAATATCTAGGAATTAATAATGGGTTTTGTGCATAATATGTGTCTTTGTCTAGGGATTAACATGACCCTCCCCTTAAAACAATCATTTTCCTCGACACTTGACTTATCACATATGTTTCTGCAAGAAGAACTCATCTTCCCATGTCACCTCTTCCACTGATAGGTTCTTCCATTTGACTAGGTACTCTGTAATTGCTCGATTTCTCAACTTCTTAATCCTTGTTTCAAGGATTGCTTATGGTTCTAGTATGATTTTACATTCTTCATTAATATCTGGTTAAATATTTTGGACTGGGATCTTGTTGTCAATTACCTTCTTTAAGCAAGAAACATGGAATATTGGATGTACACATGAAGATGGAGGAAACTCCAATTTGTAATCCATACTTCCAATCCTTTGCAAAACCTTATAGGTGCCATAATATTTAGGTGATAACTTGTTGCCTTTATTTTGTTTCTTGAGGGAGATATTTTTATATGGTTGTATCCTCATAAATACCCAATCTGCCACTTCAAATTCCATTTCACTGTAATGTTGATCTTCTTGTTGTTTCATCCTATTTTGTGGAATAACCAAATTTTCCTTCAACAGTTTGAGAAACTCTTGTTGGTTTCGTATGTGGTCCTCCACTACTTGTAGTCACTTTCAAGTTTGATGTGATGGATAGAGGATGATATCCATAAAGTACCAGAAATGGGGACATTTTTTATGAAGTATAGAAGGATGTGTTGTACCACCATTCCACCAAGGGAAATTTCTTGACCAATTGTGTTTGTTTATTAGATGCAAAGCAATGAAGATATCCTTCTATGAATGTATTCACAATATTGGTTTTCCCATTGGATTGAGGATAGTAATATGAGATGTGAGCCAATTGAGTACCCAAATAAGAAAATAATTTGGTCAAAAAATTTCCATTGAAAATTAGAACGTTGTTGCTTACAATAATCTTAGGGAATCCTTGTATATTTTGAATTGTTTCCATGAATCTTGCGGCTATTGTAATTTATTTAAAAGGATGTGAAAGAGAGAAAAAATGGGCATACTTTGTTATTCAATACACTACTACCATGATGAAATTATTTCCTTCAGATTTGGGCAAACCTATAATAAAATCCCTTGAAACTTCTTCCCAACATTGACTTGGTATAACTAATGGTTGTAGGAGACTTGACATCTTGATTGTCTCTCCCTTATTCTATTTTCATACCACACATTCAAAAACAAACTTTTGAACATCAATTTTAAGACCTTCCTAGAAAAAATTCTTCTTGATCGTGTGGTACATTTTCAAGAATCATGAATTTCCTCTTATAGGAGAAGTGTGAAATTCTAGAAGGACCTTCTATTTTAGTTGGGAATTATTACATAAGTATAGGTGATCATGATACCATAGAAAATAATTATTCCATACAAAATTATCTAATGACGAGGTTCCTCTTGTAGTTATTAAATGATATTGCATACCTCTTGATCATTCTTCCATTCTATCCTTACGTCTTCCACCCAATTAGATTGTGAAATAGAAATAGCACATAGTAAACCTTATGTTTCTTCTTCTTTCCTTGACAGGGCATTTTCCGCAACATTATTTTTCCTTTTTGTAGATAATTTCAAATTTATAACCTAACATCTTTGTAACCCATTTTTTTTGTTTTTCTGAAGATAATCATTGGTCCAAGAAGTATTCAAACTATCATGATATGTTTTTACTTTGAAGTGTCTTCCTATTAGGTAAAGGAGCCATTTTTAACTTCCATGTAGTATGGCCAAAATTTATTTTCATAAATGGGTTGACTATGTTTTTTCCTTTAAGTTGGTTTCTTTAAAAGGAAAGGGGACTTATTTCTTGCATTAAAACTGCACCAATTCCATGGCATGAAGCATCACACTCCACAATAACATTTTTTGTGAAGTTAGGTGTGGCTAGGACGATAATTGTACACATAATCTCCTTAAGTTTTTCAAAACCTTTGGTTTCTTCTAGAGTCCAAGTAAATTATTCCTTATTTAATAATGCTATTAGAGGTGTTTCTATTTGACCATAGTTCTTGAAAAACTTGTAGTAATAACATGTCAATCCTAAGAATCCTCTAAGTTTATTCAAGGTTTTGGGAATTTTCCATTCCCTCATAGATTTAACTTTTTTAGGGTCCACTTTTACACATTCATGAGATACAATATGACCCAAATATTCCACTTATTTAACCCCAAAGTCACACTTGGAAGTATTTGCATAAAGTTGTTTCTCTTCCAATAGTTGTAATACTATGTCAACATGTTGTACATGCTCTTCCCAATATTTTTTGTAGATTAGTATTTCATAAAAAAATACCAACACAAATTTACTAAGGAAGGGATTGAAAATATAATTCATCAAGATTCGAAATGTTGAAGGTGAATTGATAAGTCCAAATGGCATAACCAAAAACTCATAATGACCATCATGTGTTCTAAAATTTATTTTGGGAATTTATTCTTGCCTCATTCTAATTTGATGATATACCAAATGAAGATCCAACTTAGTAAATAAAATTTCTATGTGCAATTCATATAATAATTCACCAATGATAGGAATAGGAAACCTATCTTTGATGGTCATTTTGTTGAGTTGTTTATAATTTGGACACATATGCCATGAACCATCATTTTTTAAAACCATCACTACTGGTGAAGAGAAAGAACTTTGTCTAACTTGAATGACGTCAAACTCTAAAATTTCTTGGATCATATGGATATCTATAAGGCCTAATGTTAGGTGATACCCTTCCTGGTTGCAAATGAATAGCATGTTCATGATCTCAAGTAGGTGGAAGGCCCTTAGGAATTTCTCCAAATACCTTGGAATGATTGTCAATAAATATTTGGAGATCTAATGGAGTATATGATATAGATGTTTGAACATCTAGTGATTTAAGAAGTCTTTAGTCACCAATTTAATCATTAATCCTTCATTGATAACAAATATTTTCTCAGTTAATAGGATCTTTAAATTGACAGTGCATCTTGCATTGTTATGTAGATAGATTCACTTTAACTAGAATCCTTACTTATGAAATTAACTTGCATAACCTATTCACATAAGTAAATTGTGAAAAGTAAAGAGGATATCAAAGAGAAAAAAATTACAAAAATACACCAAAACTTGATAACGGAGTTCACCAGACACCTTGGCTACGTCTCTGGGCCTGCTTCTCATGTAGTGGCATTTTCATTAAATCAATAAAATTGGAAAAATCACATTAACATATCCAACTTATGGAAATGACTCTCAATTCTGCTACTCAGATCCAGTTCTAGTATGCACCATTGTGTCCGCCTCAAAATTCTGATAAAAAATGACTATACATACAACTATGTTTTGTTCTGTACATCCCTCCTTACCAACAAGCCTTTTGGGCATTAAAATTGTCTCTCCTCAATAGGAAAATCCCCTTTGGTTATATACCAAAGGGTCAATACTTCAAGTCTTCCGTCATCCACATTTAATGGGATTTGGTCTGATTTAATTTGGGGAATAAAACATACCAAATATCAACTTTAATACACATATGGTCTTACCAAACCAATTAATTTTTTAACCATAACAATATATATCAACAACCATATATGGTTTTTCCCCAATAATATATGGCCTATGCAATGGAAACCATAAATAATAATCATAAAACCATAAATAATAATCATATCGTGTTTTTAAAATCCCACGTATAATATATGGCCAACTAATTTTTGGTGAACCATATATATATGGTTAAAATCCGTAACCATGTCGCATAATCCATCCATATGATATGATTCCACTTTTAATGGCTTTGACCATTTTTTAAAATGAGTATGAAATATATTTTTTAGAAATCGTATAATATATTGGCTTATAACCATATATCATATAACAAATCGACATATTTTAAAATAACCAAATCCAATTTTAATGGATTTTGGATCCTCTTTTAATGGAGATTGGATCCACTTTTAATGGAATATGTTTTTTTAATAAATATTTGTTAAATGTTTAAAAATAATTTCAATTCATTTTTTAAATAAATAAACCATAACCAATGAAATATACTATGACCACTTGTGTGCCATGTGGTGCCATGTGTCACTTGCTCACTGGTCCACCTATCTGCCATGTTAGCATTGCCACATCATCATGTTAACCTACCATGTCAGCATGCCACATCAACATTGCCATGTCATCACTACCACGTCAGCATGACACATCATCACTGCCACATGTCTTTGTCACTTTGTCATTTTTCCCTGTTGGACTAGAAATTTGACCGGCCATAACTTTTGCATACGGAGGTCATTTTAGCTCACATTCACGTCATTAGAAAGCTAGTGTCGAGCTCTTCGAAATGGTGTTGGTCTTGAGGTTATCTGAATAATTTAAAATTTCACAGTATGAACCTTCACTGATAAAACGTTATAGCAAAAATACCAAAATGTCTTAGTTAAGACTAATTGCAGGATTAGTAAACAACCCCAAATTCCATGATATATATCTCACAAATTATAATGATTCAAAATATTAAAAAAATTCCACATACTCTTTCCTATGTCTTCTCAAGATTATAAAAATTTTAGAGTCTGAAACGTCACATAAAAAAAGTTACAGTGAAAAGGCCAAGATGGCTCTTTTAAAACTGATTTAAGGATTAGTCACAAGCATTTCCTTTCATGGACTATTTCTAAAAAATTATAGAAAACCAAAACATGAAATTTTTACCACATATAATATGAAATTTATCATGAGTCTCTACAAAATTTCACTATCTGAAAATGCCCATAAAAGTAGTTATAGAGAAAATTCCAAGATGATTCGTTTAAAATTGAATTTAGTATGATCCACATACCCTGTATTCCATAGGATATATCTCTGAATTATAAGGAAATAGACCTTGAAAGTTTTATCACGTGTACCCTGATATTTCACCTCAATTTCTACAAAATTTCACGGTCCGAAACATCACAGAAAAAAAAAATGTTATAGCAAAAATTTCAAGGTGTCTCAGTTGGAGGAGCGAAACCCTAGGATCGTAAGCTATGATACCAAATGTTATGATACAATGCCTCAAAAATGATCAAAATTCAATGAATATAGTCCAATTCAATGGCGAAACCTTCTTTTACAATATATCCAATTCATAATACAACATGAGATGAGAGATGATGATCCTATGACTAGGTCTCCTTAGTTAGGTCTCCTTGGTATGTATATAGGAGACACATGGCTTATAATGAAAGGATGCAATGAAGGGTTATATCCTACATACAAATATAACACTAGAAATATAATAATTCAATATCTAGGGATTACTATGAGGTTTTATGCAAAACATGGGGCTTTGTCTAGGACTTAACACCAATCCTCATAATTTCCATATTTGAGGGTCCTTCATCTTCAAGAGTATTTGGACATCTTGGAGGAGGGTAGCAAGATTGGTTCATTGGAAGTGGTTTGTAAGTAGATCAAGTTGTTATTTGGATAGGAGGCCAATTTGAAGTTGGAGGCAAGAGGGTACTTGCATATTTATGTTAGCCTCATAATGCTAAAGTTCTATAGTTTTAGTATTTTCCTAGTTTAAACATTGTTAGAAATTAGTTTAGTCCTAGCTAGTTGGTTAAGATAATGACACCTATCTTCTATGTAAAGGACACCTATCATACTCATGTGATTGATTTTTCTCCTAGAATATAGTTTAGATTTTAGCTATATAAACTATCTCTTTCTTCAAGTGAGGTTAAGGGATTTTTTAAGTCCTCGCTTCTCTTTGTAATCTTTATTTTCATATTAATAAAATTACATGTCTGAGGATACTTGGTGAAATTTATCACGGTATCAGAGACATGTTGAAAGGTACATGATGAGGACAAATCCATGGAAATGTCAAGGCCATGGTTATGGAAAAGCTAAGGTGATAATCAAGAGGATTCTAAAGCTCAATCCAGAATATCTTCATCCATCAAACAAAAGAACATTGTCAAATAAAGGAACATCATCCTTGAGGTATTCTTCATTTTAAAATTATGAAAATATTGATTTGAAAGATAATTAATTTTAGATTTGTTTTAAATTATTTGAGTTCTAGCTCTATTTGTGAAAATCCAGATCTAAAAATAAAAGGCTTATTGCAAAAATTTCCCAAATTTATATAAATATGGTAATTTCTTTGATATATACAAAAAAAGGCATTTTTTTTTTGCATAAAAACATATAGTTGATTGGATCTTTGTTCAAATATATTTTTTTGCATAAAAATATAGCCCCCTTCATTCATCCATTCAAGATTTGAAATAAATCGTTGATTTGCTACTGGTATTTCAATTCCCTAGCTTAACAACTCTCCTCCACGGATTTTCTGGAGAGGCATCATTTTTTTTTCCGATATCTCGCATAGCTATGTGTGAGAACCGGCTAAAATGTCTTCTCTATATTTTACCAGATTAGCCATTATAGTATATAATAGAATTGGCGAGGAGGGGAAGTCTTGCTCCTGCCCTCGTCTTCTGCCATCGCTGCTCGTTGGATCTAATGATCGGCTTTATGGTTCTCATGCACAAAGTTCAGAACTAATTTTTGGTAAAAACTCATATCATCCTCTCATTCAATAACAACAATCTATCACCACATGATTTTCCTGTCATGATTATACTCATGGTAAAATATTATAAAAATTATTTGAAAGAGTTTAGTTAATGGTAAAAGAAAAATTATTTAAAAGAGTTTAGTTAATGGTAAAATATCTTTTGTAAATTGACAATTTCTTCCAACAAATGGAAATATCATTATACTCATCTGATTGAGAAGATATAAAACTTTTATGCACTTCATGTACAAAAGAGGAGATATAAGGATTAGTGCATCTTTTAAAGATTGGAGTCTTCTCTAGTTTAAGGGGGGTCTTAATATTTATTACATATTATAATTGAAGCATAGAACATTGTGTTCACTTCAAAAGGGGGCACATTTACTTTTTATTGTGATAATTGCATTAAATTTTGAAAGTTTGTCAGAAGCAAAATTGTATCTTAAAATTAAAATGTTGATAAGAGTGAATTGAAATACTCTATCAACAAATTTTTCATGAGACTCTGAAAGAGTCAAGGACAAGGCCCTTATAGTTTTCTTTTGCAGTGTGTGAAAAGTCTATTGTTCTTGAGACTCTTCATTTTTTTATTTTGTGCAACTGATCACGCAAGTTATCATGTCTAAATTGGTAAATTTATTCATTGGTTATGATAAATTGGATGGACCCAAGAACCATAATTATTGGAGTCGTCACATGAAAAATACCCTAATTTATAATGACTTATGGAAAGATGTATGTAATGGTGATAGGCCTCCCACAAAGCCTATTGATGCTATAGAATTGACAAGATGGGAATTAAAAAATGAAAAGGCACTCGCACTTTTAAAATATTTTGTCACGGATGAAATGTTTGTCCACATAGAAAATGAAACATATGCTTGGAATGGATGGAAAACATTCAGAAACATGTTTGATACTCAACCTGAATCAAAATAGGTTGATCTCCACACAAATCTCCTTAAATAAATTTTAGTTGATGGGGGAGATGTTATGGATTACATATCTCATTTAAAAATATGTGACTTGAAATAGTCAAATGTGGGTTTTCTGATGTGGAATAAAATTTTATGACTTCCATATTGATAAATGGTTTTCCACCCTATTATAAAAAAATTACAACTCATAGGAAAACTAGACAAACAAAACATTTTCCTCTCTAAGTGATCTATTGGTACAACATGATAAAACATTTGGTAAAAAGAAGACCTCTGGGGAAGATCTTCTCTTTACCGACTCAAATAGAGGTTAAATATCTAGAGGAAGAGGCACCTATAATGAAATTATTAGAGGAAGAGGAACCTATAATGAAAGTACAAGAGGAAGGGGAAGAGGAACATACAATGACAATTCTAGAGGAAGAGGAAGATTCAATAATCCAAAACATAGTCGAGGTCATAGTAGAAGCCAAGGAAGAGGGAATAAAAATAAAAATCAACAATATTTTAGGAGATATCAAGATTCTCCTAGCAACCGAATGGTAAAAAGTGCAAATATGAATTAAGTAAAGTGCAAAAGATGTCTTCGTATTGGCCATGTGGCAGAATATTATAGAACAAGGAATGAAAATTTCCCCAACAAAAACAAGATTTTAACTCCAAATCACATTCTAAGTCAAATAATTCCACTTCAGCTCAATATGCAGATAACAAAGATGATGATTATGAATATGTGTTGACAGCCAATCAGAATTTTTATTTTTCATACTCAATCACCATCAATAAACAAATGAGAAATGATTTTGAAGATGATTGGATACTTGATACATGAGCTACACAACATATGTGCTACAAAAAAAAATATTTTTGGGCATATAAGTACATGAAACTCAGTCCAATGTATTTGGTAGATGACACATACCATACTCCTCAAGGAAAAGGATTATTCCACTTCTTTCTTCCTGGAATTAGAAAAGAATTACTTTCTAATGTTTGGTATGTTCCATCTTTTAAAATGAATTCATTGTCCTTGGTCCTCATTAGACAAGGAGGTCATCAAATCATTATGGAATATGGTTTGATCAAAATCAACTCATTAAATAATAACATCAAGACAATGATGAATGGTTATGAAGATAGAAAAATTTTGAGGATACAAGGCATAGGCATTCCTCGCAACCAAGACCTTGTAGCATCAGTGGACTTATACTCTAACTCATTAAGACTACGACATTACATATTTGGCCATTTGAACTTTGAAATCCTAAGTAAACTTAAATCATAGGAGATGGTTAAATGGTTTCCTACCTTCGAAAAGGAAACTCCCAAGTGTGAAGCATGTATAATTAGAAAACAAAAGAAATATCCCTTTTACCCAAGTATCTGGAGAGAAAACAGATGTTTGCAATTAATCCATATCAACATTTGTGGTCTTATGGAATCTTCTTTTGGTGGATGCAAGTAATTCATTCTTTTCATTGATGATTGTACACAAATGATTTGGGTATAATTTTTGAAGAACAAATCATAATCCTTTGAAAAATTCATACAATTTCAATGCTTAGTTGAAAATGCCACCAAAGAGAAGATTGCCACACTTAGAATAGATAATGGCGGAGAATTAACTTCAAATCAATTCAATGATTATTATAGGAGAAATGGAATTAAAAAGAAGTTGGAAAAATCTTATACTCCACATAAAAATGGAGTCACATAAAGAATGAACAAAACTTTAATGGGAATGGAAAGATCTATGCTTCATTTCAAGGTGTTAAGCACAAAATATTGTTGCTATGAGGAAATCCCCCTAAACTGGGTCTAAGGAATAAGCAGAGCGATGAATCCCTTAAAATACTAGTCTACCTTTAATCTACCCCAAAACCATCTAGAATAAGTGATAAGAGAAAGAGGGAAGAGAGGGTTAATGAGTGCACCTTCAATCCTTATGGTTGACGTACATGTATTTCGCTTGTTGCTACCTCCTAGATCACAGATCTCCTCCAAAAGTTGACCTGTAAGGGGTTAAGAATACAATGCAAAAGAATATACAATATCTAATGATCAATTTAAAAGAATAAATATAGATATAAATGCTCAAATTAAGAAGAACATGTAAACATAGGGTTTTGTGACAAAGATAATCTCTTTTATTCAAATTCAAGATAAAAAGGTTACAACCTTTTCTTGTGACCGCTCTATGAACCAAGTTCAGGATCCTCTATCATGGCTCCAAGTGAATCAATCCCACATTAGATTCTCACAACCAACATATCATTAAGAGAAGGAGGAAGGGTTGCATAGGGAGAATGGCTAGAGGGGAAAGTTGAGGCTAAAACTCAGAGCAAGATGCAAATCTTGGGAAATCAAAGGGAAGGGATTTTGGCAAAGTTTTCTTATTCTCTTGTTCATGTGTATAAATGACTCCCCAAGACCTCTTTTTATATGATAAAAATATGGTTATTTGGTTTGGGGATGGGCTACAAGGGGTAAAATGGTTAGGAAACCCTCCATAGCCCGTAAACTCCACCAAATTTCGTGCAATTTTATAATTTTTGCAACTTTTGGAGGTAAACATGGGAACTAGAATGAAACAAGTGTATGTATGTGGACTGACTAGCATGAAACATGCATGTGTACGCAGTCTATTAGTGTAGAAGGACGCAGACACTATCCAAAAAATGGTTATTTAGAAGGAAGCCTCAACGATATTTTTGGCAAAGTATACAAATGGATGGGGCAATGTCTTGGATGGATAGATGTGACATTTTTGGACTATAATAGATGCCCCCTAATGTGTGAGGCCAGAAGAGAAACAGATGGCCAAAATACATTACAATATCTTTTCACAGTGGGAAGGCACGGAGTTGAGTGAGCCTGAGATGAGTGTTTGTGAGCGTGTCATCTGAAAAATAATGATAATCTCTCTGAAGCAGGCAAACCCATGCTAGAGATAAACTAAGCATGGTTTTCAATCAAGTGCATTGTAGATCCATGCCATATGACTATGAGACAAGTATGAATGTCTATATAAAGTGTAGCTATGAACAATAAAGAGCATATCCACATATCAAAATCATCCGAAGATATACAAGTCAATATGATATGCATCCTCAGGAAGCATCAATGTATGTGGTTGGAGATGATAAATTTATAGCTCAAGAAACAACTTCAATATCTTCAAAACTCGGGTAGGAGTACAATATGAGTGTAAGAATCACTACTCCTAGGTCTTCAACATGTCGTCGGGGAAAGACAGGAGGACCTCGATCATTAGGCACATAGCTTCATTGATTTTTAATCTGAACTTGATTGGACTCTTGGGATGGATGACTCATGAAAGTCAAGATATCAACTACCGAATGGCTGACTCAGGTTGGATAAAACTTCCCTTGGACAAAATCTTGACAAAATGATGAGATTCAGGAAACATGTATTTGACATAAATTTGTGACATAGGAGGCACCAAAAATTCTCCATATTTTTGGAAGAGTAACCAAATGGAGGAGGACACAGATCTATGTAAGAGAATAACTTCTTAAGGTGATGCTAGATCCCAATGTTTGGAGACCAAACAAAAGGATGTTCTTTGTCTAAGGGTGATTATCTTGTTGTCGATAAAAGGGAATGTATATATCATCCCCTATTTTTAGAATATTTGATTTTTTTTCTTTTTCAAATTTTTAACAAGCTTGAAAAAGAATAAAAGAATGTTACATTACAAAGGAGGAACAAGTGTTGTGGGCAAGCAAACTAGTTCCAAGTGCATGGAACATATTGATGCTCAGTGCAAGGAGACCTATGTAGGATAAGGACACTCAAGAAAACTCCTCCATGGGTCAAGGTGTTAGATCACAAAGGAAAAATGTTCTACAAGGATTGCATTTAAGGAATACTTTGAAGGTTCAGTTAATAGCAACATGAAGTCGGCATTAGGCCAAAGATACAAGGATGAGACATACGATGTGATTAAGGATGAAACAACAAGACTCCTTCCATGTGAAGTTTTACGAGCCCAGAGAAGGTAAGATCAATGGTTTTTCACGTTTAGAGAGTCTGAAAAACACTAAAAGAAGACTCCAGAGTGTTCCTTTTTTCTAATTAGTTCAGTCAATTCGAAAAAGGGTTAAACTTATACCAAAAGGACATCTCTTAAAAACCATTTTAACTAGTGTGATTGAGACAAGATCACTCAACTTATTTTCAATTTTAAGGAGTCTGAAAAGAGATTAACTATGGACTCACAACATTTTTCTAAATTTAGTCCCCCTTAACCTGAAAAAGTATAAAATATAACTTAGGAGAACTCTCCCGGCGAGACATTTCTCTTGAGGCGTACCTTTTTCCTGGATAATCTATTGGCTGGAAAAAGGGTTAAACTTATGCCAAATAGATATTCCTTCTGGATAAATTAACGAGTGTGAAAGGAATAAGGTCACTCGATGATATTTTCATATTTAGGGAGTTTGAAAAGAGGTTAACTATGGACTCTGAGGGGGTTCTTTTTTTGTAGATAATCTCCAACACCCAAAAAAGAGATAAACCAAAACTAGGGAGAATGGTCCTTTTTTGAAAATTTAGTCCCTCGAGCCCAAAAAAGAGTTAAACTTATGCTTGAGAATACTCTCCTAGTGAACCAAAGCTCCTAGGGCATACCCTTATTTGTAAATTAACCACCCAAACTGAAAAAGGGATAAACTACCACCGGACAAATGTTCCTTCAAATTTTAGTTTGACGAGCATGAAGGACAACAAGATTGCTCGACAATATTTTCAATTTTAGAGAGTCTGAAAAGGGATTAAAGAAGACTTTAGGGGGGTTTCTTTTCTTAAGTAATCCAAATGAGACCGAAAATAATAAATAATCTCTTGTCGTGTGTTTCCTTCAAAGTTTAAGTGAGCTTGAGAGACAACGAACCATGCTCTTGGGGAGTCCCTCGGGTATGAGCCAGAAACGATAAAGAAGAATGGGGCTTCAACACACATTCATGGCGAGACTAAAAGGACTCCCAAGCCTATGGAAAAAACTCACAACATGGACGCCAAAATGCAATGAAGGATCTACCTAGGGAATCCATGTAGAGGAAGGCTCTACCACCTAATTACAACACTTCTAAAGAAGCATAAAAGGTTTCATGTCGCACTTCGGTGGGATCGATTCTATGGAAAAGAGGAAAAAGTCAACAACATGCAAGATGCAAGGTGATGAGAACCTAACCTATATGCAAGTGTTGAAAAACAACTTCACTATGGGATGATGTGAGTGTGACCCATCTCATAAAAACACCAAACCAAAAGAAAAAGTTCATAACATTGACCCAAATATCTCTCAAAAATAAACTCAAGTACCCAACAAGCCAAGAATAGGGAAAAAGAGAACCAAACTAGGGAAAAAAGAGCTGAAATTTCTATAAATAGGGGTAGACAACTCATTTTAACCATTGCAAATTGGAAAATAACCAAAAATCCAAAAAACCATCTTCTTTAAAAAATGAATCTGGGGAGCTACGGTGGAAGAAATATCTTCAAACCTAAACCAAGTAAGTACAAATGACCTCTCTCATCCTTTACATTCATCATTTATTGTTTATTTAATTATTTAGAGGGTGTTCACCCTAGTAAAAAGGTTGGGTCTACGTGTATCCGAGATTTCCATGCTCAACAAGTATATATACATAGGAAAAGTAACACTTATCCCTCGTACATACGTGATTGTCTTAAGGAAAAACCTCGTATATCTCTTTAAGCTTTCAAAAAAAATGAAACAAGAGACTAACCTCAAAATTTTGTGCAACAAGATGTATGTTCACTGGCGAGAGAGAGAACATGATGAGTTAGATGTCTTGGTAGAGAAGGATCCAAGGGCCATTGTCATGCTCAAGAAGTTTGGTATGTGGAAGTTCTTTCATTGTTTATTCATGAGGGAACAATCCAAGTTACTCAACCATTTTATAGAGTATTGGAACCCAGACACAAAGGCCTTCATGCCAGAGGGCCAATCATTGACTCTGATGACTGAGGATATATACTTTTTGACTAGCCTCTCCAGGAGGGGGGAACTAGTTAACTTGAGGACCTTTCCTCAAGGACTGCAAAACATAGAATACTATATTGGCATGTACTAGGAAGATGGAACTAAGAAAGTAGGATCTCAGGTGCCAATTCATAAGATCACAAGTCTCAACCTCTCGATAGTACTTTACATGATTGGGCAGATCACGAGATCTGAACACTTCATCACGCTTCATGTGCATAGATGCATTGTGCAGCTCGGTGTTTATAGGCCACCATATTTGAATGGAGCACTACAATGCTCACATGTATGAAAACAAAATTGACTGATTGCCAAAGAAGAACAAACAAGAACTTCAGGTTTGGGACTGTGTGTGTGCTTTCTTTTTCGAGAGAGTGCCAACCCTTATCCTGCGAGAGATGGTACGAGGCCATATTTCCTCCTTTCTAGCATTATGCAGGTGGGAAACTTTGTTTCCTCGAAAGGGTGCAGGGAGACTATAGGAGGCCTTCGATGAAAATTTCTTTGACTAGTGGGCCCATCAAATTCCTATGATCGAGGACTACCCCTATACAGGGATCAATTTCCTGAGGGATCCTGATATGTTTATACCCCCTATCGAGGAGCATGGAGAGATAGTTACACATATTTTTAGAGTTATTTTAATTTTAATTTTTTAAATATTATCCTTTTTTATGGTAATGTCAAAGTACTAAATCAATTATATGTTATATACAGATGTGGAACTGGTTCAACCAACCGACTTCACCGGGACTAGGGGTTGTCCTCGAGTGGATGTTGGGCCAGCAACAAGAGGAGGACTAGTAGTTGCTAGAGGACTACCATCCGGAGAGGCTGAGAGAGTATTGCGGTGAGTAGAGAGGAACTTGACAACTCTCACTCGTGCAGTGTTGATGGAAGAGATAGAGGACCTTCCCTCAGCTATACAACCACATGTTGTAGGGGTACCTGAGACTTGGGTTTAGTTGTTCCAACATATTGTGAATGTTGTAATTCATTATACTAGGGCCAACAGGCCTAGGAAATAGCTAGCACTAGACCACATATGTGTTGAGGGAACCTTTTTGTACTCTCTTATGTAGTGAAGGCTTGATCCCAACGATGTATACCAACTCTATTTGAGGCTTTATGGCCCACTTTTGTACTTATGACATTATTTTTTGGACACATTATTATATATCTACATATTTTTTCTTTATGGATAAAACATTTTTCACTAATATATTTACATATGTGTGTATGTGTGTGATTTTACTTTTATTTGTGAGCAATATGTCAATCTAATACATGATTAGCCAATGTATCATTTAGTTGATTAGATCTCCTAGGAACATGAATATAAGTAATATAATCAAAATAATGTTATAAGATACATACCTTAATGAATCATTGGTGAAGGGTGGGATCGTAGACACAGTATACTCCATTTAACTTAGACATGACCAGTTGAGCATCTAGATAAACCTGGAGAATGCAATCTACTCCTCGACGATAAAAAGTATCATCGATGATAAGATAGTTTTGTGCTTGATGTCTTATTCGTCGACACTCATTGTAAGAAGTAGAATAAGGACACTTCAAATTTTGAAGATACACAAGTATATCTCCATACCAAGGGTTTGAAGATACAATAAGGGAAAGATCCCCATTGATCAGTGACTCTTCGAGAAAATCATAACCACTTTGGACCAGAAGTTCCAAAATTAATTAAACAAAGACCAAGGACTTTTTAGATTTTTCCAAAACAAAATCAAGGTCAAATTGTTGTAGGATGACTATCCATCAACTAATTTTTCCACCGATGACCCATCATGTTAACACATATTGAAAAGGGTTCATGACAGTTATGGCGGTGGTCTTGCGAAGTAAGGTGTAATGATGGAACTGTTGGATAGCATGAGAAACTACCAAAAAAACGTTTCTCAACATGAGTGTAGTTGCGTTCTGGTCCTACCAAGCCTCGACTAAGATAGTAGATAACATTCTCTTTGAGCACATCATCCTCTTGGACCAATACCATGCCAATAATCGACTCCGCAGTAGCCAAATACAACAAGAAATCCTTTCCATAATCTGGAGGACTGAGCAGAGGGGCAGATGTCAAATCACGTTTCAACGCTTTGAAAGAGCGTTGAGTCACATCATCCCAACATAATGAGACTCATTTATTCAAGAGATGCATAAACCCTTTAGTAATCTTGGCATAGTTGGCAACAAAACGCCAATGAAAGTTGTCTTTCCCTTGTATAATTTGAAGCTGGGGGATGATACGTGGGAGAGGAAATTGAACTATTTTGTCGACCTTCAAAGGATCAACCATGATCCCTTTAGTTGACATGATTAAACCTAACAAGTGACCCGATGGTATGTAAAAACTACACTTATTTGGATTAAGGCGAATCCGATAGTAGTGACACCTCTCAAAGATAAGTCGTAAATGGGAGGGATGATCGGATATCTTACGATAACATGATTCTATATCATCAAGATATGCCTCAACTATGTGTTTGAGGTCATGGAAGGAAAACAACATGGCCCGCTGAAAAGTGGCTCCAACATTCTTAAGGCCAAAAGGAATTTTCCTGTATGTGAATGTACCCCAAGGACATATAAATGTCATTTTATGTTGGTCCTCGGGCTTGATCTGAATATGGTTGTACCCAGAGAAAAATGTCCATAAAATAAAAGAACTCATGGCCTGCGCATTCATCGACAATTTGGTCAATGAATGGGGTTGGAAAATTATCTTTGGGGAAAGCTTTGTTCATATCACAAAAGTCGATACATACATGGATCGTACCTTGTTTTTTGTTGATAGTAATAGGTTTCAACACCCATTCTGTCAATTACACTGGATAGATGAAACCAACCTTGACGAGTTTCTATACCTTAGTCTTGATCATCGCTGCCTTGCGAGGATTGACTAGGAGAAGATTATGTCGGACAGGATTAACATCGGGGTAATTTGTGATCTCCTGTTCAACTATACGTGGGTCAATGTCTAGAATCTCCTCATAAGACCAGGAAAATATGTCATGAAACTCTTTAAATAATCTAGTATAGATCTGAATCTCTTCAGGGGAATAATCTGCTCCGACGAAGATGTTTTCCATGAC
This sequence comes from Picea engelmannii, assembly GCA_009831015.1. Lineage (NCBI taxonomy): Eukaryota > Viridiplantae > Streptophyta > Pinopsida > Pinales > Pinaceae > Picea > Picea engelmannii. The sequence goes on along the minus strand of ML776901.1, from coordinate 2,110,397 downwards.
ACTAGGGGTTCTAGATATGTGTTGACGCTTGAATCAGGCAGGACCAAAACAAAAATCTCATGAGGACATTAGTCCCCCCCATTTTTTTAGAGAGGTGGTTCTCCTCTTTGGCTAAAAGATATATCTTGGATTAGGGAGAGTGCTAGGAAGAAAATCCCAAATCTTTATTGCTTGGATTTATATAAAAATGGTTCTTCAATAACCCAATATGATCTTTATGTGCAACAAAAGTCTTTTTACAATAAGAAAATATTGAAGGAGGGATTCAACATAAGAATTAAATTGTGATCAACGTCACACACAATATTATTATAAACGCATATGTATCTTCTTCATGAGAAAAAGGATTGATTTGATCATCTCAAAGAAATTTAATAGATTACTACAATTAGTAATAAAATATAAATTTATAGGTCAACCTCAAATATCTCATACTTAAAACTCAAAGTTACAAGATACAGTCAAGATCAACCTCGAAGAAATTCTTTGTGGAGTTTATTCATGAGAAATGTTCTTCATTACAAAAAAATTGACAGCCATGTATGTGGCTGAAAATACTCCATCATCATACAAGAAAATTATGTAGAAGAATGCAAGAACAACATGCAACAACTCAGCCTTGTGCCCAACTTTGAGATTCAAGGATAAAGCTATGAGAAGTGGTGTAGAAGAATAGAAAGAATGGAGAAGATGAATATTTCTTTCTTTTTATCAGAAGCTTGTTTGTGTATCCATGGTTGTAAATTCTTCTTCCTCTGATATTTTGCCTTTCCCCTCTCACAATACTTATTATTCCAACATTTGATGAAGCCTCTCTTCTCTTTTTAAGAAGAGATTTTATAACTACTTGAGTAGTTAGGGTTTTCTTCCTCTCTTTAAATTCCCATACAAGTTTCTTCTTGAAACATTACATATAATTATTTCCTCATTAATTAAATTATATCATCAATATATACATATCTAAAATGGTTCCCTTTCCCTTTTTAATAAAAAAATTTAAATAAACTTTTATTTTCACAATTTAATTAATTTCCCATTTAAAATAGGAGGACGGTGTTTTAGTTTTATGGGAATGATAATTAAATTTTTATCCATGTAAATCACGTCTTATTTTATCTTCATCATATTAGATTTCCAACAATATAAAGTTTTCACAAATTCGTTGACCGGATCTCAAGATATGAGGTCGTGAAGTTGAGTTGTCACGCAAGCCCATTAAAAATGCATCAATGTTAAGAACTTGAAACATATACCACAATATTCTTTGTTTAAATACCTTTCCAATGGTATAAATTTTGCGCCATTCCAACACCCATATCTCAAGTGATGGTCTCCGCAAGATCAACACTCAACCACAGTCGATCAAAATTGATGGGCAAATGTGGGCCCTTGGATGAATTTTTTGTTTCCCGTCATAAAATTTGAAATTTTGTTTTAAAATTATATCCCACATGCATTGGGATAGTATATTCTTCATGATATATAATATTAAGTGTTTGATACACTTAGCAAGAAATACAAGAAGAGAAGAAATTATGGAGCTTGGAGGATTCAGCCCTTGGAAAATTGTTGAATTAAATAATATTTTTTTGGAATCCCCTCGGCATCCACCTTATGCCTAGTAACCATGATGAGTCATCCAATAATATCATGCCATGTGTCTCAAATTGTATGTTTCCATGTGTCTCCAATTTTGATTTTCCATGTGTCATGACCTCATTCATTGCCATGTGTCATATTCTCATTCGTTGGTTTTCATGCCTTAGAATAAATTTGAGAATTTGGCTAAGTATGGCGTATGGGATGAGAGGGGATGAGGGAAAATTGTGGGTAGCAGAATTCGAGGGGATAGTTTGTAGGCTACGGGGATGGACACGAGATAATTTGAATATAAAACTTTTCATGAACCTGCCAGCCCGGGAACCTATGAACATGTGGTTATGGATGATAAAAAATATACTAAGTGTAGAAAGGTAGTCGGTCAGACTGGCATACAAGAGGAATAAAATACTTTGGAGCTTGGCACCCGTGACAAAGCTGATGGTAAAAATGTAGATCACAGAACTTGGGGTGCAAAGTGAAGGTCACGAAACTTGGAGGTTGAGGGCTTGAACCTACAAACCCGCGCAATTGAAAAATAGCTAAGTGTAGTAGCGTACTTATGGCATGAGAAAGTGGATGGAGATGAAGGTATGCCAACCTATGAACCCACGAATTCATAAAACATTGTAAGTGTTAATGTTTTGAATGATAAGGGAGGTAAGGAGATAAATGTAGGCGTCAGAGGTAGAGAGTGTAATATGTAGATAATGGGTTGACATGTGAGGGAGTGTGGGAATATGAGGGAATGTATGAGTCTGCCAACTTGTGAACCCGATGAGGATATGAAGGAAGAGTCCCAAAAATTTCTAAGTGTAGAGACTAGTGGAGAATATGGAGAAGGGTGATGAAAAGAGAAAAAAATGTTAAGTGTGGATATGGAAGGTGAGGGAAATAAGTGATGAGAATACTTATCCAAAAATTGAAAAAATATAGAAGAACATAATACTTAGAAAGATTCTTAAAAATTGGATCTCTGGACTAGATCTTGAATAACTTAAGCATACAGAAACAAATTTCTGATCCAAAAAATGTGTGGCAAAGTTGAGACTGAGGGATGCAGAATGAACTTATAAAAGTTCAAAAATGTATTCTTTTGATATCAAGGATTTTATGAATCCAAGGAGTGGAAAAATATAGATGACCAAATTTTGATCAACAAGATGTCAATAGGAATTGTTTCATCTATACTTGCCATATTACCCTCAACATATATTTCATGTGTAGCTAGAGGGTTAACAGGACAAGGGGCATCTTCATTTATGGTCATAGTGAACTCTCCTTCCTCTACTCTCCTCAGCTCGGGTAAGAAATAAGATATGTGGTGAAGATCTTCCCAAGGTCTATCCAACCCATTTATTGCCTCCAAAATCAACTTGTCAGAGGGAAAGACTAAGTCTAAAGGATCATGAGTGGAAAGAGAGTCTTGAGCCCAAATAGACTCAAGAGCAGGATATAGATCCTATGGGAGAGAAAGATCAGGGTTGGTCTAGGATTTTTGGACAATATTGTACGCAACATCAACAACAGATAGGGGAATAGCCATTCCAGAGTGCCCTACCACTTCCATCAAATCCAATGGGGAAGGTAAAATCCATTGGTCATTAAAGTAACTCATTCTAAAAGAAGCGACTTGAAATATCGTAGCCTTCAGCTGGTCGGGAAAACTAAAATAAACTTTACATCATTAGAAGGCAATAGATAATCAAAAATCTCCATTAAAGATGGAAAAAATACAACACCTAAGTTGATGTTATTTGGCTAGGGGTTGTCAATCATCGAGACCGTGGATGCCCCCGATGAAAGGTCAGGACGGGAGAAGGATAATTGGTCAATGGTTATGATCCAAACTTCATGAGGAAAACATAAGACTCGAAAAATGGTGGATATAACCATTGTCATAGCGTAGGTCCAACTCAGTCCTAACAAAATATTGTAGTCGAGAGGCGTATCAACTATGTCTACCTCGACGTACATGGTTTTTCCCTCCAACTGCATAGGGAAGGAGGGAATTATGCTATGTGGTCTAAAAGATTGACTTTCAAACATGGTTAGAAATGTGGGTGATAGAGACAACTCGGTTTGTCTAATGGCCTTCCAACATGCCAACGAAATAACGCAAGTCGAGGAACCCTCATCAACCACCGTATGGAAAATGTTATGTGTCAACGATTTCGTGGCATACACCACTACTATCTGAAAATATGCATGGTGAGGAAGATGGGGTTTATAATATGTAGGGTAAAAAACAATCATTCCTAAGTTAGTAGTCTCAACCACTCCCAAGGAATACAACAATGATTTCCTCTGTGAAGGGAAACTTTGGAGGACTTCCAAAGAAAACATTGCACAAGGAGTTTGCACCAGATCCTCCATGATGGAGTAATTCTGAGTAGCCATTGCGTTCGGGTTGTGAGAATCCTTCTTAAACGAACCCTTATGGATGTGATTCATATTTTCTCCCACGTTCTTCTCAATTTGAAGAGAAGGCGATGGTTTGGAGGCTTATTTTCCCTTCTCAGCAGATTATGGCATTCCATAATTATGATCTTTGGTCCATAGATGAGCATCAGATCTCATCATATAAACATTTTTGGCTTTGTTATTAGTATTAGGCATGGGGGCTCCCTAATTTATCCAATTGCATTCATGGATGAGGAAGCTTGATCCATATTTTTCCCTTGTGGAAAAGGATTGGTTAACATGGTAGGATGCTACTGTGCCAATAGCTTTTGGGATTCCTCCAACCAAGGGAATTGGTGGGTCAAGGAGTCATTCTTGCAAAGATTACATAGAAACTTCACTTTCTTATTTTCTTTTTTACCTTCACCAACATTATTCACAGCCTTCTTATCCCCCTTACCCTTATTGTTTTTTTATTTCCTCTTTCCCTCTGATTGTTGGTTACCCTTGGGATTCATCGATTGCAAACTGTGTACATCCAATGTTTGGGTTATGGGGGAAATCAAACTAGGATTTTGGCTGGCTACAGTCTGTTGAATCGATAACTATTGTAACATATTAGTCAACTAATCTGTGGGCTTACTCTATCCTAAGGCTACTATGCCATCGATGTGAGGCCCAGACTTCTGTTTGGTCTTGTTGAAATTCGATCGTGATGCATCCGAAAGGATATCATAAAAGATATCGAATTAAGAGTAAATCAAATCCAATTGTTGGTCTCTCATGATAGCCTCTTCTTCTGAAAAAACCTTGGATGTCACAACATATTTGGATACACAAGGCACCAAGGACTTTAGGAACCACTCAAGAAAAATGTGGGAGGGACATTAACTTTGATCAAGATATTTCATCAGTGCCATTATCGAATGTGATCTGAGATATGGACTTCTTTTGTTTTCTCGAAGTTGGCTAACAACTCGGTGTCAAAATAATATCTTACCGGTAATTGGAAATGGTCTAAGAAAACCATATCCAAGTCATTAAAGTAATCGTACTTCGAGCTATCGAGCTCAATGTACCATTTCGTAGCACCCCCTATAAGAGTGCGTTGAAACAAACACAACTGAATGGAGTCATCCTTTAACGAGTTGGATGAGCACCATAAATCAAATTTCGTAACATGATCACCGAGATATTCGACAAGATTTCCTTCAAACTTAGGGATGTCCAAGGGAAACTTAGTCGGCATGGGGGGCCAATGCGGATCATGATAGATCGGGTCATTCAACAACCTCAACAAGTCTAGAAAATGCATAGTTTCCAAGAAAGGTATTCTAGGTTGTGGTGGATTCAAAGGAAAAAAGGGGCCTAGATTTTGACTGGCACTAGGTTTCTAGGAAAAAATTTCCTGCTTGCTAGGGTTTTGGTAGAAACCATGGTGGCCCTGGCTAGTAAAAGGAGTTTTCTCTTGATTTTGCTTTGTTGGTTGATTCTCGTAGTTGGATGACATACCTTGTGTAGGGATTGGTCCTTGCAGTGTATTCCAAGGAACTTGGTTGGGGATTCCCCCAACTGAACCTCATAGCATAGGTATTGAACCATGCCCGGGGTTCCACTAAGTGTGGGAGGGGTTTCCCCTATTTAACATCCCTTGCAAAGGAAATGAGCCCTGCCAGGTATTTTCAATACCTTGTGAGGAGTAAACTCTTGTCATTGCTCTTTATGAAGGAATGAATCCTTGCATAGGGTTTGGTTGACCAAAAATGGTGTTTCCCCATACCGAGAAAGAAGATGATGAGAAAGAGTTATTTCCAAATGCACCGAACAAAGAAAAAGGCATAGACCCTACCGAAGTCATATAGGATTGAGGTCCATGACTCCCCCCACTGAACAATATAGAGCTAGTGTTGAGCCCGATTGGTTGTTGGAAAGAACCTCTGAGCAAAGGGGACAGAGGAGGGATATGAACCCCACCATAAGGGATAAAATTAAATTTGGTAGTGGTGCCCGTGAATGATCCTTTTAAGGGATAATTAGAGCTCCCTTCCCTCGTAACAATAGTCTACAGAGTAGAGTAGGTTAAGTTTGAGCTAGAGTCAAAACCCTACATCCCATACGAAAAGGTAGCACCAGATATGTTCTGTATAGAGGAAATAATGGTCATAGTCATTGATGGGATTGTGCCACTACCCGAAGTTGTGGGTGTCTAGAAAGTCATTGTCCTGATAGGCAGAGGTGGGGGAGGAGGCATGGCACCCTTTCCCGTAGTAGTCGATATTGGAGTATGAGGACTCCCAGAAGAGGTAGCATTAGTTTCTTCCATCGTCGCTCATCTAATGAACTGACGTTTAGGTGAAGTCACCTTAGCAGGGACTATCTGAATAAGAAGTGGCATTGATAAGTCAATGATCGGAGGGTTTGTAGGCATGAATCCTTCATATTCGAGGTCAGAAATGGTGGACTCCTCCGTTGTAGGAAAGTATTCTCTAGGAGTTGGCTCGGGTACACTTTATTGTGGCTTGGTCACTTCAAATGAACCCTGTTGATCTAGCCTATGCCTCAGTGGTGGCGGAGGTGGCTCCAAATTAATCAACAACATGCCCTGAAGCCTACGCAAATGATGGATATGTTTATATTCCATCTTGTGAAATAATCAACTGACACTCTGAGGTTAAGCTAGCACGAAACATAGAGCATACACTAAAAAGTTCCTAATGGAAAATCATGTAAACAACAGACTGGAAGGAAGAACAGTTATGCTAATAGACACTATGGAAACTTATCGGTGAAACTGTAACTCGAACATGGAAACACCCTTTGGGTGTAATCTACAAAGTGAGATACGATGTCTGCCCTAGGTACCACAATATATCCCTGTATTCACCCGTGTAAGTCCCTAAAAACATGCAACTAGGTTTCCATCTCACAGTCAGTCACTAAGCGGGTACAATCGACAATTAGGTTGATCGTAATGAGCAGGATAACAAAGTTCAAAGCCTTTCAAGGGTACCAAAGTAAAATGGTTTGGAAGACAACTGAGGATCTCTAACATATTAAAGGTCCATGAGGCTCCATAGTCAAATTTGATCAGCGTAAATACTAAGAATGACCCTCAATATACGATCCCCACTATGTTTAGTATGGCTTTGTAGGGGTTATCTCTTCTACCTTTCCTCACGCAACCTCGTGTTTATCCCTTGTGTTAGAGGGGGGTCCCAGTTGACTCTTACGAAACTAGACTCAGACACTTCCTATTACAAACTCTTATGTTTGTTTAAGAGGGCTTGAAGAGTTTTCTCTCCAAACTTATTTCAAGGCCCTAAAGCCTACTACTTGGTGAACCTACAAACAAAATTCTAGTCCATTTTAAGTGTTAATCGTTGATTTTAAGTGGATTGATTTACTCAAAAGGGTATGGATGTGCAACTTATTGTGTTTTCAAGAGACGAAAGAGAAGAAATAAAATCTTTCGAACATTCTTGCAAAAAGTAAACTAGGTTCTACAACTGAAAAATGGCTTTTAATCTTTGTAAATGCAAACTTTTTGAAGTATAATCGAAGATCCTAAAATGAAAAAAGTTTCCTAGAATGCGCTTTTTGTTTCATAATGTAATTGCAAACTACTATACTTTCAGGGAAATAACTGTTAAGAACCAAATATCAATATAGCATAGAAAAACCTCAGAAAAAGTACTCAACGCCTTGAAAAAGAGATAATTTCATATAATAAGCCTCTTTGAGGGGGAAACCTCCTTTTACCCCACTTAAATGTTCAAGTACAAGATGATTCAAAATGAAAATCTCTCCTTGGTATATATAGGAGACTAGGAGGTATAATTACAACTAATGGCCTAAAGCCGACATAAATAAAAATAACATTACTAATATAATATGCCCCAATTAAGGGATAATGAGCCAATATTAGGGCTTAACATGCCCCTCCCCTTGAGACAAGTGTTGTCTGCAACGCTTGAGTAACTTTGGATGCTTCTGTATAAAATACTCATCTTCCCAAGTGGAATCTTCAGCCGGTATTTTCCTCCATTTAATGAGATACTCTGAAATGGATCTATTCCTCGGCTGGCAAATTCTTGTGTCATTGATGGCTTCAGGCTCCAATATGATTTTTCCTTCCTCATCAAGTTATGGAAATATAGTTTGAACTGGGATCTTTTTGCCTATAACCTTCTTTAAGCATGAAACATGGAAAATTGGGTGTACTCGTGAAGATGCAGACAACTCCAATTTGTATGCCATAGTACCAATCTTTTGCAACACCTTATAAGGGTCATAGTACTTTGGTGATAATTTATTATCCTTCTTGGCTTGATTGAGGGACATATGTTTGTATGGTTGTAGTCTTAAAAACACCCAATCCCCTACTTCAAAACTTCTTTCACTACGATGTTG